>REGM01000211.1:438669-451701 GCA_004194415.1 Aurelia aurita | reverse complement strand
TTGTGAACAGATTATGGTAAAACAATGGTTTATACTTGTTAAACGATAGGCAAAAATTGCAAACAGTGTCTTTTATTTGCGGGTACCTCGGCTTCTGTAAAATGCGGGTCCCATAAAATGCCGGTCCCACTGCAAGATCAGTGGCAGGTCTGCTTATGAAAGGCATGTTACAGCTACCGATGGGTGTTTGTGAGGCTAGTGCCCACTTCCTGTTTTCGTCCTCAATACCTTTACCTGGGCTGTGCTGATCTGGTTTGTTGTTAGTGTGAGCAATAGGGCAAGCTGTTTGTGTGGAAATGAAGGCTACCAATTTATTTCAGATGAACAGTTCCTTGAATTTTTCAAACATCTCCACAATCAGGCATCAGTTTTGATTGAACATGGAATTAAGCAAAACATGAAAGATACCACGAATCAGTGCCTTATTAAAATGGCAAAAGGCAAGGATATCAGTGCATTTTGGAGCAGTGCATTGGGATCAGATGGATGCTCTGATATTTAAATTAAAGGAGCTTCTGTTATTATACCGAAGAACACAGTATTCTATTTTTTGAAGTCAATGCCAAATTCAATGTGCAAAAAGATGGAAATATGCAACAATATAGTTAGTTTAATGAAACTGAACATTAATTAACTAGAATGAAATGAGTAAAATGACAATTGCTAGATTATGAATAAAAGTCTCTGTCCATATCTGCCTCTGTCTTTTAGCTTGACAATTTTTAATCGGAAATCATGGGGAAAATGCCTATTATTTCACGGCAGCGGTAAAACGCAGGTCATGCAGGTTAAGAAAACGCAGGCTAAATGAGGCAGGTCAAAACTAGCGGCCACAGGCATGCTGGCTTTAGGCTTACAGCCTACTGATATTGAAAGTATGATGGTCCAAAGGTTAGGTGGTGCCTGATTACATACATAATGGTAGGCATTGTGTAACACGCAGCTCTTTCAAATGGTTTCGAAGATGTCTTTATCACTTGAAAATGTCCCAAGAATATGTTTGTTTTAATTGAAAGGCTTGTAATCATCATAAAAAACAGCAGGAAGTATCGAGGATCGTTTTGACTTGGGAAGTTTTGAATGAGATTCGTTGCTTGTTTTGGGAGGGCTCCTTGAAAATCAGCTCTGCTGAAGGGCAACCCTCAAAAGGAAATGAAAAAGATAGAACCCTTTTAACAAAAAGAAATCAATTCTATATTCAGAGCTATCTGAGAAAGTCGCAAGAAACTTTTGGTAGCAAAAATGGCCTAAGATTTAAGAAACTGGCTATCACACGTATTTTTTTGTGAGAAACTGCTTATAGAAACTCAACTTTCAGATCGCTACAAAATTAAGAAACTCCAGTAGTGGGAAAAGAGCAAGTGGGAAAGGCTTCAAAAACTGCGCTTTGAAATGTTCACGAAAGCACAGGAAGTAACGACTGTCATGGAACTCGTAAGAAACTCTTTTGAGTACTAAAATGTGATAATTTTAAGAAACTTTCAGTACTGGGTCAAATTCCTAGTTTCTTTTCTTCTGAAAGAAATACGTGTAATTTCACAATTTATTATAATTTTGGGTTGGTAATGCACTTTTTGTTTGAAACATTTGTCTGATTGATTCTAGTAGAGTTTGCCTCCGATCGCTTCATTCCAATCCAACACGAACGAAAAGACCAAACAAACGCTTACTGCGCACCTTTTGCGCAAACGGCGGAAAGCCTATAGCCAGCATGACCGTGGCCGCTAGTTTGACCTGCCTCATTTAGCCTGCGTTTTCTTAACCTGCATGACCTGCGTTTTACCGCTGCCGATTATTTCATATAATGTCGTTAGATTTTGTGCCCTTAGACAGCCAGGAGAACCTGATTTTCCAACGATTCCTGAAAATTAATGTTGGCTGCTGTAGATTGCATGTTGTGAATTTTTTTGTACAGTTTTTGCGTGCAGCATTTTTAGATTCTTTTTGATTGTAGATTTGTGTACAATCTTGGACATAAATTACTGGACTACAGCAGGATAATCGAAGTAAGATCCCCCTTCCCCCAAGATCAATGTTGCTATGGACGTCAAATTTCACTTCAGAACAACATTGATTCATTGGGGGAGGGAGGAAATGGGTAATCCAAATCAAATTTGTTAAAATCACGTACAGTCCGGATATATTTTGTCCAATATTGTCTGAAAATTTGTTAGACTTAGAATTTTCTTGCATCGTTTTTCGTATTGTTTGTTGGAAGTTGGTTATAATTTCAATATATTCAACACTTAAACTAATGAATTGTTATCATTTGGAAAATGTTTCTACAAAATTGGCACAAAATTGTGGCACACCTGGGCAAATCGTGTTGATAGTGACGTAAATGTGATATTTTAGGTAAAATCCACCACTGGCAATAAGGAGTAACGAAATGTTTGTGTATGATATTTTTCTGAATCTATAGAGTAGGTCAAATGCTTTTCCTTTACACAGATATGAAAAGAAATAAAGTAGCCGTGCAGGATTCAGCAGACATTGTAGCACATAACAGAGTAGGGATAAAGAGCTGTTGAAGCTGTTTCCACAGTATTCAAAGTCAACAGTCTATGAGCATGCTAAGAGAAAAGTCGGAGAAACACACATAGATAAACGACACAGTAACAAAGGCGGACCCCCTAAGCTTGATACGCGGGACAAAAGATTAATTTTGCGACAAATACCAATCTTGAGAAATGAATATGGAAGTTTCACCTCAAAAAGGGTGCAGGTGGAATCTGGTTATACTGACAAGGTCTCCAATCGCACTGTCCGTCGCTGTTTGAACAGCAAAGGGTATGGATACAGGCGCTCACGAAAAAAAGGACTCCTCCTTATCTTTCTAACCCTCTGCAGGCCTAATTTTGGGCTACAACAGCAACTCATTTGTCCTGCGTTTCTTCTTTGTTTTAACACATACGGGATATTTTCTGAATTGTTATGAATTGTACTTTCAAATGATGATAAACAACGGTATTGGTCCCTAGTCAAAATCTCGCGTAAATAACGGTTGAAGTTTCTACAAAAATATTTCACTCACCGCTCCGTTCCGATAGATTAGGCCAAATGAGTAGCGATCCAAACACAAATATTTTCAACCGTGTACGACCAAGAAGAAGCCATGGAAGTTTCAGCAGCAGAGATGCAGGAACTTTTTGGGGATGAAGACAGCGACCAAGAGAGTTTTTATGGGTTTGTAGAGGAAGGTGAATCGTCTGGTAGCGATAGCGAAGGATAAGATGTTGGAGGAGGCGGAGGAAATCCATCAGTCGGGGCGTATGACTACAAGGACTGGCTTCAAGAATTTACCGAAGAATCATGGATAAAATGGGAACTTGGTGAAAATCCTACAGAACTTGACATATTTTTCAAAGTGTTTAGCCTTGAGATTTTTGAGATGATGGCTATAGAAACGAACAGGTACGCCACCCAAGAAATTGCGAAAATGCAGGCAAGCGGTCGACTGAGAGAAACTTCACGTGCTAGCAAGTGGGTTGATGTTACAACAGAAGAAATGAAAGCATTCATCGCACTCATGATAGTTATGGGGGTTGTGAGACTTCTAAACTATGGAATGTATTGGTCTAGAAACGAATTGGTTGGAGTACCTGGAATGAAGAAAGCGATGTCAAGAGACAGGTTTCCTTTGATCCTTCAATTTTTCCATTTGAACGACAACGAGAGGAACCTTCCAAGACAAGCTGACCATCATGACAGACTGTTCAAATTGCGAAAGTTTATGGACATGGTTGTTCCCCTTTGGCAAAGTGCCTACTACCCTGGGCGAGAAGTAGCAGTCGATGAGACTCTAATTGCATTCAAGGGAAGAACTGCTTTCAAGCAGTATAAACAAAACAAGCCTCACAAGTGGGGCCTAAATGCTTGGACATTATCAGAGAGTAAGACCGGCTACGTCTACAATTGGGACATATATTGTGGTCGTCAGAATGAGGGTGCTAGAGCACCAGATATTGGTATGACTCACAAAGTTGTCACATACTTGGTTGAGCCTATCTATGGTAAGAGTCACCATGTTTACATGGATAATTATTTCAGTAGCCCAGCCCTTTTTGAAGACCTTCAAAATAATCAAGTTGGTGCTTGTGGCACATTACGTGTGAACAGACGGGGAGTACCAGCAGAAGCAGCTACTGCAAAGTTGGGTCGAGGAGATGATGCCAAAATAACAAGAGATGGGACAGTTTGTACATCAACTGGAGACACAAGAGGCAGGTGAACATGATAACTTCAATTCACAATGGCAGCTCTTTCGAGAAGAAAGTTAGGTGCAAACCAGCTGAAGGAAATGGTCAACCCTTCAAATATATTCAAAAGCCAAAGGCTATGGAGCTATACACCATAAACATGAGTGGAGTTGACCGTGCTGACCAAAAGGCATCATATGGAGTAAACTTGCACCGAAATTTGAAGTGGTGGAAGAAGGCCTTTTTCCACATGCTGCAGGTTGCTGTTGTCAATGCTGGGGTGATTTACAAAGCCTTTTATAACCCAAAGCGCTTTGATGCTAACAAATTCCGCCTTTCGTTAGCACAACAGTTGCTTGAGGGCTATGAAAGGCAAAGTTATCCACCAGGTCGCCTCTCCATTGAGCAACAGGGACACCCAATGCGGCTTACGGCAAGGCACTTTTTGAAGAGATTGCCTGGTATTTCAAGAAGGGACTGTGTTGTTTGCTCAAATAGAAATTCTAATGAGGGAAAACGCCACAGGGTTCAGCATTGGTGGGAAGACTGCAGCGAAGCTCTTTGCGCATATCCATGCTTTGAAAGATACCACAGATTGAAAGAATACAAAGTATCTTGTACTGACAGACTTCATAACTTGTAATTACACAATAAAAGACAATAACTTTTAAATGAATGACAATCCAAAGTTATGAAACTTGTTTGTAAATAGTTCAGTTCTGTTCTGTTATTTGTTTTGATAGTTTTTTATTGCAATAAGAACGAAGAGTGAATTTTTTCTGGATCTTTCTTCTGCTGATTCCGCACAACGCTCTTCTTGGTACATAAAATATCGAAAATTTGTTAGAAAATTATGAAAAACCCCTCATTTTGAAGCTCTAACAGTGCTCTATTGAACTAGCCTCTATTCTATGTCAATTGGACCCTCGTTTTCGGCTAGCATCCACTCACAAAATTGCCACGCGTTCACGAGCTGAGCACGTCTTGGTGCGATCGCAAAAACAATTATCTGGTTGATATTTTCGTACGTTCAGTTTATGAAGAATCTGCTTGCACAGGTGAAAAATTTAATTTTTTTTTCTACAAGTTTATAACACTTCATAACTTTCTAGAATGCATAAATTGTGCAGTAAATGCCGTTTAAAAAAATAGCTCTTTAGGCCCGCTTTTGTCCAAAAGAATTCAGTTGCACAGCTGACGAACGCTCAAAACAATGCAGCACGCAAAGGGCTAAGAGAGTCACATTCGCACAAAAACTTTTGCCTGCATAATTTTGGAAGATGGGCATAAGCTTTTATTTAGATGCAGCTGGCTTCACCTATAAAATAAATCCTTGCAACGAGGCAGCTGCTCCTAAGGCAACGGAATGGAGTCGCGCTGATGAAGGATTGACCCTTAGCTGTACAGCCAAGGGGAAGAAGGAGACATGCTTTAGGTAGTGTGATGGCTTAACACTTTTGTAAATTCCCTTGAACTGGGGCTACCGATGACATCTCACAGAGTCGGAGATCCCATAACTGCGTTAATGTATCAGAAATGGATTTTCTGATTTAAAGACATTTTCAATCACTTTTCCGAATATAGTTTGCACATCCTTTGGAGAAAATTTGAAACAATTTCAGACTATATTTTCTTACAAGTCAATTTCTTAGTGACATGTTCTTACTGTATTGATATCATGGGCATGTAGCAACCAACGAAACAAACTTGACGCACTACGAACGCATTACTGACACGTTACTGCAGCTTCTATTGCTATTGCATGTGAAACTACCCAAGAAGTGATGCGTTACCACACGTTACTGTAAAAATATAAAAAAGTATATATATATTTTATTATATAACAGTTACGCGTGGTAACACGTTGAATCAATCGCAAATGTATTATCATCCTACAGTAACGGGTGCAGTAACCCGTCAGTAACGCATAATTGTTCTTATATAGACAAAAACGGTCAGTGTCAGAAACTTTCAGAATCACAGTGATTCTTCTCCTGTGAATATCAACTCCGCAAAACATCGCTCACAAGGGGGCACGTACTTTTGCTCACTTTGTGGAATCTGACGGTGACACTCTACTACTTTCCATCTCACAGACATCATCTCCGTTTCTCGCTCATCACTTGCATTGTATGCTCCACAGTACCTTATTCTATCTTTGCTTCTTGCAAAGATCGGTGTGTCTTTGCATATGGCCACATCTCCGGCATAATGGTTTTTAGGTGCAGGGAGTTTCACGATTTCACATTCTAATAAAAGAAGCAAATCTCGCCACGAAATGGTTTCCCTGCTCCATCGAAAATCTTGCAAAATTATCACTTCTGCAGAATCAGCTCATATCCACGCGTACTTATCATTTGAAGGATTACAGAAAACATGAAAAATCTTCTCCAAGGGTTTCAGCATAAATGTTTTCGCGCAGTTAGCAGGACCGATGATCAAAATGTTGCGAAATTTCCCTCTTCCTTTAATCAATGCTTCCCTAATAATTGTGGCAATAACAGTTTGCTGCATACAATTTTTGTTGAGCACTTCCGAGGTGCATTCTAACCACAATTTGTTGTTGCACCCGGTGGCACATGTCTGCTTGAGTTTTCCACGGACTAAATCAATTCTTGCTGATTTCTCTCGTTCACTGTTAGCATTCTCAAGTTTCCACGTGTTCACCATGATTTCACTGATAGATCTGGAAGACTTTAACAAAATGAAATTAGAGAGGTCGCTTTCCCCTTAATTGTTTCGCTTTTTTGCCAAGGCAAACAAACCTTTTTCTCGCTTGATATCGTTCTGGACGATTATGCGTGCAACATCATCGTTAGACAGGTGTCTTGCTTTTTTATGTGCATTGCTGGCCGGCTGTTCACCTGATGATTCAGCCTTGCGCTTACGGGACTCACGACAGGCTTTAGTGGACTTCTTGGTTTTTTGGGGATTTCACGGTTTTCAATTTGGGATGATTAGGACTGTGGAAAACATCCTTGTCATGTTTACACAAATAACGGTAAGCTGCAATGTACTGGTCATGCTTGTCGGAAAAGTTTGCCATGATTTTTTCCCTGATGCGATCCTTTCTTTAACTTGTTTCCACTTTTTGGGTGCATACAATTTTAGGGAAAGATGGTAATGTTGTCCACCATTCTTGTGGTCTTCTAGGCAACAGGCCCAGTGTTCGACTTTGGCTTTCGATGTACCCTCGTTGAAATGTCTCTCGATAATAGACCCAAAATACTCTCTTGTGGGGAACTTCCTTCAGTCTGCTTGTGAATATGTTATCAAAAATGTTCGCTGGCCAATCTGCGGGTTCCTCATTTGCGTCGATTAAAAATCTTCCATTCCACAGTAGCAACAGGAACTGCTCTTTTAAAAACAGTAGCAAGCTTTCAAATTCTATCCCAAGGTGCTGTTACTTAATTTGTTTGTTTTTTGGTTACGGGAAGAAAGAACATTTTAAAAAGTATCTAATAAGGACTTGATCCTTTGCAATGCACTTGACTTTCTTTGCTAGCGATAAGTTCACGGTTTTGATTCAATGGTGCCACATTTAGTGCAGATTGTGGGTTGAATTTAGTAATTGAATATATGATATGCTGCCTTGTTGAATGGGCTATCTTTGATTAAGGAACACGGAAGTATAGCTAGGGTGTTTTCAAACCGTAAAGTCAACTCAGCCCGACCAGGCCTAAATAACTATTGAATGTAACAAATAGCTGCAAAACCTCGAAAATTGGCAGTTTTTTACCAAAATTACGAAAATTTTGTTTTGCATGAAATGACACCCTATGGCATCCCTTTTAAGGTTGGCGAACTTCAAAAGTTGCAAAAAGAAGCCTAAAAGGTAAAAATACCCAGAAACTAGAGGTACCTAGGGTAAATATCAAAGAGAATATCTCAAATATTTGCCTGAAAGTTCTCCTTTCCTTCGATATTTTTTCTGCTTCATTGCTTAGGCCCATTACACCAATCGAAAGCTCAAAATGACCCCTTTCCAGTGCAAAAGTTCATTTGGTCATCCTGTGCACGGCAAGAAATGAGCAAGTTTCCCCTAATTTCTTACAGGGGAAATGTGGACATTTCCAAGTAGTTTCCATGACGGAAATTCTGAGTTTCAGATTCACCTATAGTTTCCCCAGTTGAAAACTATGCGTTGTAGATTCTCTGCTGTTTCCANGAAAAGCCATCCGACTCTGACTGTTACTTTTTCGTCCAAATGAAATCGATGGAGAACCTTATAGGACAGCTGCTTTGCCCAAAATGTGAACAAAGTGGTATCAAATTTGAGGTCGTGCAAGATCAGTCCCAAGGATTTGCCATAAAGTGTACACTGCAGTGTGGAATTTGTGAAGATTACAAATATGAGCAATTTTTGTGCAGCAGAGTTGGTGATACAGATTCCAGGCGAGTTCCATTTGAAATAAATATTCTTGGAACTCTTGCTTTTCGCGGAATTGGATGTGGGTATGCTGCAACAAAAGACTGGTGCAATACGATGAACATGCCCTACAATATTAGCCAAAACATGTGTGCTAAGAACCAGCAGAAAATTTCTGAAGCATGTGCTGAAACTTTCAAAGACATTGCAAAGAATTCAAGAGATGCCATTGTTGATGCATATAAAGAGATAGGAGTGGAACCAGATGAAGAAGGGGTGCTTGACATAGGAGTCTCGTATGATGGTTCTTGGCACAGAAGAGGCCACTCCTCACACAATGGCATGGCCTCTGTGATAGAATTATTTACAGGACTGCCCATAGACTTTGAAGTCTTGTCAAATTACTGTTTGAAGTGTCAAATTGCCACTGAAAAGCCTCCAATGGATCATGATGAGTGGAAAAGGAAGCACATCCCGAACTGTCCAAAAAACTTTGATGGGTCTGCAAATGCCATGGAAGTTGAATGTGCCTTACGCATATGGAAACGATCCGTTGAGAATCATAAGCTTCGTTACACAGCAATGCTCAGTGATGGTGACAGCAAGTCTTATGATGCTGTCTGCGAAGCAAAGGTTTATGGTCCCATTGAAATACAAAAGGAGGACTGTGTCAACCACGTTTCAAAAAGAATGGGCACAGCCTTGCGAAAACTGTCTGCTGAGGCAAAATCTCAGGGAAGTTCAATTTCTGGAAAAGGGAAATTGACCCAAGTAAAGCTGGCGAAAATCCAAAATTATTATGGTCGCGCAATAAAGGATCACGCAGATGACCTTGAATTGCTGAAAAAGCGCATCTTTGCCATATTGTTACATATGTCATCATCAGATGATAACCCGAAGCACCATCATTGCCCACCAGGACAAAATTCCTGGTGTTTTTGGCAAAGAGCAGTAGCAAATTCGGTTGAACCTGGCTCTCACAAGGACCATGAAACGGTACCAGCAGAAATAGGGAAACGATTGGTCCCGATTTTTATGCGACTGTCAAAAGATGATTTGCTGAAGAGATGCTCAAGAAGAGGAACTCAGAATCCAAATGAGTGTCTCCATAATTTGATTTGGAGACTATGCCCAAAGACGCAGTTTGCAGGACGAAAGACAGTTGAGACTGCAGTATTGTTGTCTTTGTGCCAGTTTTCAATGGGTTCAAATTTTAAAGAGATGTTATGCCAAGTATTGGGAATAACTCCTGGAAAATTTTTTAAAGAAGGCAATAGAAAGAAAAGTCTGAAAAGAATTGCTAAAGCTGAAATAGTAAACACACTTGCAGCCAAAAAAAGAAGAAAACAGCTGAAGTTCAAGAAAACAACACAAGAACAAAAAAGCAAAAATTCTGAGGGTGAGACGTATGCTGCAGGAACATTCAACTAAGGGCTGAATTTCAACCTTTTTTGGAGAAAAAGGTGTGTTTTAGTGACACAGTAGAAATAGTTACAATTTAACAGCTTTTGGGCAGAGAATCTTATTAATAAGTGAAATTGTGAATGCCATGGTTTAAAAGTCAAAATTAAAATTGAATTTTCTCATCGATCCATTTTCACCGATATCATGGACCTTGTGGAACACCCCATTTTACAATACTTCATCATATTGCTGATGTCTGTACATCATTTTGAAGGAAATAAAACAAGGAACACACAAATCTACTTTATTTTTTCATTGAAAAAGTAGCCTGAACAATCTTTAGCTGTAGAAAGTGACAAAATCAGTCAAAAGTTGTAAATCTGATCTCAAGTTGAATAAAACTGTTCATATAAAGAAGTTATAATTTCAGGTTACTTTTGTGTATAAAGGGCACCACAAGGATCAATTTGACATGCTGCAAGCCAATATATTGCTTAAGTTCATAAAATGGGGTGCTCCACAGTCGATAGTAGTATTTACTTAGATTTGAATGGTTGCCATGGTAACTAATTAACATATCAAAATTCTGACAAGAAATTTGAAATCAGCATCCAAGGATTGACAAACCCTGTGAATTCCAGCCATTTCCTCCTTAAAACAAAAAAATTGAATTTTCGAGGAGTGACCTGCCTGTCTTAACCCTATTCGTACTGGGCGATTTTTTGGTTAGTTTGTTCTGGGGGGGGCGTTTCTCGCCCCCCTATTTTATTCCAAAACTACAAGACATATAACAATGAGTCTTACCCCAATTGTTCTTTGGACAATTAGCTTTTCAAATATAACAATGGTAATAGTCACGTGATTCGTTGCTAGGCAACCAAAAAACAAGGGAAATTTGACAAATTTATAGCTTCTTAACAAGAAAAATTCTATTTAATTAATTACTCTACCGATTTTCTCCAAAATTGCTGCAAATAGTAGGAAACATATCATAGATTCAAAATACATACTTTGTAGCAATTTTCAGTATCTATTTTTAGCATAATTAGCTTTAAATTATTCTTTTGTTTCATGCGCTGATTATCTTCGCAGTTGTTGCCCCTTTTTCTCGTAAATATGGACTCAAATTGACTTAAATAATGAAGATAAACCAAATTGATGGAATTTATTTATATTTTACACTTTTTGATTAGAACAATGACGTCATAAAGGTGAATGAGGTCATAGATATTAAATTCTGCTGATGTCAGCAAATTTGAAAACATTACATATCAAATGAAAGTCCTCATCAAAAGCAATCGAATGGTGCATGTTTGAGACCTTTTCTGTATGCGATTTGGTTATCTTCTAGTAATTTACAATTATCAAGCACTTTGGTTAGTCTATCTAAGAGTATACCTAAAAACAATTTTCCAAAAATACTTAATAGAGTAATACCCCTGTAGTTATCAAGATCGGATCTATCTCCGCTCTTGAACAGAAGAACTATGATACCTACTGCCCATTCTTCTGGAAATTCACCCGAATCAAAAATTTTGTTGAAAAGCTTGGTAAAGACAACCAGGAAGGATTCATTTAGTCCTTTTAGAAGTTCAGCAGTGATAAGATCAATGCCTGATGATTTTCCTACCTTTAATTTACCTATCATGGTCTTACCTTCTTCCAAGGTTATCTTACAGTTCAGAGAGTTGTTTATTAGATTGCTCATGTTTTCGTCGATTTGGGATTGCCCCCCACTTACTTCAGGTTCCAAAAATAAATTACGAGACTCGCTGGTACTTAACAGACTGTTAAAGTAGTTGAAAAGCTTGTTCTTGTCAAAATCAACGGCGTTAGGCTTTTTTCGACCACCAAGCATTTTCCAAAATTCTTTAGGTGAGGATGACTTCAAATTCCAGAGTTTTTCTTTTCTGTTTTCATTGTAAAGTTTGCGTTTTGATTTAAGTAATTTGTTATATTTGCTCCTCTGAGAAAAATAATTGTTTCGCAAAGATTCCTCTTGAAGATGAGAACTATTTTTCAATGAGGATTGGTATGCCTTGCGAGCTCTATTCAACAGATTCTTTTCCCGTTTGTTTTCTTCATCGAACCATGGACAAGTTTTCTTTGTACTGTTTTTTTGGTGCGCGTTTTTAAAAAGTGTTTTCGAAGGGATGGAACTTTCAGAAATTTAATGTTCCAAACACAAATTCCTAGTTTACCTTTGTTAACCGATTTTTTCTCGATACTGTTATTATGATTACTAGGATTAAAAACCTTTTCACTCTCACTAACACTTACAGGTGACGACTTAACTAAACTAACAGTTGACAACAAAATAGTAACACTGTTTAAAGGTTCGAGGCCTTCTTGGCAAAGATCCTAGCTATGGGTGGTTACTTTCACAACATCATTGTGACAATTGATGACATTAATACGTTCGCTACCAACCCGTTTATACCTTAGCTTGCCGTCGATGGTCCAAATTGATTCGAGGCCAAGTTCATGCTTCTTGAGACCAACTCGTCCAACAGGTTCTTCACACCATGAGCAAGGTCTTCGTAGATCATAATGTTCTTCGCTTTCTTCTTATCTCTGAAAACCCGTGATTTGGTCTTGTGCGACAAACATTTCACGAGTATGGCTCTAGGCTTGTTGTCATCCCGATGCCTTCCTACCCTATGAACGATTTCAATTTCATATTTATCAACCCCAATCTCATTCTTGATAATATTGATCGTTTTGGCTTATTGTAATTTGCGAAAATTTTCGCCTCATGCGAAAAATGCGAAAATTCGCAAGATACAAAACAGCTATCCGAAATTGTAAAATGCGAAAATTCTTAAATTTTTGTTATGTTCTCAAAACAAACTTGTCTTTTTCATCAGTGAGTTTCTTTCTCGTCAATAATCAGCAAATGGGCCAAGATTACCAAGGACTACAAGGACCATATTACTACCACGTTGTGTTGTCTTGCTTTGCTGCTGGCTAGGCCCAAATGGCCTAAACCCGTTCTGATCCAGATTCAAGATATAATAAAAATCAGTCCTCCAAAATGGGCACAAGAAGGCTTTGCCAGTA
>REGM01000211.1:418735-438617 GCA_004194415.1 Aurelia aurita | reverse complement strand
TGGCTTATTGTAATTTGCGAAAATTTTCGCCTCATGCGAAAAATGCGAAAATTCGCAAAATACAAAACAGCTATCCGAAATTGTAAAATGCGAAAATTCTTAAATTTTTGTTATGTTCTCAAAACAAACTTGTCTTTTTCATCAGTGAGTTTCTTTCTCGTCAATAATCAGCAAATGGGCCAAGATTACCAAGGACTACAAGGACCATATTACTACCACGTTGTGTTGTCTTGCTTTGCTGCTGGCTAGGCCCAAATGGCCTAAACCCGTTCTGATCCAGATTCAAGACATAATAAAAATCAGTCCTTCAAAATGGGCAAAACAAGAAGGCTTTGCCAGTAATAATCGCCTTTGAAGCCACATCTACGCTCAATATCATCAGTAACACGTTGTCGTTCGGTAACCTACCTCATTGATTATTTCATTTGTTCTCGCAAGGAGGCAACGGTAAATTTTTTTCGCAAATTACAAAATGCGGTGAACTTTTTGTAATTTGCGAAAAATACCCAAATGGCCTAAAAACGCAAAATTCTTTCAGTTTAAGTTGTTTAAAAGAGTTCTCCATATGTCAAGAGTCTTTTTACTGAATATTCGTTGATTTTTCGCAAATTACAAAATACCATGACCTTTTTGTAATTTGCGAAAAATGCCCAAATGGCCTAAAACGCAATTTTCTTTCAGTTAATGCTGTTTAAAAGAGTTTTCCTTGTACAACTCTTTTTAAACAGATTTGACTGAAAGAAAATTGCGTTTTAGGCCATTTGGGTATTTTTCGCAAATTACAAAAAGGTCATGGTATTTTGTAATTTGCGAAAATGATTTTTCGCCAATTGCAAAAAGTTCATGGTATTTTGTAATTTGCAAAAATCAACCAACATTCACATAAATAAACTGAAAGAAATTTGCGTTTTTAGGCCATTTGGGTATTTTTCGCAAATTACAAAAAGTTCACCGCATTTTTTAATTTGCGAAAAAAAATTACCGTTGCCTCCTTGCGGGCGCAAATGAAGTAATCAATGAGGAAAGTTACCGAAGGACAACATGTTACTGATGATATTGAGCGTAGATGTGGCTTCAAAGGCGATCATTACTGGCAAAGCCTTCTTGTTTTGCCCACTTTGAAGGACTGACTTATATTATGTTTTGAATCTGGATCAGAACGGGTTTAGGCCATTTGGGCCTAGCCAGCAGCAAAGCAAGACAACACAACGTGGTAGTAATATGGTCCTTGTAGTCCTTAGTAATCTTGGCCCATTTGCTGATTATTGACGAGAAAGAAACTAACTGATGAAAAAGACAAGTTCGTTTTGAGAATATAACAAAAATTTAAGAATTTTCGCATTTTACAATTTCGGATAGCTGTTTTGTATTCTGCGAATTTTCGCATTTTTCGCATGAAGCGAAAATTTTCGCAAATTACAATAAGCCAATCGTTTTTTCCTCAATTTCCTCTTTTTCCTGAACGCCAAAGATGCGAAAGGATGTTTTGCGGCTATACTGCTCCTGGCGCATTTGCTCAAACTGCAGACGTTTAATAGAGTCGTATTGCCATTCTATAGCATCCTTCATGCCTTCAATCGATTCACTGTTTGCTTTTTGTCCTTTGGTTAGCAAAGAAGCTTCGTTGCGAAGACCGGCTACGTCATTTTCGATGCTGTCGAGCCTTGACTTGATCCCATCTTGGTTTTTTATGATCTTTTCTTGACCATCTTGCAATTTTAGCAGCAACTTTAATATTTCCGCGTTCCCAGCCTTGCCAATTCTATCCAGATCGATTTTGATTGGTAATTCAGTGTTTGAAGACGATTTAATATTATCTTTTGCCATTTCTTGAAAAAAGGTAGGAGCGAGAGAGCACACGTCTGACCTTCACGTCGCCGATTATATCAAAAGTAGCTAAAGTTTCTTTCAAGCCATTCAATTCATAGAGATAGGACACAGAATTTTACACCAACCTTTTTACATCAATTTAAAGATTTGAAACCTATGTTCACTGATCCACTGATCTGAAAACAAGACTGGATTGAGCTTTTATTGATCGAAAAATGAAGCCAGCCAAAGGCACAGCACTGAATTCCACGTTTTCTTTCCATGATTCATATGAGATTTGGGACTTCCCCCGGTTTTTGGGACCTACCAAGATGGCTGCCAATCATTTTGGCACATGTCGTTAAATCATTGAGCTGCTTCGGCTTCTGATTGGTCTATATAACAATAAAATCCAGAAACAAAAGGCACTACCGATCTCATACTGCTGTTTCCCTGTGACTGCACAACTTGTGTTGCTGGATAAATTACCGCTGAGGCCAGAATAGATTGAGCAGAAAGGAAGAGGAAGTACTTTTTATTTACTCTCTAATTACTTACGTATTTTTTATAAGAAACTCTTTGTTGGGAACCATTGTGGGAGATCACAAAACATTGAGAAACTTGAAAACAAAAGAATGATGAGTAAGTCTAGGCAGGGGATGGTTACATAAAATTGCCCATGATGTTTTGGAAGGTCGCAAGAGACAATAGATCACCCACGGATGTAAAGAACAGGAAGATATAGACAAGATGTATATCTCACTGGCATAAAACAAGGATGCACAGAAACTTCTGGAAATTGTTAAGACACTTTAACCACTCAAATCAGTGGATGTGTCACGGGGGGACTTGTCCCCTCCCCCTCCCCCCACTTCTCTCCAAAGGCGATTGTCCAATTCTTCCAAATCTGTAGAGGAATTGTCAAAGGAGGGGTTTGGTTGTTAGATCCTGAATTTTGAGGAAAAAATTGGCGTTTCTTAGCAATAAAAATTGCGTTTCCCAAGGATAAAAAGGGTGTGGTCCTGACAATCTTCCTGGGGGCTTTCCCCCGGACCCCCATTTGGCAAATTTTGTTAAAAATATCATTCTAAGTTCTAAACTTACAAAATATTAAGCTCTGAGTGTGAATTTTGTTAATCCTTGTTTTAAGTCTAAAGTATCGCAGATTAGACTAGCAAAAATAAATTAGTCTACAAAACCCAAGAAACGTGTGCAAATTTCTTGTACAGAATTTGACCTCATATGTAAAAACTTTGTACTTTGGCAAAACAGTTATATGGCAACAGACAGTGATCAGTATCCTGTGTCCAAATCACGCGGTTATTTGAGGGGCGTTGAGTTCTTAGAAACCAATAATGTTTCTTGTCGCCTCCTTTCCATTAATTTGTTTCAGTGCCCCATTGTATTATTGACCAATCAGAAGCCGGAGCAGCTCAATGATTTAACAACAGGTATTTTGACTTGCTTCAAAAATTGTTAAAGCGAAACAATGGGTTGCTCAATCCAGCCTTTTTTCAGATCAGTGCACTGATCGACCAGGCTGAAGAAGCTGAACTAAGTTGGCATGTTTTACTGGCAAGTGAGTTTTCCTTTAGTCTTGTATTTTACATACTGTAAGGCTGTGTATTTGGACGGAACTGGAGAAAAATATTTAAAGAAGATGGTTTTGGAGTGTGAAAAGGACTCCTTGAATTTTTGTTTTGACCCTATGAGTGAGCCTCTACTGCAAGCAAGTGGAATGATTCAAGAAAGTCCCTGTACTTCTTGCCACATATGTTTCTATGGTGTCCAGCAACGCATTTCAATGTGCAAATTTTGTGCCCAATTCACCAATGTCATTTGGTACGAGGACATTGAACCAATATCATGACAGCAAAAAATCCAAGAAATCCGAGGCTTATATTTTATTTATGTGAGAAAGTGCTTCTTATCCAGAGATACGGCGCTATTTCTGCAGATTCAATCACCGTTATTTGTCACCTGCTTTTACTTTTTGCATTTGTTACCTGAACGTATCCAGAAATTATGTTTTCCTCTTTGTCTCTTCCATAAAACTAGCTGCACAAAGAAGCTCGTTGGCGTTATATTTGAATGGGTTAGCAATGATGTAAACTTTAACCAAATGAGTGAGTTGTCGCTAACTTGAACTACAACACGTAGTACAGAAATTAAGTATTTTTATGATGTGATGCCTTTCAAAATTCCAATCGTTGACTTCTACAGACAATGATAATTTTTGTAGCTGTAGAATTTTTTTGCTTTCTGGGCAAGGAAAAACTGATGCAAATGTTCCTGGATGAATTCAGTAATCGAGAGTCATTCTACCATCAATATATGAACTCCAGAATTAGACGTATATACATTGCTTCTAATCATACTTTCGCGGTGAGCAAAAGTGTCAGTGTATATCAAGAACAGGATAATAGATATGTAGAGCAGTTCGAGAATCTATTCATTGTTTTGAATGAGGATAAAGAAGTTCTGGACTGACCAAGTCTACGGCACATGTGAATTAAAAGATTTCCCGAAAACATTCACAATCGCTTCGAACACGTTAACTCCGAATTGGAGTACATCGTTGTAGACAAATGTTGTGCTTTGGGTTGAAGCAACATTTTTAAAGTCGATTTTAGGAGATCATATTGACATTAAGCTTGATGTCTTGCATGCGGTTCAAAGGATAGTACAGCAGATACCAAAATTTTCTTCAACTGGCAGATGCTTTGCAAAAGAATTTGGCATGATATTTGCAGAAGATGGTGATTGTGATACTGTTGACACTCAACAAACTCCTTCACCTGAAGTTATCAATAAAAACCTCAACAACTTTTTCTTAAGATGGGATGGTCCCCTTAATAACATTCCAGAGTTAAAGGCTAGCAATGTCAACAAAGAGATAGAAAAACTGAAAATTCACATTGCAAATGAATGTTTATCAGATCTGAGACTAGGCAGTGGGACTGAAGGTAATGAGGGATTGCATAAATTGCTGAACAGATCCTTGCTTTCTGGAGCCCCAAACATAGGCCCAGAAATAATCCAAACAGTACTGACAGTTATCTTCTATCTTTATAACTGTAGAAAGAAGGGACAAAAAACATAGCTGCAACTCGCTAATAGCACCATGCCTCCCCATCCAAGCTGCGCTCATAGATTCGTTGTCCGCTGACAAAAGAGGCAAGCCTGCAGACGGCGCAACAGCAACTGCCCCGTCAAAATTTTGTGAAAAAGTTCTGCCGCAATCAAGAATCCCATTTTTAGATATCCGCTGATGATGCAGATTCAAGATTTCCTTTGGTTGTGGTGGTAGAAAGTGTTGAAGATCTACTACTGAATAGGTCTGTTTTCGACAAAGTCATTAATAGTGATTACGAGATGGCATGACGTAAATTCAAGTTTGATCGTATAGTTGGTATTGAAGCCTTCAAATCAAAGGTGTAGAAGGCACTGCACTATTTAATTGGTAGTAAGACGGATTCAGAGCCGCTTTTAGGATACAGACATAAAGACCTATCGCTAAACTCGTATATTTGCAACCATCTCACAGCGCCACATCGACGGCCTAAGCAAAGCAACCTAACTGACTGACGACAACTTAAAAAAAAACTGTTGTTAACGGTAAAGGCGAAAATTAAAGGAAAAGGGAAGAAGAAAGCAAACTCCCCAGACGTAAAATTCAAGAGCTTTAAAGGTGGGCTGTCAGTATATGTGCCAAGTAGAGAGGAAATGGAAAATTGGCTGAACGTGTTTGATAAACGATATTATGATCACTTGTACCAAGATCCTGTATATGAGAATCTACTTGTGCAATGAAAAGCAGAAAATGGCAATGCACCCATACTAACAAATTACAACAAATTAGATCCAGAACAAAACAAGCAGCTGACTATGTCCATCTACTTCAAAGTAAGCAATAACAGCTATAGGAAATTTTTCTGCTGCTGGCTTGACGAAGAAATTACCACAATAAAAGCTCTAGCAGACATGAACAAGAAGGATTCATCCTCGCTAAAGGTCCTAAAAAGTCAATGACGGAAATGTCATAGATGATTTTAGAACTATGTGTTCTTCAATCAAACCAACATTGCAATGGGGGGAGGGGGTATTTAGTAGTGGAATGTAGTAGTTTGCAGGCAGGGGGGTATCTTTCAACACAAAACGCATTTGTCTCAACGAGTTTTGTCTACGATTGTATGAAAATGGTATATCTTTAAAGTGCTGTAATTTGCTTGCGCATAAAAATTTTTTGCTGGGATTTGGTGGAAGGCAAGATCTCTGTTGAATAAAGGATNTGGTTCTTGACAGAAGGAACATACAATACTATCAAATTTTTAGGGGCTGCTATCATTATAAAGGACACCATTTCCACTTCTCTTGCATTTCTGATTTCTGATGCAGCATTGTTTTCATTCCCTCTCTGAACTTTCGTTTCACGTCCTAAGTTGACATAACTGAAGCTGTTGTTTTTCATCCGAATTTGCATTGTGAATGGAAAGTGCCATATACAGTACAAAAGAAGCCAATAGCAAGAATGTAGTTTCTGACAACACAAATGTACCTACGACCATCTTTTATTTCTGCCAGATTCATTCACTCGATTTCATTGACTCGATTTAAGATAAAGATTTTTAATAATGTGCTTCAAGTGTAATAGAGACGAGAGAACATTAGTTTAGAGATTGCAGGTATGATGCAAAATCTGAAATTTGAGTGAATTAAAATGGCCCTTGAGTGGAAGATGTGGAATTAGAAGTTATTGGAATTAAGTAAGCAATTTTGACTTGCATAATTAATGAATTACATTGAGGATTACAGCAAATCCAGGAAGTGATGAGAGCTATTTTTTGATTTGATAAAGTCTTTATCACATTACCTATTCTTCTTTGTCACTCTTCAGGTGGAACGTGATGGGCAAGCAGAGTCCTTCTGCGAAAATGTCCCTTTGGCAGCATCCACGAGTTCCATCACACCACCCCCGCAAGCAAAGCCGCAAAAGATCACCTCACCATCATTCACAAGTCCCTTGACACCATCTCCGCAATCAAGGCAGCAAATACCAGTATCACAGGAGACTTGTAATGGTAAGTTTTAGCACATATATTTACATCTATACTAATGATGGCTCATGCACAATATCACAGTTTAACAATTAACTTTCATCTAGCATTATGAATGTTCAGTACTCGAGTACTCCCCGCTCTACCTTTGTTTGAGTTTGCTTCAAAAGTAATTTAGAGATTTGCCTGCTACTGGAGCACAAGTCAACAAGCTTGTGGATTTCGTTTTGATTTCTTCAAAGTTTACTATTGTTATTGAGATCGATATAATTTATATTTGTGATGAAGAATTGAAGAAATGAGAGGTTGATGACGAATGCATGTAAATCGTAATTACAAACTAGTGAGTACAGTGAGCAAAACTTTTCCAGTTGATAACAAACAAAAAGTTCATAAAATCCTTCAAAGGTTTACCCTGGTGGTATTGGTAGCACTACCATTCGTTTTTATTAAAAGAATTCAAAAATACAATGAAACTTGTAACACATTTAAGCTGGTGATCTTCATCAAAAACTCAATGCTTCTTATGTATTTATGCAGCTTACGTTGGAGAGCCTGTATATGGAATTAAAGTGCACCCACTCAAGCTGAGCTTGGCAGAAACCAAGGGAACAACACGATCAAAACTGGCATTGGCATTGCTAGATGTAACGGTATCAAAAGACACACAAAAGAGGTCAACCGTTTACGGGTCCGATAAGAAGGAGCAATTGGACCCAAATGTCACTGCTGCCATTAAGTGTGAGTATGACTACAAATCGGCTACAGTTTTCCTTTAGTTTCATCAGTATGATTCTACCATTTTGTAGCACAGTTTATAAAAAAACAGGTAGTTAATGTGAGCTCATCTCGGTAATATTGAATGATGACCTCACATTAACTAAAACCATTTTTTAACTGTGCTATAAAATGGTAACATCGTACTGATGAAGCCAAAGGTACTGTTGAATTTGCAAATCCTTATGTAGCCTTTTCTTTGCTCCAAGCGTAGGTCATAACATGTATAAATGTTTCTTACATTTCCAATATANGGATAAGAAGGAGCAATTGGACCCAAATGTCACTGCTGCCATTAAGTGTGAGTATGACTACAAATCGGCTACAGTTTTCCTTTAGTTTCATCAGTATGATTCTACCATTTTGTAGCACAGTTTATAAAAAAACAGGTAGTTAATGTGAGCTCATCTCGGTAATATTGAATGATGACCTCACATTAACTAAAACCATTTTTTAACTGTGCTATAAAATGGTAACATCGTACTGATGAAGCCAAAGGTACTGTTGAATTTGCAAATCCTTATGTAGCCTTTTCTTTGCTCCAAGCGTAGGTCATAACATGTATAAATGTTTCTTACATTTCCAATATACCCCCATAATGCTTTCAAGAAGAGAAGGACTGATGTTTACAATTATCACTTTTTATTTCAGCTCACTGTTTCAGCAAGTTCCCCCACTCAGCAGAAGCAAGGGATGATTGGAAAAGAATTTGCGAAGCTATGACGGACAAATGTAGAAAAGTGAAATGTTAATTGAATTCAAATAAACGATGTCTACAACTCATGTTGCACTTTCATTTGAAGACATTCTTTCTATTTTTTGTAAGAAGCTTTGGATGCACGAGGTATGCGCTTTCTATCTTTTTTTCAATTTGGCTCAGCAACAAAATGAATCAGGCTATGCTTATCAATGTCATTTGAAAACTCTGATACTTCGGTGATTTCATAAGGTTTATTCCCTCAAGTTCATTGAAAAGTGAACACCATCATGAGAAGATCACTTCAACAGAATACCACTGAATCAGATGCTATCGGAAATTGGGAGACAATCCCAATTTCTGGTGGAATTTATGGTGAATTTGGGTAGAACGCTACCAAATTTCTTGGTTAGTACCGCTCAGATACCAATGGAATGGCGTTTGATTATTAACGCCATAAAAGACCTGTATTTTGGTGGAAATTTGGCTAATCTAAACAAACTTACCGGACCGGAGGAATTCCTCCGGGATTTTGCCGGGAAATCGGTGGAATCTTGCTGGAAATCCATGATAAAGCCGGCAGTGATCCAAAAGGTGCTGGAATAATGCCGGAGTTTGGGCGGAGTACCAACGGAAAAACAGTGGGTTTCTGGTGGAATTCCACCGGAATTCTTTCAGTTTTCCGGAATAATTCCGGATGTATTCCGGTGTTTTTCCGTAAAATTTCCAGGTTGATACCGCTAAAATACTGGTTGAATTCCGTTGAAACTGCGCCGGATTAAGCCGGATTTTGACCGGTATTTTGGCGGAAAATTTTGGCTCATTGTTACATAATTACCGGAGGAATTCCACCGGGATTCCACCGGGAAGCTGGTGGGATTCCGCTGGGATTCCGGCGGAATCTTCAATTTTTTCCGGCGGAAATCGGCGGAATTCCGGTGGAAAACCCGCCGGAATTCCGCTGCTTTTTTCTAGTGGGTTGCCTATACCTTGATGAATCTCTTATATCATGCAACACTGGAAAATTCATATGAAACTGCAAGAAATAGCTATTTGGCTAAAAATTCGCTATTTCAAAAAATACTATTGCTCAAACATTTTTGTTGATGCCATGATTTTGTCGTCTCTCCCACAAAAGAATACAATCTATTCTTTGTAAATATTCCTTTAGGTCTTCCTTATTGGCCTTATAGCCGCACGGGCCAGTATCCCATATTTGTTATGTTCTTTGATTTGATGCAACCATGATCGTGATTTGGTAGGTGGGCTAGTTAAATCTCACCAAACAAAGTGAAAATAACAGGATGTGGAAATTTTTTTATGACATGTGAACAACAATGAACCCCAGTTAAAATATCTACTCAAACAATGCAATGCAATTCACTGATTTCAAAGGTTTGTTGAACGTTTGTTCCTAATTGGAGCGCAAGAATGTAAATATTCAGAACAATCTTGCTAATTGCGATTTCTGGCGCCATCCACAGAAACATAACAATACTTTAGCGACTTGTTGTGCCATTAATTCTGTGAACTATCTTTGTTTTTTTCCTTGGTTTCACATAACCATAGGAATGAAACCTTCTGAAAGCAATATTGCTAATGGCATTTTCTGGCGCCTTACCCAGAAACATAATACTTGTTCCACTTTTTGTTCCATTCATTCTGTGAACTATCTTCGTTTGTTTCCTTGGTTTCACATAACCATAGGAATGAAACCTTCTGAAAGCAATATTGCTAATGGCATTTTCTGGCGCCTTACCCAGAAAATAATACTTTTTTGAATAAGAGTAAAAATAGTAGGTATTGTATTGCTGGCAGATTTGCCATACCTCAAAAGAGTATACATTGCAGTTTGGAGGACCCATTTTGTCACTTGCAGTCCTTTGAAGATTGTAGTCAAGACCAAAACAAAAAGTGAAAGACGCTAAAGACAGAGACTGGTGAGTATGTAAATTTAAGTTTTTAGCTCTTTCTTGTCTAATGGTAAGGTTACTATTTATAGCGTTAACAAAAAAAGTGAGAGTTGTAACTCGCATTTTGGACAATAAAATATATTTTTTTTAATTTATTACATTTTTCAATTTCACATAACATTGGATTTGCACAATTTACTATTTTAATTTAGCACTGTTGAATATACTGCCTGATTCAAAGAAATTTGTTAGCTTACAACGTTTGAGAAAATCCAACAAACTTAGTTGTTCTATTGAATCTTTAAGCTTTCTTGTCACTATATCAAAATGTATTGTTGTGTTGCGGTGTTGCATCTGTCACTTGCTCTTTCGTTAAAGATGTATTTTGATATGTTTACATTTTGAATATGCGACAAGAGTGTATGAATTATCTAGTTACAATAAAGTTGGGTCAGATGTTGATATTGCTAAAATTTGTATGTATATATATATTGTCTTTTTTGATTTGAGGTTTTACAGCAAAGCCCACAAACTGTTGGTACAATTTTGAGGAAATGGCCCAAGAAACAGGAAGAACAGGAAATGGTAAGTTTATCAGATCTTCCCATCACCTGCATCAGTGAATTGTTTTGCATTACAAAATCGTAGGCTTCTTATAGTATGTCAGTATATGCTAGACAACTCAAAAAATTGTCCTTGGCTCCTTCAAAATTTGCAACAATGCCTTCTTATCTAGTTTGTTTCATTTTTTAGTTGTTTTATGCTTTCATTTCTACTGTCAAGCAGATGAAATTTTGTTATCAAATTGACACTCTGCCTTGTTATGACATACGATTACGCTAAAGATTGCAGAAGTGTATCCTTGGCATTTCACAAAGTTGTGATTGATTAGATTGCTTGATTTGACATAGAGCTCAAATGAGCATGTTGGAAATATCCCTAGCACCATCCTTAGGCTTTTAAATAAGTGCACACAATATTTAATTCTTCCTATAACTGCATTTATCTGTTGCGAAACAATTACAGAATCATAATTTTTTTGTATTTCATTTTCAGAACATGAAAAAGGCTATATCCACGCATTGAGCCCGATTAAAAAGTCAAAACGTGACCATCCTTACAACCAGTTCTCTCTGCAAACAAGTCCTTCAAAGGGTCGATGTGTTGTTGGATACAATGTTGGTGCACATAAGCAGTTAGAAGAGTTAGAGAAGTCGAAGAGCTCTGTTGTGCTTAAGAATATCAAGCAAGATGATACTCTAGATATAAACAGCACAATCATCTTCAATCAAGCCTCGTCTGCCCTTGTGCTTCCCAAAATGGACATCAACTTTGATTATGTGCCAAGCACATCATTGGACATAACTTCACAAGAACGGAAACCTGCCATTACAATCACTTTGGACATGATTGACAAGCAGCCACTAAACCAGCGTGTCAGTGTCATAGCAGCATGCACAATTGGTGCAAATGAACATAAACAAGTAAAGCTGCGTGGCAGTAATGATAGCATGAAACTGAAAGAAGATTGTGTTTTAGAAGACAAAACAGCCTTTGCCGAATTCCATATCTGGGAACCCATGTTTGAAAAACTGTTTTCCTATTTCCTGTTTTGAAAAAATTATCGTTTCCTCACCATTGATAATTTTCTCAAGGCAGCCTTGGACTCTTCTAAATGAAAGTTATTGGGCAATCTTCCAGTTCTGTCGATCTCTTTCTCTCCGTACATGGTCCTTGCTGAGACCATGTTTTAGCACTGGAAACTTCTGTATCACCATTTTAATATGATTCATCAAAACTGAATGACTTGGGCCAATTTGAAGGGCTTTGCTGACAAGATCAAGGTGGTTTATATACTTTTTATGATTATGGATTGGATCTTGATCCCCAATATCTCTCAACACATAACCTGCATTAGTAGGCTCTTTCCTTGCAGAAAATACAAATCCTTCAGCTTGAGGAATGTGAGAGAACATTTCACCAAAATCGCTCAACATCAATTGCACCATTAGCTTCCTTCGTCGCCTATCTCCATCAGAACTGTGTCCCACAAGGGGACCTACTTCTTCCAGTGAATTCTTGAACTGCATTGAAATTTCCTTCCACTGTCTCTGAACGTCAAAATATTTAAATCGATTGCAGGTTGGTATCATGCAAGCTACTAATCTAGGCAAAACTTTGTGCATAGGATTCAGCAGGATGACTCGGGCAAAACTACCTATCTTGTTTGATTTGAAAGCATTGGTTAGCCTTTCATAAGAGTTATCATCATCTCCCATAGCAATTTTCACATCCACAAAACATTTGTGTTGCTTGGGGTCATAATTTTTTAGACCACAAAACCCAACTAACTCGTCAGTCTCTTGGTGATATGTTACCATCTTTTCCACGGAGATTTCATCTTCTGCAGAAAGCCAAGGGACTTTTGGTATTTTGTATTTGGCCAAGACATCTCTCATCAATGAACTCATCTGTTCAAAATTCTCCATTGCTAGGCCTGGCTTGAACTTAATTATTGCAGCTTTCTCCATTTGTATACAGCATCCAGGCTAGGGCCTTCAAGATTTATTGCTACAAAATTGCATAGTTTTGGACCCCTAATTATTAAAAGGCTTTCATAAAAGTTCTTCACANTTAGACCACAAAACCCAACTAACTCGTCAGTCTCTTGGTGATATGTTACCATCTTTTCCACGGAGATTTCATCTTCTGCAGAAAGCCAAGGGACTTTTGGTATTTTGTATTTGGCCAAGACATCTCTCATCAATGAACTCATCTGTTCAAAATTCTCCATTGCTAGGCCTGGCTTGAACTTAATTATTGCAGCTTTCTCCATTTGTATACAGCATCCAGGCTAGGGCCTTCAAGATTTATTGCTACAAAATTGCATAGTTTTGGACCCCTAATTATTAAAAGGCTTTCATAAAAGTTCTTCACAGTTTGCTTATATCTTCTTCCACGTGCAGCTTTTGCCTGAAAATTATGTGCCACAGTTTCTAGAGAATCTAGCAAAACTTTCTTATCACCCAGAAGGCCCGCCAATTCTGCTACAGTTAGTTGATGGCAAATGGCCTTCATGACTCCTCTATTCCCAAACTCTTTTAGTTTCTCCTTCAGACTCCTTACTCTTAAATTTAATCGCAATGTCTTTCGATGCATAAGAAACAAGTTCGATTCTTTGGCTTCAATTTCCTTATTCTTAGCTCTGAGAACTTTCACTGCCTCAACATTGGTTAGGTACTCGAATTCTCTTTGCACGTAACAGCAATCGGCGTTTGAAAGATTGAAAATTTGGAATGCTGTTGCATCTTGTACAAATGCGACTTTCTTTCTCAGCAAACTTCGAGCATTCTGTATGTTTGTATGTGCCCACATACACTTTATTTAAAATGTTACCGCTGTCATACCTGACAAAATCTTCATAAAATCCTTCACAAACATTGACAGACTTAGGAGTAGATCCTTTTGAACAGCGTTCTAGTCAGCTTGATTGTTCTTTTGCTATTTTGAAAAAAGATTTAATATCTTTTAACTTCTGGAATTGAGCAGAGTTCAACTGTTTGTGCTCTTTACCGTTGAGATGACATTTTGCTCTCTGAAGGCAGATCCTCGTGAGGTTAGTGAAATCTTTGATCCTTTGCATGAACGGCATATCAAATGCCCATCTCCTAATAGAAACATATTCTTACCTACATCCTTTTCAATTTCATCAAATATCTTGCAAAGTAATGGGTTATCTCTCCCCATCTTTCCACTTATAACATACAGTTTGAACTTGTGTAGATCCGTTTATTGGTGTCTAATAAGATTTGACAGTGAGTGGGCATCTTTTTTCGTTACACCATTTGTCAAAACATTAGAAACTTCACATGCAGAGCACTCAAACATGACATTGCTGTCTTTCATTGTGATTTTGTATTTAAAAGATGCACTAAACTTCGCTACTTCTTCAGCTGACATTTTATTAGCCTCCAATTGTTTATAGTGCAGAAGAGGAAAGGATATGAAATATGAAAAATTGATACTAAGAAAAATAAACAATATAACATATTGAAAACAAGGGAAGTTTTTAAACAAGTTTTTAGACCATTGCAACCAATGCTTCCCAACAATAAAATTCACAGCAGAGCACTCTTTGCAGCAAATTGATTTCTTGGATACTACCATATACTTCAATAGGGAGGGTACCTTGGAAAGTACCCTTTTTGTTAAAAAACAAGATATATATGCACCCTATTACACAACAACTCCTTTCATCCCAACAGCTGTAAGAAGGGTATCATTTACAGCCAAGCCTTGAGATATACGAGAATAATCACCAACAATGAACAGCTTGAAGAGAACATAGTCAATAGAAGGAGGAGGGTCTGGTCACCTATTGTTCTGTTCAAAGGGACCGTCCGTGCATGTTGAGGCAACTAGTTTCCAGCCTCCAAGCACACTCCAAGGTGCACAATAATGGCCGTGCAAACACCAAATGAAATCTCTGGAGCGGACTTGGATATCATCTTGGACATGCTAGAGGATGATTTTTTCGATGGTGAAGAGGATTTACAAATTGAATTCGAGAAAGTACGAGATGAGGTGAGTAGTTCTTTACGTTCTGTTGTGCTTTCAGTTAGAAAAATATTGATTTTAGATCGATTATCGATCGTGATGCCGATTGAAAAAATGGTTCTTAAATGTTTGCATATTCAACAAGCTCTGTTATCATTTGATGGTGGATGTAAGTGGATTTTGGGATGAAATAATAAATTTAGTGTTCATTTTCCTTTCTCAGGTCAAAGAAGCTGTTACTTTGCGGTGCGAGGAACGTAACAAGAAGTACAAAACTAAAGGGGGGTTGGAAAGGCACACAAAAGCAAAGCACCAACAACAAGTACAAGAAGAAGGTCAAGCGGAATCTGCTTCACCACCAGTACATAAATTTTTTCGTCAGAAGAATATTGCCAAATTGTGACAGAAGCTGCAAGGTGTCTGTCATCTGATCACTGCCTTTTGCTTGAAGACCAGCAGATTTTTAACTTGTATTCATTTGGACTGGAAACTACAGACTCAAAAACTGGATATTTCCTTACATGCAAGTTGATGAAAGCCCTTGAAGAAAGGTCAAATGCTGAACAATTCTACAGGAACTATTATGCCCAAGTAGTGATCAAATCAGCTTTGTATTTTCCTGGATTACCCTCACAGTGTGCAGTTCTTCTTTCAACAAAAGTGGCAGATAGCCTCTTATCATTTTATAAACATCAACAGAGCAAGGATGAAAAATCTGCTGACGTTCAAATAACTGAAAGAGAACAATTTGCAATGCAGTATCTAGGTGGCTATGTTTTGTTCAACTTAAATAAAAAATTTCACCACCCAAGATTGTTTTCAAGGACAGAAAGCCAATATTTTATTGCAATACTCGAGGCTGGTAGGTCTGAGGAGGGTTCTGAGCAGAAATTGATAGACGCTGTAAACAGGGGTGGACTATGGAAAGTAAATGGAACAGTGCAAGAGATCCTGCTTGCTGCAGAGACACAGTTCAAAAAAAGTACAAGCAGGATCATGGAGAAAAAACAAATTGATCTCCCAGCAATGGTTGCCATTTTAGTAAGAGATGTTCATACCGTGTCATTGTTTCAAAACTGGATTATCTCTGGAGATGTAACAATTTGTCAGGATATTGCATGTGATCTTCTAGAGAAAATCCTGTACCTTTACCTACGAGTAAGGGCTTTTTCTTGCACAGAAGACATTGTGAATAGATATAGGTTAAAAAATAAGAAGAAAAAAGCACTCCGTACTGAGTTAAAAAAATCGCAAAAAGATTCGGTAGAGTAATTTTTAAAGGTAGCCTTACCGGCCTATTACCATACAAGCGTGTGCACCTTTTATACCCCATTCAAACTGACATGCAGCCAAACCAGCTTTATCTAAACCATGTTAAATTTCAACCAATCAAATGCATTTGATTCGTTGGATAGACCAATTAGAGTGCAATATTCGATAACCTGGTTTAGTTTAAGCTGGTTTAACTTTGCAAGTGAGAATAGGGTATAAGAAAAAATTCATGATATTTGGAAATTTTGAGCATCAGATTGTTTTTTGCTGGAATGTGTGTGGCATAATTAAACTTTTTCAAGATGTAAACAATGTGCCTTAATACACCATTATTTTTCATTGTCTTTTCAAAAATTCAGTATATATATATCTGATTTTCTCAAATGTGTTTCTTAATTTGTGGATACGTGCTGTATTCAATTCTCTCATTTTAAGTCTTATGAATTTCACTCATAATTATCGGGTGTTTGGAAAACTAAGACCCAGAAAACGAAGACCTAAGACCACGAAACCTAAGACCACGAAAGCTAAGACCACGAAACCTAAGACCNCAAGAGATCCCCGTCCAGTTCATTGCCTACAGGTTTACTGTATTGCTCCAGCTCTCCTCTCATTTTCTCTAATTCTTTGGTTAATGATTTATTTTGCAATCTTGTTTCTTTCAATGTCAGTCGAACTCTTTCAATTGATGTACCCATGATTTGAGCTTTTAATTTAGCAGGTACTGATAATTGAGCCCTTGACTTTCTTTTGGTGATAAATTGTTGAGCAAGGAGATCAGAACAACCAATACACAAGTCCTTTTCTTCATCTCTTTTCTTCAATACCTTGCATTCCTTTGCTCTGATAAATTCTTTACATGGAAAGGGAGAACTATTATCATCACATTCAAATATATCTACTTGTACTGGTACAACATGGCTAATTGCTGTGGTAGCCAAGTCAGGGGTTTTCACACCATCGCACACTTGAAAATGGTCAAGGTTAAAGAGCAAGTCTGTAACAGTAACATTTCTCATCGAATGAATTAAAAATGGAGATAAAATGGTAAGACTGAGAAGTCGGAGTTGTCGAAGAACAAGGGCTTTTTACAAACAGAATGAACAGAATTAAAGGGAAAAATCCCTGCTCCGACATTTCTGACTTTCCATTTACAGTATATAGGAAAATAACCGAAAGGTCAGAGCTAGAAAAGTTTGAGTCTTTGCTCCGAGGTCTCCGACACGACAACTCCGGCTTTGCAGTCTTACCGACTCTGTTTGTCCATGTTGTTGTCCTCCTAGATGGCCAAAGAAAACGTGCAACGTGCACGTTGTTCCACAAGTTCCACAGCCTTTGTTTCGGGCTGCGCGGTTGCGGCTGGAATGGCAACATGCCTCTGGGCTCCTAGCGCCCTTTGGCCTCTAGTGTAGTTAGGCTCCTGGGCTCTTAGGCTCCTGGGCTGTAAGGGCTCAAGACTCCTGGGCTCAAGGCTCCTAGGCTCTAGGGGCTCTAGGCTCCTGAGCTCTAAAGCCCTGGTCAAACTGATCAAACATTTCACCTAACATTTCAAAAACCAATGTTTGATGAAATGTTGGGCCTGTTTGGCCACCTTGTTTGGTCATATAACATTTGTTTGGCGATGTTGGATGAAGTTTGATGGAGGTCAAAAACAAATTTTGTTTTTTATTGTTTGGTGAAATGTTGGATCTGTTTGACCACCCCAACAAACTTTTTGCCGAACATTTGAGCTTGTTTTTAATCACTATGCCTTTGTGCATGCTCCGTAGCGTCTCGGTAACTGCACAGATCTGCACAGACACCTTCTAATCACAGGTTTGGAACAAAATGTTTGATAAAATGTTTGGTGAACTGTTAGTTCTGTTTGACCACCGACTTACAACATGGAAAAAATCAAAAAAAGAATTTTGATAAATGTTTGATGAAATGTTTGATCAGTTTGACCAGGGCTTAACGGTAGCAGCACTCATCTGGGATGAAGTATCCAAATACAGATACTGTACTGTATAACTTAAACTTTCATCAATCCATAACTTGAATTTTGGTAGTAGGTATGGTTCTTCAATCAACTTTAGAATAAAAATGTTCTCATTTTTACTATCCTCTTCACTCCATGACTTCAAACATAGTTTTCCAGCTCTACTTTTTAACTCTGAAAGTGACTTGTAGTATTGGTGCTTTCTTTCAGTTACTGGTATGTCATTTACTACGGATCTTCCTTTTCTTGCAACAGTTTTCTTTCCAATTGACTTGACTGGTAAATTCACAGTGGGAATGACTCCTTTCTTCAAAAAATTTTTGGTCATCTTATCTCCAACACCTATAATTTAAAATATAATCAAAATTAGCACTGGAAGGCATGCAAGAAAAATTCTAATAAAATGGAAGGCCGAAGCTTATACTTTATACAATTTTCATTCATGAAATCACATCATGTCAGATAGGTAAGGCCTAAATGAAAAAATCATGAGTTCCTCCTTTTAGTTTCATTCCAATACCTACTTCTAAAGTAGTTTCAAATTTCCATATCCCTCTTTAATTTTGGGTAAGCCTTTAATTTCGAAAGTTGAAATAAGAATTTACCCATGGATATTCCCATAAAAACATCAGGCATGATGTCTTATATGCCTTGCCAGACACAGCCTAAACTAATATGGCCTAAAAACGGATGGGATCGGGATTGGGACTAGAAGTAAGTTTCCGGGAAGGCTGTAAAACCTGTAAATAAGCATAAATAACTTACATATTTCGATTTCTTCAGGAAGGAAATGTTTTTCACAGACATGCAATGAATTCGCTTCTAGTTGTCGCTTGAAGTTTTTATCTTCGACCCGGTACTTCTTGAGAACATTCAAAAATCGTGCTCACCACTCAGTGGTATTAACATCATCGGCCTTTCTAGATGTTGGGAGCTTAAATAATCCAATACCTTTCGTTCTTCTGCTTGTCCCGCATTGATTAAACGCACAATTATCACCTGGCATACTTAAAACCTATTTTCAATCACATAATTCTAAACTTTACTTGATAAAAACACGAAATTTGTACTTGCTAGTTTGTAGCAAGAACGCACCGCAGCAAATGTTGTGCATGTTGAATGTGCACGGTGAATACCACGTGACAACCGTTTTCAACAAACAATAAGATAGTAGGGCGGAGAATAATAGGTGACCAGACCCTCCTCCTTCTATTGACTATGGAGAGAAGTTGGAAATACTAAGAAACAATCTAGTAAGGAGGGGTTACAACCCTTCTGAAATAAAAAAAAACAATTCAGCACAATTAGACAATATTCACAGTCAGATCTACTATTTTAAAACAACAAACAGACTACACAGACACCAAAAAATCTACCTTTCGTCATCCCATATGACAACACAACAATAGAAATTGGTAAAATATTAAAAGATAACTGGCAATCAATTGAAAATGATGAAATACTTAAACAAATATGGAAAAAACAACCCTTTGTTGCTCTAAAGAGACACACCAATATCAAAGATACACTGGTCAGATCTAAATTTAACTCAAAATAAACCAGAAAAGAAAACCTACCCATAAAATAACAATAACAGATGCACTGGTGGACTAGGACGCTAGTCTGCTGGGGCACCTGCACCACAAAATCATTCCGATTTAACTGCCCCGAAATGAGGTGGTGCAGGACATCGGCTGAGGACTTGCATATTACACCATTAATGAGTAATTTGGTAAGTTTAACTAATGGCTGGATCATAAATTTGGTTAACTGCGTTCAACACAGACCAACACAATACTACAATTGACTATGACAATACCTA
>REGM01000211.1:360719-402479 GCA_004194415.1 Aurelia aurita | reverse complement strand
TATAGCATGCGAAGGGACAGTATATAGCATGCGAAGGGACGGTATATAGCATGCGAAGGGACGGTATATAGCATCCAACGGGACGGTATATAGCATCCAACGGGACGGTATATAGCATACAAAGGGACGGTATATAGCATACGAAGGGACGGTGTATAGCATGCGAAGGGATGGTATATAGCATCCAACGGGACGGTATATAGCATCCAACGGTACGGTATATAGCATACGAAGGGACGGTATATAGCATCCAACGGGACGGTATATAGCATACAAAGGGACGGTATATAGCATACGAAGGGACGGTGTACAGCATGCGAAGGGACGGTTTATAGCATACAATGGACAGTATATAGCATGCAAAGGGACGGTGTATAGCATGCGAAGGGACAGTATATAGCATGCGAAGGGACCGTGAGGGAAGGGAAGGCACGAAATTATGTTATAACATGTTTTGAGATCTTAGTAAGTAATTTGGAATCCCTTGTAAGAAAATATATTTGGCTCTACACTCGGGACATTAAAGGGAATAGCCCTTAAATTTAAGAAACTGCCTACCAACCCCAAAAAAATGAGAGTAATCTGGATAAGCATGCTCCATGGAATTTGCTATCCAATCCTAACCTAAATTCAATCCATAATCGCAATCTATACAGGTCTATCATGCTTTTAAAATTCTCTTCGTTCTTTGGGGAAAATCCCTTCTACTTCACGTATATTTTTATAAGAAACTAAGAAATTTGCCAAATGCTGAAAGTGTCTTGAACTTATCATATTGTTTCGCTGTTTTTATGGTTGGGGTTTCCTACTTAATTTTCTTAAATTTTTGGTGATCTTAGAGTAAGTTTTCTTATAAAAGGGTTTCATATCAACAAAATACGTGATCGAAGATTTTATGCGGTTATCAACAGAATAAGCTTTGCACAAGTCATGGACCAGTTGCCAGCTATTCTCGTAATGACTCAATGGCAACAAGAAAGAAAGTTTTCTGGTTTTTATAGACTTCGACTTAAGGATAAGTTGGAATTTGAATATTCTGAATTCCTTCCATAAAAACATAGCCTTTTCACAAACTTTACATTGGGAATTAAAGATGAAATATCACATTTACACGACCTTTCTTAATGTAAATATGAAAGATCATATTTATGGTCAGTAAAGATGTGTAAAAATGAAAGTTGGCATTTACACTATATTTTCATGCACTTAAAAGATTATGTAAAGACCTATTTTCATGCAGTGGGTCTTGCTCCGGAATATCTGTCCAACCTGTTTGTAAAGAACTCAGCCCAAAATACACTGAGGCTGAGAAACACCGAAATTGACTTACGTGTTCCACTTCTCAAAACGTCAACTAGGCAGAAGTCTATTTCATTTTGTGGACCTAAGCTTTGGAAAAAATTAAGCTTGGATGTTAAACATGCACCCTCTCTTCCCACCTTCGAAAAAAGGTTAAACGAGCCATTGCAGAGGGTTTGATTTCACTTTTCTTTTGATTTAATTTCGTAAAATTTTGTTATGGACATTTTTAGTTTTTTTTTATTGCTATTTAAAGTAGATGTCAATCATGAAAACCTAGAAACTAATTTTGGGCTATAACTCAGTAATGGTGATACCAGCATTAAAGGAATTTCCAGAACTTACAGGAACGAACATTGAAAGCTAAAATCTGGCGATATTTTTGGGTGGGGCTTCATGGTTACCATGGAAACTGGAAAAATTTCCGCGGAGATACAAAATTGTGGTAAGGCGAACCAGGAAGCCTTTAACGATATCAAGTTTATTTTGTCAGGGTATTTGTGTGATAGATAGCTCTATGCAATGAATGAACAGATTTGGAAATGACCACTTAGGATAGGTGCCAGGCTAAAAAATAGTTTTTCTGGGGTAAGGCCTTCCATAGTGCCTACATGACAAATCTGACTCACTCATTGCATAAAGCATCAAAAAATACATATTCCTGCCAAGTTTGGTTTCTCTACCCCACCAAGAACATTTTTTATCCTTACCACAAGTAGTCTGCATTCCCGGAAAACAGTTTTGAGATAATTACGTCTAAACTTTAGTGAAATATTGTTATGCAAAGAAACAGGTTCTGTGTTCATTTCCTCAAAAACATAGCTTAAAACAGTCTAACCCAAACACCTAAATGACATCCCAAACTACAAATCAATGGTTCTCTTCCAGTGGCATCACAAATATTCATCATCTGCTGATTTTGGAATTTCTGTCACTTTTCTTTTCTTTGCCGATTGCATTCCAATGTCCTGTTCTTTCTTCTTGCCTGCCTTTTTTTTTTCTCTAGCCTTTTCCTTTTGAGTTTCTCTGATTTGTTCCATCTTCTTGACTGTACTCTGGCACTGATGTAAGTCCAAATCCTCCAGGAACATAAGTCTCTTTGGTTTTGTCCTTGATCTTCATCATTCTTTTTGCAAGCAAATGGCGTCGTCTTTTCTTATATTTTTCTGATACAGTACTTTTACTGCTGCATTATTTATCCGAGAATGATATAATTTTCGCAATGCTAACTTTGTTTTATGGCCTGGTATAATATTACACATCTTCATCACTAGGGCAATGCTTGAGGCAACAGTGTTGAAACTGCTTATTGTTTGACATAAGGCAATCTCAATTTTTCTCTTTCTGCAGAATGTATTCTTGGTGCAATTCCTCCACAATACACCATGTAAGGCTTCATTCTGATTTTGTGTCACTCCCAGTAAACACCTTTCCAGAAGTGTATCATCTGACAACTCTGAATACTTCTGTTAGTAATGACTTTTCAATAATCCCATATCCATTCGAAGCCAATAAACTTTTAGCCTGCGCACATACTTTACTTTGTTGCGGAGGAGGGCGGGAAATACTTCTGTAAAGTCTGCGAAGCGCCGTTCGATTTTGACTTCTGGCAAGTTGCGCAACCAACTTTCAATTGTATGTTCATTGTATTCAAACCAATCAGCTGCTGGTTTTGAAATATCAGGACCCAATCAAAATTCGANCCGTTCAAATTTCACAGTTCATCGCAGTTTCACGTGCTCGTCAACCTGCCTTATATACTGCATAAAATGTACCAGATGCGAAATGCTGTATATTGGGGAAACTTGCCGCCAGATCAACAATCGTTTTGGGGAGCATTTAAGAAACGTTAGCCTGCGCACAGACTTTACTTTGTTGCGGAGGAGGGCGGGAAAGACTTCTGTAAAGTCTGCGAAGCGCCGTTCGATTTTGACTTCAGGCAAGTTGCGCAACCAACTTTCAATTGTATGTTCATTGTATTCAAACCAATCAGCTGCTGGTTTGGAGATATCAGGACCCAATCAAAATTCGAGTTGGAAGGCACGTGCACAAGAACAATAGGATTCACGTCAGAGTTGTTTTCCTATCATTTCCTATCGTTTCCAAGATGGAGGAAAGGTACGTGACTAGTTCAAGGATAAAATTCTCTTGTTTACAAAACTTAAGTTGGGATGAAGCAGCATTCAAAGAAGGATTGAGTTTTGTGTGCCACCTTTTCGATGTAAAGAGTATTCTTCATGATCAAGAGACCGTTCTTCGAAAATTCTTTCAAGGGAGGCACGTTTACTTCAGTGCCCCGACGGGGTATGGCAAATCTCTCATCTACCAGTCAATGCCAGTAATCGCTGAACATTTGCTAGAGAGACCGCTATTTACCAGCATAGTCCTGGTCATTTCACCGCTCAAAGCTTTAATGTACGACCAAGTAAAATATCTGAATTCAATCGGGATGAGTGCCATTGCAATAACTGGCGAGGAAGACGAATCCACCTTATTGGCTATGCACGAGAATGGAGGTTACAACCTCGTGTTTGCTTCACCAGAATGTATGCTCGCTGTCAAAAGATGGAGAGAATACTTAACATGTGAAAATTTCAAGGAAAATTTAATCGCTGTTGTTATCGATGAGGCTCATTGCATAAGTCAATGGTAAATCAAGTTCAAATTGTTGATAAGATAATTGTATTCTAGGCCTAATGTAATAATAAAGCCCATACTACTTTTTGTTGGTATTCATGAAATTTAGCAAATTCAATGGCAAAAAGGAATACATTAGTTGTCTGGCTACCCTACCTGGAATTTAATCAATACCCATGTGAAAAAATTATCCATGTGTACAATTATTTTGGTAATATTTCTACTCTACTAGGTTTATTTATTTACTAGGATTCATTGAATTATTCTTTGCAAAGAAGAATAGATTTCCTTTTTCTTTAATTGATGTGTTATGTTTCTGTACTCCCCAATAAGTTTATGTTACAGTTTAGTGAATTGGTTATTTTCTCATTTGTCTGTTTCAAATGTCTCACGTAAACTTCTTTCTTTGCAGGGGTTATGGCACAGCAAAAAGTTCACCTTTCCGAAAATGGTACCGCAACCTATTTGAACTTCGTTCATTGTTAGACTCCAGTGTGCGGCTTGCCATATTCACTGCAACAGCCACCACAATCACCAAAACAAGAATATTTGAAACATTAGGCTTATATTCAATGGATACATTTTGTCTGGAAAAAAGTCCTTTGAAGAACAACATCAAATTTGCTGTAACATTTATAGGAAATGACACAACTCTGGAAAATATATTGATGCATAGTATAAGTAAGCTGCTTCTAAGAAGGGAATCAGCAGATCGACTTTTGATATACTGCCACTCCAGGACACAGTGTGCTTTGATATGGCAAATATTTGCAAGCAAGCTTGGCAATAAGTTTTATTTACATGAGAAGAAATATGAAAAGTATCGATTAGTAGAGATGTTTCATGCAGGAACCCCACCTCAGATTAAGAATCATATCATTGATCAAGCAACACAAGAAAGCAGCCATCTTCGAGTGATTATATGCACTGTTGCATTTGGGATGGGTGTCAATTGTGCAGGGTTCAACCAAGTCATACATTTTGGGCCATCAAGAAACATGGAGGCATATTTACAAGAATGTGGCAGATCAGGGCGCAATGGCAAGCAAAGTATTTGTCATCTCTTGTATAACAGCCTTTTAACAAGCCGATGTGATGATGACATCAAAGAATATGTTTATCAAACAGGATGCAGAAGGGCAGCAATTGCTAAATGGTTTGGTAATGCACCACATGACCATGTTGATTGTCCATGTTGTGATGTGTGTGCTACCAAATGCGAGTGTGATGTAAATAAAAGTTGCCAGCAATTGTTACAGTTTCAAATGGCTGAGAAGGAAATGGCAGATTTACCTGCAAGGAATGTGACCAAATGTCAACTTGAAATATTGCTAGAGTGCCTCAATTCATATTTGATGAAGAGAAGGACTTATACCACTGATGAGAAAGTTTTGTCTTGTTTCGGGTCAGATTTTGAATTTAACGAATTGCAAGTCAATCAAGTCATAAAAAACTGTCAGTATTTTTTCTCAATTGAGGATGTAATGTGCAAAGTCGAAATTTGGAGAAATATAGACGCACAAAATATTTTGTGCATGATTGCACCCGTTCCTAATACCATCACATGACTATATTCATAAGATGGTGTGTACCATCACATGATACGATTCACATGATGGGCTGAACATATGCTCCAGAGAAACCATCAGTATGAGAGTTTCGAAGATGATGGTTTGTGATACATGAAGTATTTGTTATGTTACCTATGTAATGGCGGATTCACCGAAGCACTGTCCTCAATTCAGTCCATGATTTCAACGATCTTAAAGCAGCTGCACCAGAGTTACTTCATCTATTCACACTAGTAAGTATTAGATATTTAATTTCGTTAGCATATCGCCGAATAAATGTTTAGTAAGCACCTTTGTGCGTGCTTCAATAATCTTTTTCGGAACTTCAGCTGCACCACTGTTTACTCGGTTTTAGGCCACTGCCAAGGAAGTAGTGTATGCTTGTTAAAAGATCTCTACTGTGCATCATAAATTCTACTTTCCTTATTATTTTCCAATTTGAATAACCCATCGTATTTTCTGCACAATTTCCTGGACAATGGCTTAGTCTGGGGCAACGGCAAGGGTGAGCCTAAAAAATGTTGAGAAATAGTTTGTCCCCTTCTTCTTGCCATTTTTGAAATGCCCGCCGTTCTGTCAATGAGCAATGATCAATAAGTTAAATTTTCGGGAAACAAATTCTGCATGTTTAGGCCTTCAATATGTTACATCTCTTCTTTGATTCATTTTCGACCAGGGGGGTAGAATCCATGCACAATATATAGACCTTATTAGGCCTAATTTTTTGTCAGACTCAGATAGAGCTCATGCTCACTGTATATTTATGCTGGTGTATGCCATGTCAAGGCAACATGAAACAGTATGAAACTGTAGATATATCCCTGAATCCACTAGTGTATGTGGAAGTTTATACTTTGATATTCAAAGTAGCCCAGCTATAGGTCTTACAAAATGATTTTAGCCTTGGTTTGGCCATCTTTACCTATATAAATGCTGTTTTTTCAATGAGCAGTCAACTTGACTAAAAATGAACAACAATGAAAGTATTATTTGTATATTATTTATTTAGGGAGAAAAAATTAAGCCCAAAGCCAATTGTATAGTTTTAAGGATAACAGATTTCACAAAATGGTTGCTTGATTGTCACATCATGTTACATCAGATGACAGTACATTTTGATTTATGTATTATACATATAAACATAATTTTAGATCAAATGAAGTTAATCCAAAAACTTTGTATTACCTACCTTGCATATTTGTTATATCATGGAATTTATCTTATTAAATGATTAGTAATTTTTTCAAGTTATGGAAGAAATAATTAATCCACTGATTGAATCTTTGATTGATGCTATCCGAGAACAAGATCCCTTCAAGACGTTAAGCAGAACCAGTCGACGATTTAAGGTTTCAAGACTTGCAGAATCTTTAAGGGTAGGTCATTTCATATTGGTTTTCTTTGAAATAATGATATTACATGCAGTGTACCTCCCATACTTCATAATGAGGTATTAAACTAATTGCTATAAAATGCAACAATGTTGTCCTAATACCCACTTTAGACAGTGTTTACAATAATTCATGTGTTAGTGTCTCTTCTCATTCATTGCATAGGGTTCCCTGGTGGCATACTTCACTATGGGGTGACCATATAGGCTGTGATTTTTATGCTCTATCCTACAAATATATTACCAGAACTTTTAGCAAAAACTAGACCCGAGTGCCAGAAAATTAAAAAATTAAAATGTTCCCCATTCCCAGAATTGTTCCCAAAATTACCCAAAACTGGTGCACACCCCCCTGTGACCATATAGTGGAGTACCCATATCCAGGTAATAATAATAATAATAATAATAGTTAATGTAGTAGGTAGCCTGTATTAATCAAGCTAATGTTCAATTTTTACGATAGGGCGCACTCTTTAGTTACTATCTAATGACTAATGTTCTGTCAAGCTAAGCAACAGTACTTTCCCGAAAAAAGTTTCGGCCACTGGTAAAACAATGTGGGAAAACATTGAAGTTTTGAGTTTATGTACGGGGTGAGTGAGAAAAAGCAATCCCCGTTTGAAAAACCACTGCTCCCTGGGTATTGAGGCAATAACATTGGTAAATATATTGTTTAATAGTGGACATGCTCAAATAAGTTCTAAATTTTACCCGACTGAAATCTGCCTCTACGTTTTGAAATTGTGAGCGATTTTCTGGAGAAAGCCTCTTCAAGAAACCTTCAAAACAGGCCTAAAATCACGAGCAAATTTTCCAAATATTTCTGCCTTACAGCAATGACTTCCACACTTGGGAGGATAAAATCTCCGAGAATATTGTTGTTATGTTTCCAGGGATGGCACTTTCATCCTCCCATGTACAAGTCATTGCTATTTAGGCAGAAATATGACAAAAATTTGGTCGTGATTTTAGGCCTGTTTTGAAGGTTTCTTGAAGGGGCTTTCTCGAGAAAATCCCCCATAATTTCAGAAAGGAGTAGCCAACTTCAGTCAGATAAATTTCAAAATATATTTGAAAATGTCCACTATTAAATAATATAGTTGCTAATATTATTTCCCTTATATCCAGGGAGCAGTGGCCTTTCAAACAGGGACTGTTTTTATTGACTCACCCGGTAGTATCGTCATTTTTCAGTTTAAATATCTACTGTCATTATCGCAATTGGCTCACAAAAAATGGCTAAAACAACTCTTGGAGGCATTTTTCAATGCATTTTTCCGGTCGGAGGCACTAAAAAATCTTTTCCAGCCCTGGTTGTTTGCTTGATCAGTTAGTAAACATGTGAGTTGGGAAACGTTCGTCTCTTTTCTGGCTGCACATAACTCATTAACTCAACACTCACGAAACACTCACGAAATACTCTCCTCTTTCTTTCCAATTCTTGCTGTTCTCATTCCAACAACCAAGTACAACGCATCGATCAGATATTTTGTTAATTTTTCGAGACTTCATCAGTGTGATGACAAATGTTAATTTTTCGAGACTTCATCAGAGTATGTCACGTATGTAACACCACTGAGGATGAGATACATTGTTTGATGACATGTAAATTGAACGAAAATTGAAGATTTCAATTCTTTCAGGAGATTACCAAACGATATCCTACGTTTCAACATATGGATGTTAAAAAAAGATTTATCTTCATTATGAAAACATCAGAACTTAATGGTAACCAACTCATTTATGACTTTATAGACCAATGTTTATCAAACACATACAAAAATAAGGACATATCAAATGAAACTCAGTCATGACAGTTTATAGTATAACATGATTCGATTGTTGTTATTGTTGATTTTCCGTTAATAAATTCATTGTTCTGTTTGTCATTTGACTTCTTATCATGTATATAACATTGTATGATTTAGTATCTTCGTTGTTGTTTTGTTAATAAATTTATTGTTCTTGTTTGCTTCATTCAATAGCTGTTTAAAGTATACATAATAACATGTACTAGGCTATTGTTTGACAATGAAATCTTGATCTTGAAAAATCTTGAAAATCTTGATGTCAGCCAACAACATTGTATTTGTAAAGAACGCTCAAAGCAGCCTGAATTTCATTCCGGGATCTACGTCATCAAACTCTCGCCCTAGTCTCTTTCAAAGTGCGCGACTATTTTCAGAAAACGACAAAAATGGGGTAATTTGAAGCCTTAAATTTCCCAAAGAGCACCAATTTATCACAAAAAGTCTCGAAATATCATTTACTTGCAGATTTTGTATCAATTTATGACAAAAATGTGTGGGTTTTTACTGATACTTGAACTAGTTTTTTCCAAGTACTGGGAAGATGAGAGTTCAGTTTCGGTTTCTTATGAACAAGTACGTGTATTTTAACACACAATAGTAGGAGCATAAATAGATGCAGGAAACAAGAGCTTTCCTAATTCTTCACTTATTTTCAGGAATGTCTGTTTGTTTAAGTTAAAAAGCAGGGACCGCGGAGCCGGGGGGGCTGGGGGGCTTCAGCCCCCCCAATAATTTTCAAGTCGTACTTTTTAATTTTTTAAGAAATTATGTTTATATCAGCAAATATCACCTAGGGTTCATAACTTAAGCACTATCGAAGTTGCAACTATTGTTATCAATAGAAATGAGAGCAAGATAAGAAATTTTGGGAATTTTGATTGAAAGTTGGATCTATTGCCGATACAAACTTATTCTTAAGAAAATAATGTTCGCGTTATTAGGTTCTGTTAAGTTTAAAATCTTTATTTCTGAAAGTAGAGAGGCTCTATGTTTCCGTACAGCCAAACTCGCATAAATCGGATCGCTTCTGACCAAGAAAAACAATCCGACTTGCACGAACTCCGACTTATGCGAACTCTTCGTTTTTTTCCGACTTATGCAAATATCCGAATTATGCGAGTCCGCCTTACGCGAGTATGACTGTGTTTACTACATTAAATGTAATAATTCCGCGAGATTACAAAATTCTTAACTTTATAACATAAAAGATTAAAGCGGGGCATTTCTTTCATCCAAAAGACGCTGCGTGGCACATGTATACTTAATACAGCTATTGACGGGTAAATAACAAAACAGAATAACATAAACAACAATGCGTATAATAACAAGGTTTAACATAACATAAGTGATAAAAAGACGCAATCTAATCATGATTAAAGCTACTGAAGTGTGTGATTTGTATTTATAATGATTGGGGATATTATAATTTTATGTCTCTAGATACCAGTTTCTAGTGAGTGGTTGATTGTCACCCCATGGAACGTGTGTGCAGTACCGTNGTGGCAAAATATTCTAACTCGAAGGATGGTAAACAGGAGTAAAATGAGCGTAAATCTCCATTTATTGTATTTTTGTCATTGATGTGATCAGTCTGTTTGTTAGAAGCGTGCATAATATGTCAATAAATCAAGACTGGCACGGTATATTTAATGTCTATAGCTTGAACAAATTTGTCAAATATTTCACTAGACACTTGGCATTGCATTTTACAAACAAGATGCTGTTCAATGACAATGGTTTTATCAGTTTTATCTCGACCCGTTTCAGATGTAAATATTTAGAAAATAACTAACTTGTTTCAACCTTTAGAGCCGAAATATACTACTTCTTAATAGGCTTGATATATCAAACCTTTGTTTGTTAGGGAGTCGAAATGAAAGAGGCAAGTGGTCCGAAAAGAAAGCTCTTTTCAATCGAGAAGAATTACTTTGAACGCAGCAGAGAGCTTTATTTTGCACAGAACGCTCTGGAGGAATCAGAGGCTGTGAACAAGAAGCTTCGAATGAAAGAGGAGGTAACCAGCGGATTAGTTTCTCGTGATGTTCTGGAGCAGTCTGAAGGTATTTGTAATGCGCGCGCGCGAAGCATAGCTGCTATTGCAACACTCGACAGAAGGTTGCTAACCAATGAAAAGCTAAGTAGCTATGGAATCATGATGATTAGCGATGCTGATATCGATGCGTCTGTCTCAAAAAAGATTGGAAGTGGGCCTAGAAGTATTTTATTTAAATCGCTTTATAAAGAAATACCAGTAGCTAAAAAGAAATTAATGGTCCGTGAGCTAGCTCGTCTAAGTACAGAGTATTTATTATTGCAACTATTAGGTAGCCATCCTTCAATTCCGCATGCCTTTGGGTTGATATTCGATAGCACAGAGTGTTCCTTGGTCGAGTCTTACATAGAAGGTAAATTGGTGTCGCGTTTTAGTTTTAACGATAGTATTGCTTTAGGAGTCTGTGCTGTTAGAATTATCGAGGCTGTAGGTCATATTCATAATCGTGGAGTTATTCATAACAATCTTCAGCCATGTCATATTTTGATTCAGGATTCTCTAATGCCAGTAATAACAGGCTTTGGTCACGCTTGTCTCGTCTCTGATGGATATATATTTTCACAGGCACGTGCTAGTCAGTTAGGAGATGGTTGTATGCAACCCAAATCAATTGTATCTAGGACTAAGCCTACATCTGTGGCCAGCGATATGTATTGCTTAGGCCAACTTTTATCACAGATGCGGCTATGTGAAGAATCTACAAAAATCAAGAGAATTCATGATTGGATATCTGAATTTGCTAGTTTTTGTAGATCTCATTTGGGTGCATCATCACCCCCAAGTGATAAAATTTTGTTCAAGCATGCATATGATCTAATAGAGATTCTTGGTAAAATTCAGCCAGATTTGCTTGGCTAAGTATATTTATGAATATTTCATATGCATGGTCAGAGGCAGCAGAATTGTAAGGGCGGATGTTGTTTGTTTCCTTCATCTTTCGATGTTTGTAACTCCTAATATTTCATCCCTTCAATCAATATTGGAACCGGCGAACTCTTCATTCACTACTACGTGTTCTACTTTTACCTTAAGGCCATTTGAAAGTATTGAGACCAACTTTATGTTCGAAGCGCGTTCACGCTGTATGCATCTAATAATAGAGAGTTTGCAAAACTAGGGCGGCAATGCCAGCAAGGTATTTATCCTATAGAGTAACGCCCGCTTATAAGATCGTACAATTTTGCAAGTCAGCCTGGGTTCTTATACAATGAATACAATGGATTGGTTCTTATAAAATGGTAGTCTAATTTGACAACTTTTGCCTGTATGTTCTTAATCAACTAGGTTCCTATAAGCGGCTATTAACTGTATTTGAATTTCAGGGTACTAAGATAATCATGCACTTTACTACTTTCCTTATTTAGGCCCACATTTTGGCCCTTGCATAATCTGACCAATCTGAGTTCATAATTCAGAGAGTTCTTAACCGGGGGCAAAAAGCTAGTTCTAAATCAAGCCTCCTTCCGTTTTGTAAATACCAATCAGTGATATCGAGTCCAATCAGTGATATCGAGTCCAACTAAAATCAAAGAAACTCTCAACAAGACTAATAAGGGCACTAATACCGCATTCACACTGACGCAGTTGAACCAGCTTGATCTAAACCAGGTTAAATTTAAACCAATCAAATGCATTCAAATTATTGGATTGGCCAATTAGAATAACTCATTCGATAACCTGGTTTAGTTTAAGCTGGTTTAAGTTGCAAGTGTGAATGGGGTATAAGGATGATTGTGTCATAAAACGAAACCCTTGCTTCTGACCAATGCATTTGTTATGCTGTATAAACGTAAAGACANGTTTTGTAAATACCAATCAGTGATATCGAGTCCAATCAGTGATATCGAGTCCAACTAAAATCAAAGAAACTCTCAACAAGACTAATAAGGGCACTAATACCGCATTCACACTGACGCAGTTGAACCAGCTTGATCTAAACCAGGTTAAATTTAAACCAATCAAATGCATTCAAATTATTGGATTGGCCAATTAGAATAACTCATTCGATAACCTGGTTTAGTTTAAGCTGGTTTAAGTTGCAAGTGTGAATGGGGTATAAGGATGATTGTGTCATAAAACGAAACCCTTGCTTCTGACCAATGCATTTGTTATGCTGTATAAACGTAAAGACATTTATTTTGGTATTCCGTTTGTAATTAATGCATATACTGTTGAGGAGGTGCATAGGCAATCTAAATTATTTGACTTTGCGAGAAGATAACTTCTTCAAACAAAGTCAATAACGAGAGTTTATTGCGCTGTTTAATTTGCAATCTTATAAAAAGCTGGAGATGTGGAAATGCAATGTAATTTGAATGTGTCTATGTAAAGATTTGAGTTGTTGCCAACAACTTACCAGTTTACCTGCCGCTTCAGTGAAAATGACAAAATTGCGCCGAAGGGAATTGTCATCGATCAAATCAAAGATTTGCAATGAGCCGAAAAGATGCTTAGTTTTTCATAACGTAGTTTAAATTATTTTAAGGGGTCGCTGTATAACTAGCCAAAAACAGGGTTATTAGGGAATGATATTTTTACCCATTTGGAACAGATAAGGATCTAATTGTTCTACCTCCTCAAAGTAATGTGCTTTTCATCAGAGACAGGACAAGCGTTTAAATTGGATCTCTTAAAATTAGACTCGCGTGAGAAATTGTTGACACATCTCCGACTTCATTCCTACTGGTCACCATTGCATATTATTTCTTTCAAAAGTTTTGAAGTATGCTTCGTTTATTTGATTGGATTATTTGTTGGAATTAAGGGAGACATCGATTGTCTATCATCACAATCGATAACGTTGCTGTCCGTTAACTTTCATAAGGCATTCTTAGGAGAAAGCATTTACATGACCGCTATCTATTTCTCACTTTTGCATTTAACATTTTGCTAAACGTGTACTACTCCATATTTGCTTACGGAAACGAGTTTTTATGTTTCATTAAACAGTAAAGTTAGGAAATCACGTTTTAAAGGAAAGGAGATCTTGCTACCAATTTACCACGTGAAGATTGAATCATGACTGTATTACCCGGACAAATCGGAAGTCATAACTTGTACATGGGAAAGTCAAATTGAAAAGAGAACCTGCAGCAAAAGAGTTTGGTTCACACTACACTAAAAGTGCATTGGGATAAAACGAAAACGTGTTGTGGCGCACACACACACCACATGACAATCATCTGCTTTTGCGATCTGAGCACCAAAAGATGCTACTTCGCCTAACGCATTTTATAAACCTTTCTAAACACATTTTTAGTGAGCTATCACTTCTAACTGGAATACCTAACTTTTATTCCGTACTAAGGCGTTAGGATATCTTCTAAGGTGCCGCAACAAATCTCAAATGATGGAAGAAATAGTTTAACGCTTGTTCAGTATTTTTGAATCACGTTTCTAACGCATTTCTAACGCGGCTTTGCTCCATTGTATGTGAACCAAACTTTAGGTAGTACCCTGAGAGGGCAACAACCAGATCAAACTAGTTCCTTCCACGACTTTGTTGTTGTGCGAGCCAAACTTATGAAGTTGCGCTGAAAGGCGTTTTAGATAGTAACAACGTGTTTGCGGTTCTCTTGAAGTTCTTACTAATTGCAGTTTATTTTTGTAAGTATACTGTTTTCCCTTCCTTGTCAGACAATGGACGAGTCAAAGCACATAAAATGTTGGCAATATTCTAAATCTTAGTTACCACCAGAGTAAACGCATAAGAAGTGCTTCAGACATATGAGGGAAAAAGAGTCGAACTTATTTTATCCTCTTACTCGTTTTTTATAAGAAACCGCTTGTATGAAACTGTAGCAGCCTCTTCCCGCAAATTAAGAAACTCTGATAGAAACGAACAAATATCGATTTGAAGTTAAGAAACTTTTTCAATGTTTGTTATGAGTTGCAAAATGTTTTTAAGCCGAAAGTGTATTACCAACCCAAATTATACTCAAAAGTATAATGTTTGTTGATGCTGTGGTTCTTTCTTGCAAATCTTGATTAAAAAAGCGGTCCTCAATGAATTTTGATAAGATGCGAAATTCAATGTATTAGTTCCAGTTCCAATCTTTTTTGAGACAGCCATGCGACCATTCATGCAAGCAATTTAATTAGGTCTCCATGGTAGGACAACCCCGCCCCGTCCCTGGGATCTTGAATTAATGTTAGACATTAGAATCTTGCAAATCCACTGACTGTTCACGGAGTTATGAGCTTTGAAAGACGAAGTTTGTATGAAAGCTAAAACCAGAGACCCCTAATTGATTTTCATGCAGAAAAGCTGCAAAATCGATGTAAAAAGAAGGTAATCCAATGCGATAACTCTCGTTATTATGAGAGCGAACAACATAGGGCATCGAAAGTAATTCAATTCTTGTAACCATGGTCGAACTTTGCTTATGAATGCAAGTACCAAAAAAGGCATTAAATCAAAACTTAATCTATGAGAGACTGAGCCATTTTTAAACTATGCTCTACAGAACTCCTAAAAGCATCCAAAAGCTACAATAAATTTAGAGAAAGTTAGGTTATCGAAAACCCTTTTCAAATCCCATTTCGTTTACTCTGAAAAAAAGAGAAACAATTCAAACTATAGCCCCATGCTACTTTCATTACAAGTGCTATTGAGAAGCCTTGGGTTTCTGCTTTCGCTCAAACTTAAACTTTGAAAGGTTGTAGCTCCGTGAATATTCAGCGGATTTGCGAGTTTCAGGTTTCTACAATAAATTTGAGATTTTAGGGACGGGGTTAAGTGAACTACGGTAATCTAATAGATTACGTTATCGTAGGAAATTAAGGCTGCTTTTAAAGTAATGTATATAATGTACCGGGCGAGCGAGAAAAGTTCCCACTCTTTAAACTTCATAGCACCAAGATCACTGGAAGGATGTGAGACAATCAAATCTACTTAAATGCTGAAAGTCTGCAAGTATTTTGTAATTTTCTACGCGTTTTTATGAGTATTAGAAAGTATAGGTAAATTCGAATTTCTGGAAATGTCTGTTGCAAAATGCCTGAAAAGGGCCCAAAACACTTGACCAAATTGTAGCGAATCTCCTTACATAGAACAAGACGCAAGGATATTTCATCAATCTCAAGAGTTATAGGAATATATTTCAAACAGATATCAAGGTTTTTCAATCCCATGCCAACAAATTGGCAGATTCCTACCCCTGAAAAATGTTACTTTCTTGATTTTGTGCGACGAGTTTCTTTGTAATTTGATAAATTGTCTTTCGGGCATTTCGCAGAAATCTTCTTAAAGGTGAATTTACCTATACTTCGGTGCTCATAAAAAGGCGAGAAAACCCATGAGCATCCTTCAAGCTTTCGGCTATCAAGTACAATTCGATTCATTCCAATCCATCTAGTACTCTTGGTGTTATGAATTTTCAAAAATGGGAGTTTCTTTCTGCCTCAACCGGTAAATATGCTGATGTTTGAATAAAACACACCATATGAGAGGGGATTAACGCCAAAAGTCGAGGAGGATGTTTTATTAAAGGAATTTAACGCTAAGAACACCGTACATTTTCGTCATCCAATTAAACTCATGTTCAAAGGTTTTTTTTTAGAAATGATACAGAGTACATCAACACAAACTCTATTTGTTGTCTCGATCTGCTTCATGTTTATATAATAATAATCACACCCAACCTTTCAAGTTCACATGATATCTACTAATATGACGTACCTAATCTAAAGGCTAGTTTCCAGTAAGTAGAATATTCTGAGAGGACTGTAATTTTATTGTTTGTGGGAGACAATGTTGGCCTAAAGTTGAATAGAAATTTACAGTAAGAGTGACTCACGATTGTGTAAAATTCCACCCCCCTTGGAAAATTCAGCTGACTGTAAACTCAAGTCAATCTCAAATTAGATGTCAGTTGAGATTTGCGATAACCCAAAATTGCTCATCGAAATTGCTCATTCGCAGACATTTCCACCAGACATCTAATTTGAGACAGACTTTAAGCTGAATTCACACTAGTCTTTTGGTCCAACTGTTCGTTGAGGCGGCCAGCCGAGACACTTTTGTATATCACCAATCAGAGAGCAGCAGTTGCAGTCGAGAATAGGCCGAGAGCCAAATATGGACGAACATCACTCAAATAACGCGCTCTGGTTGTTAATCAAGTTGTCATGACAACAATGCCAGACGTCAACTCTCGCAGCTTCGAGCAGACTTGCCAGATCTAATTTGCCTTTAAACAGGAAGATTATTGCAGAAAATTGCATGTATTTAAACTTTCTGGATCAAGGAAAGATTCTTCTAAGTACTACTAACTAGTTTTTCCGTGTTCAAGACCTGTAACCTCGAATTTTAAAGCGTTTTAGCATCGGTATTTTTGATCAATAGTTTAGGGCATGTACGTGGTCGTCTCAACTGACAGTTGGATCATGAGTCGTAGTTGTAGCGGTATATCAGTTTAGGCAAATAGCGAAACTACGACGATGTCTAAATGCACACATGGAAGTCTCGTTTTTTACGCATTCCAACAACAATGAAGTGCGGCAACGCAGCATCGGATGCTAAGATTATTTGGGATGCAGTAACTTAAATCACTCTTAAACATATAGCTATAGTTTATTTCCATTTTGAATCGTAGGCATGTTACAGTATACAGAATTGCCGTATGAAAAATTAACTACATCACTATAAAACAAGCTACAATCTTAACGAATTTATGAAATATTACTAAACAACATACAAAAAAGGAACTAAATTACAGTTATTTGTGCGCATGCGAAAAGAGAGTTGATGTGAGTGCGATCAAGCCTTTAAAAGTTAAGCTCGAAAGGATCGTTTTGAACTTGTTGTCCATCTTCGTCAAGTAGGAGCGCGCTCTTAAGCCGTATAGCCAATAGGAGTTAACTTGTGTCAACACATCCTATACAAAGTACCTTAAATTGCGTTTATTTTCGACCCTAGTGGGAACAACCTCTTCTAAATTGTCGCAAGGTCTTTAACATCAGTTAGCGCGAATAAAATCTCACATTTACAAAAAAGATGTTTGATTCCAACGTCCAAATTAACGCCTCGTTAACACAATTTTATTCGGTCTAACAAGAGTTAAAGTAATTGGGTTAATTTAGAAGAGAACTTTCCCATTAGGGTTACAAATAGACGCGATTTAGTGCATCTAGCATAGCACGAGTTAGCCAGAGTTGAAACGTTCTCTCGTCGAAAAAGGTCTATTACGAAAATATGACCGAAGAGCGCACGGTCAATCCCGACGGCCTTAGTAACACGTTGCAAATCTGGGGGTCAACTTTTTCGCAGTATCAACTGCAAGCCTTCCGGTCTGTCCCGTTACTGTACAAACTTGAATGATTTTGAAGTGGATGAAGTGTATTTTGAGCCATTCTAATACTCTATTCCTTCGAGTTTGCAGCAGGCTGGCTTTAGTACCAATAAAGTCTGGCTTTTTTGCGGGAAAATTGGGCTGATTTTTCTTTAAAAGTAGCAACAAGCAATCTTTGGAGTTTATAGCTCCATAGGGGGTAACCCTACGCAAGTCCTAACAGGCCAACTGAAAAATTGACAAAGACAGTTGAGCTGCAAAAAAGGTTAGCAAGCACTAAACTGAGCCGCAAAAAAGCTCGAAAGCAATTTAGGTGGTTCAAATTGCATATTGAAAGGAGCGAGACGATGATAAAACGAGTGACTAATGCTGCGGAAACACAGTAAGTATTTTTTTAAGAAATTCTGAATTTTGCCGAGAACTNTTTAGAAGAGAACTTTCCCATTAGGGTTACAAATAGACGCGATTTAGTGCATCTAGCATAGCACGAGTTAGCCAGAGTTGAAACGTTCTCTCGTCGAAAAAGGTCTATTACGAAAATATGACCGAAGAGCGCACGGTCAATCCCGACGGCCTTAGTAACACGTTGCAAATCTGGGGGTCAACTTTTTCGCAGTATCAACTGCAAGCCTTCCGGTCTGTCCCGTTACTGTACAAACTTGAATGATTTTGAAGTGGATGAAGTGTATTTTGAGCCATTCTAATACTCTATTCCTTCGAGTTTGCAGCAGGCTGGCTTTAGTACCAATAAAGTCTGGCTTTTTTGCGGGAAAATTGGGCTGATTTTTCTTTAAAAGTAGCAACAAGCAATCTTTGGAGTTCTATAGCTCCATAGGGGGTAACCCTACGCAAGTCCTAACAGGCCAACTGAAAAATTGACAAAGACAGTTGAGCTGCAAAAAAGGTTAGCAAGCACTAAACTGAGCCGCAAAAAAGCTCGAAAGCAATTTAGGTGGTTCAAATTGCATATTGAAAGGAGCGAGACGATGATAAAACGAGTGACTAATGCTGCGGAAACACAGTAAGTATTTTTTTAAGAAATTCTGAATTTTGCCGAGAACTAAAAGTTTCTTATTATTTGAAAGTTCTTTCATAACTTTCTCAGAAGTCTCGTCAAATTCTTGGTGTTTACATCCAGTGCTGCAGTGAATATTTCACACAACGAAATGGCATGAAGCCATGCCGCTGGCCAGACATTATTTAAGTACCTTTTGGGTCACACAATCAAGAAACAAATTAAATTAACGTGAACAAGTTCTGTGAATTCCCTAGAATAAAAACATACCTTGAATATTTTTGTCCAAGTATTGACGTTTCTTAATGTTTAGGTATTTTAGAGTTCACTTTCTTATAAAGAGTTTCTAACAAAAAGTACTTGCCAGAGGACTCCCGAATTTCTCACTTGTTAAAAAGCTGTCCTCGATCACTTTTTCCGAATTGTGAAATGTTCTAATAAATTGCAAGGCGGCATTGCACTATGATCTTCCAGTAACCATTGCTTCAAATTTTCTGTGATCAAACAATATGATAGTATAAAGCACCTTACAAGTTGATTGTAGTTGCGCTATAAACGTACTTAATCCGTTAATTCCACACCTTTATAATTGGCCATCACAGAGCTTGAATTTGATCCCGAATGAAGTTTTTTGCCCTGATACAGGTTTCTCAAAGGAGTCGACAAATGGCGTAACATAATTGCTTAGGGAACTTTTCTTGGAAACTTTTTAGGATATTCTGCATTTTCTAGCCCTAAAGGTCGTAGGTTCCTTGTATCTTACATAAAATAAACTACCGATGTATTACAACTTGTCAGTAAGGTGCGCTACCCTGTCATATTGTACAATCAAAGATAAAATGCGACACAGCTTTCACCCAAAGATCATAGTGTAATGCCGCCTTAAATTAAAGGGTCGCTCAGTTCATCATGCAATCATCGAGAGGTACCATACACGATAATAGTTCATGGCTGTGAGGCTGTTCTCGTGCTTCCTCGCAATGTAACATAGACCGGTTGCCTGCTTCGTCGATTCCTGGTCCTTCAGTCTCGCTCTGGAATTGAGTCGAAGTTTGTGCCTCTGTGATAGCAGTGGATGTTGTTTCAAGTACTATTCAAAATGATAAACGCTGTTAGAATGTAAAGCAAAATAAAGACAACAAAGATTGCACATACTCGGAATCCTTTTGATGTGATGCAAACTCGATAAAGATGAGAATCTATTTGCGCCAGGGCCTTCTCAAAAACTAAATCATTATTTTATCTTCAAGTACAAAAGCCTGCGGTGTACCGGGTGTCCCAAACAAAAGTATACAGCTTTGGCCAACCCTAACGATCAGAATTTGGCATGAATCAATCCGAAATCATTTTTAAAACAATACTTGATAGTTAACTTGAACATAGATACCTTGTTTGTCGACATTGGTGCTTTGAGAGTAGAGATATAAATCATCAAAGGACAAATTTGCCTCCACCTCCAAACCAGAGCTTTGAATCTAACAACTAACAACTAACAAGATCTGAATAAGATGATCTAAAATGGATAATTAGAAAATTAATTATTTATTGAGATACCTGAGCAGAAAGCAGCAAACTCCCACTGGATGTCAGGTCTCAACTCCAAGAAGTCTCCTCCCTTCGCTGAGCCATACACATATGGCGTCTTTTTTGAGTTTTTAAACTCTAAAACAGCGCTCTCGTAGCCACAACTTTGCAATTTTTGAAACTAAATTGAATTGGAGGTAAAACAATTTAGTAAACACTAAATCATATAATCAGAACAGGAGTTAGTTTCTTAATTGGCCCATCAAATTAGCAATGATCACAACTGTGTTAGTTATGTACCACTTTTGGAAACCAAATTTTTGAACAACCCAAAGCAAAATTTTGCCTAAGCAATGAGGTTCCAGGATCAAAGATTACGTTTTGGGAACTCACAAGCTATCATTGCCAACATCATTGACCAACTAAAACTTATGAAAACAGGGCATGAAACATTTGTATTGCCAATTGTGCTTGGAGTCATGCAGCATTATGAGTTGTATTTTGGAAAACCGCAGATCCCTGCTGACTCTTTCAACCAAAGAAAATGATTACTTTTGATTGGTGAAAGCTTATTTGAAGTATTAGTGATAATCACCTATGCTCTGTGTGAATTACACTCTTTAAAAACCAGACTAAGNAGGAAATAAAATATATTGTTAATAGATGGTGGATGATGTTGCCTAGACAACTCTACTGCTGAAGAGGAAATATAATACTTGAATTAGTTTGAGCAAGTAACTTTGCATGGCATGTCTAGAATTGGTGCAAAATCAAAATAGGACTCTTGCTGAATGGACTCTAGAAGTGTGTACATATATATGCATTTGGATTATGGTTGAATATAACCATTCTAATTGCTTTGAATTATCAGTAATTCAATGAACTGTATTAATTAAATTTTCTCCATGATAGTACCCTGTAAACATACTTTGCGTTAACAAAGAATGCAGATCTGAATAAGATGATCTAAAATGGATAATTAGAAAATTAATTATTTATTGAGATACCTGAGCAGAAAGCAGCAAACTCCCACTGGATGTCAGGTCTCAACTCCAAGAAGTCTCCTCCCTTCGCTGAGCCATACACATATGGCGTCTTTTTTGAGTTTTTAAACTCTAAAACAGCGCTCTCGTAGCCACAACTTTGCAATTTTTGAAACTAAATTGAATTGGAGGTAAAACAATTTAGTAAACACTAAATCATATAATCAGAACAGGAGTTAGTTTCTTAATTGGCCCATCAAATCAGCCATGATCACAACTGTGTTAGTTATGTACCACTTTTGGAAACCAAATTTTTGAACAACCCAAAGCAAAATTTTGCCTAAGCAATGAGGTTCCAGGATCAAAGATTACGTTTTGGGAACTCACAAGCTATCATTGCCAACATCATTGACCAACTAAAACTTATGAAAACAGGGCATGAAACATTTGTATTGCCAATTGTGCTTGGAGTCATGCAGCATTATGAGTTGTATTTTGGAAAACCGCAGATCCCTGCTGACTCTTTCAACCAAAGAAAATGATTACTTTTGATTGGTGAAAGCTTATTTGAAGTATTAGTGATAATCACCTATGCTCTGTGTGAATTACACTCTTTAAAAACCAGACTAAGCCTTCAAATAACTAGTGAAATTGTCAGGTGGAGATACCGGATCATCCAGCATACATACAAAGTTTCATATACGGAACAAATTTTTACCAGTTCATCAATCTTCTTTCTTAGAGATTTTGCAAGCACATCCTTGCTCTCTTCGTCGAGATCTTTTATTTCGACTTGCTTTTCTGCAGCAGCTCTCTGTTTGTATGCTGCTTTTTCTGCTTCATCCATATCTTTCCAAAGAGCTGCTGCAGATGCCATTTTCTCTGACATTTTGCCATCATTACCTATATGATTAGGCAAAAGAGACATTTAAGTTTTATTACTGAAAGAATGAAATACAATTCTTTTTAAACTCCTATCCTGCACATGTAAAACAGATGTTAATAACTTTGCGCACTTAACATGACAAGAATTCTAAAAAATTCTTCAGGACTTTCACGCACTCTTCACATTCTGATAAGAACTCTGGAGTGACATGAAAGACTGTAAAAATTCTTTAAATAGGAATTCTAATAGCATTCAAGAGCCATCATGGCTTGGGTGCATCTCTCCTGCAAGCAGAAACAGGTAGATCAGTCCATTCTGAAGAAATGACACAAATTTTGATTTATATCTAAGAATTGGCAACCTTTTCTTATGAGTAACGTCTATAGGGGTAAAATGTGTATGTTGAGGGTGAAATTGGTAGGATCAATGGCAGGAATAAACTGTTAAATCTGCATTGTCAATGTCAACGTAGCTCAATAATGGTTCAATAAATATAAAAATCCACTAAGTATCAAACCCTGGCCAAACAAGCAAACATTCTTTGCCAAATATTTAGATTTGCTTCCGTCCGTTTGGCTATGTCACACAAACTATTTCTGACATGTGACAGGCAAAAACTTGCTTTGAACTTCTTCAAAATCATTCCCAAAAAAATTCTGCTTGTGACTCAGTGTTTGCAACATGGCTAGAGATGGGAAAATATTGCTTGGCAAGAAAATCTCAAATGTTTGCTCATTTGGCCAAGGATTTAATGTTCAGTTAGTAATGATAAAAAACTCACTATTTGTTTTAAGGACATCTGATCTAAAGAGGTCATAGCCACTCTTTTTCCGATTACCAGTTGAAACCGAAACTTGCTTTTTCTGCTGCTCATTATTGTCCTTGTTAAACTTTCTTTTTTTGTTGTCGATCCATCTCTGTAATGTGAGGAGATTTAGACATATAAGTATATATGTATATATATATATATATTAATCACAAGAAGTGGGCTACCACAATTGGAAAATAAAATGTGCCCCTGCCTTGGATCGAACCCGGGATCTTCATGCCAAAAGTTCCTCCGACAATTCACTGTGCCATTCCAGCGCAATGAAATGTCAGAGAAATTCGAAGTCATTCAGATATCTGGTCTCACACCACGACAGAGGCCATGTTAATTAAGTATCTGTTCATATATTATTGAAGCAGTAATAAAATGCAACAAACATGGATGTATGCTTCAAGCAAAATTAAAACCTTCAGACAAAATACAAAGTTTCTTGAGCAATATTCTCCAGTACTCACATTTTTAATCGTTTTGGAAATCTGAGAGTTGAGTTCCTTGTAATAAATTTCTTATCAAAATGTGTGCAGGGTACTGGTGGGGTCTATCAGGCAGTGGGATAGATCAGACAGTTTTAGTTTTCACCNATTGGAAAATAAAATGTGCCCCTGCCTTGGATCGAACCCGGGATCTTCATGCCAAAAGTTCCTCCGACAATTCACTGTGCCATTCCAGCGCAATGAAATGTCAGAGAAATTCGAAGTCATTCAGATATCTGGTCTCACACCACGACAGAGGCCATGTTAATTAAGTATCTGTTCATATATTATTGAAGCAGTAATAAAATGCAACAAACATGGATGTATGCTTCAAGCAAAATTAAAACCTTCAGACAAAATACAAAGTTTCTTGAGCAATATTCTCCAGTACTCACATTTTTAATCGTTTTGGAAATCTGAGAGTTGAGTTCCTTGTAATAAATTTCTTATCAAAATGTGTGCAGGGTACTGGTGGGGTCTATCAGGCAGTGGGATAGATCAGACAGTTTTAGTTTTCACCCTTATGGAGAGAGAGTTAAAGTTTTGTGTGCTTGACATTGCAGAGATCAACAAACAATGAAAACTATTATGGGAACTAAGTGCTCTATGTGCAAGACATGTCTGGCGCACAGCCCTTTCTTTTCTTTAGCATACATTTCAAAAACAAACACAACTCAGGTGAATCTTTCATGACCATTGCTCTTCCATTCTGCACCATTATCATTTTGATTGCTTTATGCTTCTTTGAATATTCTCAACGAAGTAGCTTTGGCTTAGGCCAAAAAGTCAATTTGCATCCGTCTTCTCTTTGTCACAGCATATTTCAAAGAAGTATAAAGCGATCGAACTGAAAACATGGTGCAAAATGGAAGACCAATGGTTATTGAAGCTCCACCCTGGGTGTTGAAAGCTGAAACTGTCTGATCAATCCCGCCAGTACCCTGTGTGTAATTAACACAAAAACATTTCTAGCCAATCTATCACATTCATTTGGTCAAATCTGCGGGGGCCATATATTTACAACTAAAATCGGGTTGCAATGCTGCAATGCAATCTCAATTTCATCAAAGTTGATTTTTCAACGCTGATTAAGCCTGTGCTGAAAGCTTTCCATACATGAGCCGTAAGCTTTACCTTGTCAAATATTGCCTGAAGTTAACTTTGTTCTTACCTTGATTGTGTCCATGTCTAGGCCTGTCTCTTGTTCAGCTTCGCCTAGAAGCTCCACTGCTCTGTCATCTCTACGGTTGTAATTTGTCATCCCGCGATCATAAAATTGTGTCAGCTTCGTTCGAATGTCATCGGACAGTTCGGTTCTCTTCTGCTTGCGACGATGTTCCATTATGATAGATGAGATGTGTGATACTGATACTGAAGAACTCTTCTTTGAACTCTTGTCCGGTAGTTAGAGAGTGTTCCGTTCAGGCAGCAGCGTTGCAAGTTGTGTATATACATGTGAGCATGTGAGGGGTTTCAATTTTGTGTACGAGGTTCAAGTGTCAAAGAGAGGTTTCTTTAGAGTTAAAAAAGGAAGCAGAGCTAAGCTTGTATGAAATGAAGGTTGTTTTAGGGTAAAGAGGATCAGGTTGTACAATACATAGGGTTAGATAAGATTTGCTATTTAAAACATTTTCCTGAAAATGCACAAGGGTGATAATCTTATGGGATTATGTTTCGGGTCCTCCATCAAATGCGCACCCAATGGTAAGGGGATGGGGTGAAGCCAAAAGCCTACGCTCCATTGCATGTTTCTTGAAAAGTGACAAAAGAGATGAGGGTATGAAAATTGGAAAATTGTGTGTATGTGCATTAAAGATGTCCCCTTGTCTAAATCAAATCTCATTTTGATAATGGTAAACACGCAGAAGGCCCGGGCGGGTCTCATGCTTTTTTCTGGGACACCCGGTAATAATTTATGTTAGATTTGCTTTACTTTTTTTTTAAGTTGACTTAAAGTTGAGAATTGTAAATGCCATTTGTAGCCAGAACTTGGTGACAATGTGTCTTTTTTGCTCTGAATGGTACAATGTATTGCAAGTATCGTGCTTTCTAGTTTTAATTATATATCTGTAATCTGTTTATTGAGGGGGGTAAAGGGTACTTCGTGAAACGTGATCGGGTAATTTTTTTTTCTCGTGAAACGTGAAAGAGGGTGGTAAAGTGTATTTCGTGAAACGTGATCGGCTGTTTTTTTCTCTCGTGAAACGTGGAAGGCCAGTATTTATTTACGTGAAACGTGAAAAGCAAATTTTTTTTCTCGTGATTCGTGATCCTGACCCCCCCCCCCTTTACTACCCTTTTTTTTATAAAGAATACGCAGTTTATCCTATAATAATTCAAAGATGCGTGATGGATGGAGTTTAAGTCCATGCTATGTTAAGAGTTTGCTACTACACGCACTTTGTATAATGCACTATCCGCTACTGGTAAGTTTATTGTGAGATTTTCCAAATTTGATGTTTCAGTTCAGTTTCATATAATCTAAATTCCGCTACATACAATTTATAATCCTAACTATACAAACGAATAACTAAACTACACAGATAATATTACAGAAAATTAATACAATGATACGGAAAATTAATACAATATACAAATACCAAAAAAGGAGCAAACTAAATTGTATGCAGGGAATTACTAAGGAGGAGTCTCTCAATAGGTAAACTAATCGAGGAGAGAGCCCCCCCCCCCCTATCCTAAGATATTATCAGATGAATTTAGATGAATTTAAGTAATAATTGCGCAGTTGCTTTTCATATAAATTAATAGAAATTGTGCCAGTATCAAAATAGCTTAGATTCAACGGTTGACCTTGTTCACTAAGTAAATTTTCAGTTTTGTTTTGAAGGATATTTTTGATGGAGTGCCCCCCCTGGAAATCAATGATTCTGCATCCATAAAATAGATTTCCAGGGGGGCACTCAAACTTTATAATCTGTCAAAACACGACAATAAAATGATCAAATGTGACAAACAAGTACATTTTCTGAATCTACTCAGTGAGATCTATCTCGTCAGTATAACCAATTTAGTGAAAAACGTTTGTTAAACATTTTTGGTTTTCACAGGCTCAAAAGTGTATAAAACATAAAAGCAAACTGAACAGAAGATTGTTGGATAAGCCGCAGAAGGTAAGTTGTTGATCTACAACCAAACTAATTGTTTTGTTTTGCATTATTTGGCATAGCCCAATCAAACATACAACTTTTAAATACAGTAAACAGTGATTTATGCCTTCTGATCAATAAATATGAACTACGATACAAACGGTATGTTTGCCTTCTAGTCAGTGGGAGAGGTAACTTAACAGCCAACGTTTGCAAAGACTGGATGAGGCTAGAGGGGAGGGGGGAGGCTAAGCACCAAAAATGTATACTTATTCTATACTTCTCCTAAGAATCTCACATTATTTTCTATACAAGTAGAAAAACAATTTCTGATTAGAGTAAAAAGCGAAGAACTAGACAAAGTGATAGCGATGTTATAAATTTGACGTGCCTAGTCTTCTCAAAGGTCTTTTTGTAGCACTGAACCATGGTTTTAACTAATTTTCACTAGCATCAAGAGGTAGAAAAAATTTTTAATGATAAATACTAGCAGTATTTTAAAATCTTAAATATTTCTTCAAAACCCAGCGGCAAGAGGGGGATTTTGGTTAGTTGGGGAGCAACTGCCCCTCCCATGTCGAAATGACATTTGCGTGCCTCTCTGGTCACACAAGTAGCGCTTTTGTTGGATAATTCAAACAACTTCTTTTTTGCGAATTAAGAATAATAAAATTCCTGCTCTCGTCCGTAATCTTAAGATATCGAACAATCAAAATCATGACTCCCCCCCCACCCACCCTTGGGCATTTCATAGTTAATGGGAAAAGCCGGAAAAGCATGACGCACTTAAATTCTAGATTCGCATATTGGGTAGACTTTTGTATAAGGAATAGTAAAGATTTTCACGATTTTGGTACAAAGCTATTACAAGCTAAATTTCAAAGGTAAGATAACCTTTTCTGCTAAGCAGGTAGGATACGCCTTCTCCTTGCAATCAGGCAGTTAGCCCTGTAACCTGATCAAACCTGATAAAAAGCGCCCACGCAGCAGCTCGTAGCATATCAATGTGATTCTTAGCCTTACGACTTGATCAGCACTGACAAAGGCGCTCACGCAGCATGTTGTAGCATATCAATGTGATTCTGAGACTTACGACTTGATCAGCACTGAAAAAGGCGCCCACGCAGCAGCTCGTAGCATATCAATGTGATTCTTAGCCTTAAGACTTGATCAGCACTGACAAAGGCGCTCACGCAGCAGCTCGTAGCATATCAATGTGATTCTTAGCCTTACGACTTGATCAGCACTGACAAAGGCGCCCACGCAGCAGCTCGTAGCATATCAATGTGATTCTTAGCCTTACGGTTTGATCAGCACTGACAAAGGCGCTCACGCAGCAGCTCGTAGCATATCAATGTGATTCTTAGCCTTACGACTTGATCAGCACTGACAAAGGCGCTCACGCAGCTTGTTGTAGCATATCAATGTGATTCTTAGCCTTACGACTTGATCAGCACTGACAAAGGCGCCCACGCAGCAGTTCGTAGCATATCAATGTGATTCTTAGCCTTACGACTTGATCAGCACTGACAAAGGCGCTCACGCAGCAGCTCGTAGCATATCAATGTGATTCTTAGCCTTACGACTTGATCAGCACTGACAAAGGCGCTCACGCAGCATGTTGTAGCATATCAATGTGATTCTGAAACTTAGTTAATAATGCACCGGCAAATCTCTGGATCCTTAACAAAAGTGTTCTAGATTTGCGTTTACGATAGCAGCATTAAACAATTCCTCTTTGGTCTTGTGTCAGTAATTTTGAAGAGAAACAGTGCAAAAGTGTCTGACCTGCAACACCCTTATTAAAGATTCCTTATTAAAGTTGCTGTAAGACAACGCTCGAAGAAAAGGCGACACAGAGATGTAATAGACATATAGTAACAACGGTAATAACAGGATCGACTACTATGATAAAGCATGCAAAACCAAAATTATTCTACGACAGCAAAATTCATCTATAATCTGATGAATTTACCATTCACAGAGGCTATGGAGGTACAATTGTAGCAATACAAAGAGGAAAGTGTTACATACCGGGTGTCTCAATAAAAAGTACTCCCTTTTGATTGAAAAAAGGAGCAAAACCATAAGATATTGAGACTTTCCGCCTGCACAGCTAAATTTGTTGATCTTCAACTTAAATGCACGTACCTAGCATTTGTAAATCGTCCACCAAACACCAGGTACCAAAGTCAAAATTTAGAGTGCAACTGAAACCAGAGGTATTGAGAAAGGGCCTAACCATGATTTGATATCATGAGCATTTTCCAACGGAAATTTAAGCTGTTATTTTTAGTATTTGCTTTTAAAAAGAACCATAGATGCATAGCCATGACCCTAATTCAACAGATAGAAGAAAGATGTGGCAAGAATAATAAACTTGTGCCACATCTCCAAAATAAGCGTGCAGGCGCTCCTTTTCCTCTTCTTTGATGCAAATAACTTTTCAATGGAATGTGCCGAACGATTTTTTCATCAAAAGAAAAGTTCTGTCAAGAACAATTGAAACATCTCAAAGTAGAACTCTTTTCAAAAGTAAAAGCTAAAAGAAAATACAGTAAGAACTCCTTTGGAAAATGCCCATTAAATCAAATCTTGGTTAGGCCCTTTCTCAAAACCTCTAGTTTCAGGTGCACTCAAAATTTTGCCTTTGGGAGCTCGTATCTCCGGTGTTTGGTGAATGAATTATAAATGCAAGGTACGTGCATTTAAGTTGAAGATTAACAAATTTAGCTGTGCAGGCGGAAAGTCCCAATATCTTATCGTTTTGCTCCTTTTACCAGTCAAAATGGGGTACTTATTTTTGAGACACCCCGCATATATATAAGTGTATATATGTTTTGCTTATTTCTCTAAAACTGTGCTATGTTTCATTACCAATAATCTAATTTCAAAATGTCAATTCTTCTGTAACACTTTCACTGCCACACTAAAAGGTGTACCAAAATATTGTTCTTTTGAAAGGCATGTGATTTGTTCCGGCACTATTGATTGACCAGAGACGTCATACGTTCGATTCCAGAGACCGTGACATTTCTAATAATATTCATCAGTCAAACTCGTATTAAGTTAGATCTCTTCGGACCTGACAAAGAATCCAACTTATGCCAATTACGCAAAAGTGGGATTTTTTCCGATTTACGGATGTTAAAGGCTTTAGAATGAAGACGCTAAGAAGAATGTAGGTTAGTAAAGTAATTATTCCTACGTCCATGCTTTTCCGATCTTGAATATCAAAGTGGTCAAAGAATAAAGAACACATGAACTAAACAAAGAGCCTTTTTGGCGAATGTATTGTCCAAAGGAGTGCAAGTTTAAATGAAGACCGTTAGCACCGGTTTTCTGTGGTAAAATCCGACTTACACAAAGTTATTAACTCACTAGACCAACCAAAAAAGATGATTTTAACTGACATCGTTGTCATTGATGCATTATTGTTGAAATAGGACCTAATAAAAGACCCACTTTTTACTCATAGGGTAAAATTTAAGAAGAGAAAAATATAGTTTGCTATGTGCTGTCACTATCACTGTCTGTTGCAATATCCCCATCTTCGCATGCTTCTGAGTCAAAATCTGTATTTGATCCCTCAGATTCACGATCGGACTCTGTCTGTGTCTCAACAAGTGCAACTACGGCTTCTGGTGCAAAAGGAGGAAGTCCATCGACATGCGGGTCAAAACATTTATGAAGCTGCACTATCATGGTACCAACTGAAGAAATTCGTGAAAGGAGCATACTTCTCACACCAACTGAAAGACCTTCAGTTTTTATCTTTTTTTCAAGGACTTCATACTGATCATGCCAATAGCAAACGGTATTGAGCATTTCACCCTTGACAATGGCTTCTTCCTCGATAGCTCTCAATTCGCGATTCTTGAGATCTACTATTTTTCTCTTGATGGACGACGGTACAACAGATGATTGATCAGTAACCTGAAATTGAAAAGAAGATATTGTGCTAGAAAATAGTAAAACAAGTTTAGATGCTGTGCGATTTTATAACATGACACATAAACAGAATTAACACTGGAGAGCCAACTCTTACCACAAAAAATAGTTGTTAAATTTTCCGAAAGACTACCACAACAAATGTAGCTCTGCAGTGCATCACACTTCTGCTGGTGTTCGCCCTAATCTGTAGCAGTATAAATTTCCAATAGATGTGACAGCCTCGTAAGATAAAACGACTATGTTTGCACAACAAATTTTGAAATCAACAACAGAAAGCTGCTAAAATAATGTGACTCGTCCTCCTACGCCGAATGATGCCATTATAGGATAAATAGAGACACAGTTAAAGGGATATAAAAGTGGCGCGTGTCAAGGCCCATTGTTTATGGAGGGTTATATTTACCAAAAACTTCTATATGCTTTGATCTTCAATATATGATTTAAACATGACATTACAAGGAAATTCACCGAAACTAGTGTGACGTCTCGACAGAAAACCAATATTGATCAGTTCAAGAAACAATCATGGAGCCTAAGGTAGTGTAGACATAATAAAGAAATAGTTCTATGCAAATATCAGGAAAAATAAAAAGGACCTTTACCATTGAATTCCCCTCCACAAGAGTATAGAGCCTGGAGTCTGGATTTCCGGCATCTACAAATGCAACTTGTGTGGAATTTTCTGATAAACATTCATTGTAAGACGCTAACATGTTCTTAAGGACAGAATTCACTTTGAATATTGTTTTCTGCAATCTAACAGCAATTGCCTGTCCATCTGAAAAGAAGACGGCAAATTGTAAATACAACAACAAAGTACAAACAAAAATAGTTATAAATATAGGCAGCAAAACTGCAAAGGCAAAGTGTAATACATAGTTATACAATTCTATATGAAGGAATCGACAGAGTATCTTCCTAGTTTTCGAAGGAAGGTACAACATGAAATTTTGGACAAAATCATCATTACATAAAAGCCTGAATTTGGCAGTTTTGAAGGAAAATAGGCACAATAAAAAAGCCTTTTGTGTAGATCAGGTAATCTTTATTCTGCGTGTTTTATATTTAAATTAGCTCTATTCTTGTTGGACCCGAGATTCCAAGATATGTAACCTTCGTCAAAACAAGAAGAATCTGACACACGGATAAGTCAGACAAAAGTCCGACTTATTCGAATGGACAGACTGCGCGCAAGTCGGATCATTTCCGTCGACCTGAAGAGATGCAACTCATGAAAGTTGGACTGTTCATCCGAATCTTAACTAACCTGAATATCGTTTGATGAGACTAAGCAAGAAATGCCTTTCACATGCAGACTTGAACATCTTTTGCAAAAGCATGTCCATTTGCCCTTTTCTGTACAATTGCATTTGATGCTTATATTGATCATCGTGTATGCTCCACCTTTTCCCGACTGAGTTGGTCTTTTCCATTTTGTCTAGTTTTCTTTCACATCTACAAAGAGCAGAGAGCAGCATTTGCAACGAAAAGCTAAATATGGCCGAATAGCTTTCAAATAACGCGTTCTGATTGTTTTATCACGTAGATCATAACAAAGGTGCCGGATCTAATTTGTCACTAAACGGGAAGATTATTGCATCGAAGTTCGAGTTTTTAGACTTTTTGATAAAAGAACATTCTTCTAAGTACTGCTAACTAGTTAGTTTTTATATGTTAAAGTCCTGGAGCCATGAATTTTGAAGCATTTTATCATCTGTTTTTTTTTCTCAATCAAATAGCTTAGACCATCTCTGTGGTCCTCTCAACTTGCAGTTACAGCACGAGTGGTAGTTGTAGTAGTATATCAGTTCATGCGCGAAGTGTAACTACGACGATATAGTAAGTCTAACCTCATGCTATACCAATATAACTAGCTGTTACCACAGATAAAGAGGTGCTACGATTGTTTTTGTGTGCCTTTTGTCCTACCTTTTTTTCCTCCTTACAGTTTGCAACATTTCCTTTCTTTGAACACCAAGATCCAACTGATTCCTGTTGAATAAAGGATTTTTTGTAAATAGCATAAAAGCTCTATTCAGTTGTTCATTCATTTTTTAGATATTAATAGCTCAAAAAGTCGAAATTTGCAACGAGTTAATCCCTTTCTATTAGGCCCATCAATCTAAGAGATGTTTTGACAGTTGATTTTCGTTTTATTTCATAGAAAATATTTGAATGCATATTTTCTAATAGACCATTTTGACATTTAGAAAAAGGGTCTGGGGAGAGCAATATTTTTCTGGNTTGTGTGCCTTTTGTCCTACCTTTTTTTCCTCCTTACAGTTTGCAACATTTCCTTTCTTTGAACACCAAGATCCAACTGATTCCTGTTGAATAAAGGATTTTTTGTAAATAGCATAAAAGCTCTATTCAGTTGTTCATTCATTTTTTAGATATTAATAGCTCAAAAAGTCGAAATTTGCAACGAGTTAATCCCTTTCTATTAGGCCCATCAATCTAAGAGATGTTTTGACAGTTGATTTTCGTTTTATTTCATAGAAAATATTTGAATGCATATTTTCTAATAGACCATTTTGACATTTAGAAAAAGGGTCTGGGGAGAGCAATATTTTTCTGGTAAATGGCTGCCACGGAGCTATTTCTATTCCTATTTCTAGCTCCGTGGCAGCCATTTACCAGAAAAATATTGCTCTCCCCAGACTCTTTTCTAAATGTAAAAATGGTCTATTGCAAGATTTGAACTGTGTATCTGTGTATTTTAATCAGAAATGTCATGCTGAATTCCAAAGCACAAGAGGTCGTTGTCCTACAAATCAACACTTTATAAGACAGACGCTTGAATAAAATGCTAGGATAACCCTTGGCACAACACATTCATGATGGTACTGGAAGTTACCAGCAGTATTTAACTAACAGTATCCACGAGACAAGAAATCCTCGTAACAAATGCCAGCTGACAAACACATTAACCTTTTCGAGAAATCATTACAATTTCGTTCTATTACGCAACATGAAATTTCTTTTGGTGCGTTTGTGTAGAAAATTCTGTAATATTATGAACCGGTTTTCTCTTACTCCAAAAGTTTCATCTCTTTCTGGTCACCCAGCACAATATTAGCTTGATATCATACCTTAATACGAAATAGTCTTTCAGAGTTGAGAAGTAATCTTGTTTCCACTGATTCTGTCCTAAGAATAGGAATAACATACGAAGCAGTGTCAAGAAAAGAGTTAAGAAATTTTCAAGCTGCTACGTATTCAGGAAACCACAAGTCTATTTTAACTGAAAGGGTTATGAATCACGCTAGCCTATTCTGGGAAAATCTTTCAAAGAAGAAGGGGATATTCCAATGGAAGGATTTGAAGTTAAATTTCACTATACCTGAGCCTCCATCACACGAAATGTTACCTCTAGTCCTGTTCTATTGAGTGTAGAATACCCCCCCCCCACACTTGTCCTTAAATCTCACCCGTGGCTTGCAGGCATCACGAAATGTTGGCCAACAGTGTTTGTCACATTTAAACAAAGCATGCCTGTTGAGCTATTGCCGTTTGAAATCATCTATTGTCTACGATTGAAAATATGATATCTGAATGCCAATTAGTACCTTGAACAGAAGAAGGCTTTCTAGGGATACATTTCTGCAGTATCAACCGGTCTTCTTCTAATTTCCACTCTTCAATGATATCTTCGGTGATGGCAACTAAAGAAATATTGTTCATAGTAAATAGTCATAGACAATAAACATAGTCAATACTAAACAGCCCATTGATTGTAATGGAACAAAGCAATCAAATAATCTAAAGTAAAAACTGATAACGGAATTAGCAAAGATCGGCTGCTATAAATTTACAAACAAACACATTTACGCATTATATAAACCTGTATCATTTTGCTGAAGTAAAAAATTATATCTGGTTTATCTGTAGCATGGCTTAATTTGCGAGTATGTTTTGAAAAGCTTGGTTTTCATAGCGTAGGGTTCAAATCTTTCAAATCTTTAAAAAGGTGGGTGTAAAATTTGTTTACAATTTTCTCCGAATTAAATGGCTTGAAAGGAACTTAGGGTACTTTGCTTGTAAATCTGCCGTGGAAATCTTTTGATATCTTGCTTATTTTCAAAATGGCGGCATTTAGAAGTTTTTTGAAAGACTTCATGGAAAATTTTGAAAAAATCGAAATCGTCGTAAATCCTAAATCAATAGAGGAAAAATGATACAATCTTCAAGAAAACCATAGTTTATGAAGGTCTACAATATGGCCGCAAGCATAAATCTGTCACTCTTCTGGTTTAGGATTTAGAAATTTGATGACGTCACAGCCTCAAAAATAATAAATGCCGCCATTTTGAAAATAATCAAGATATCTAAAAATTTCCACGGCAGATTTACGGCAAAGTACCCTTAGTTCCTTTCAAGCCATTTAATTCAAAGAAAAATGTAAAATAATTTTACAACCACCTTTTTAAAGATTTTAGCCCAATGCTGGTTTTCATACCTTCGAGTTTACTGACGATACCATCCAGCTCTGTTCGGCAATTTTCTTTTACAGCATATGCTTTCTGCAGCCAGTTTTTGAGTCTTTTAGCTAGAAATGAGTTGGGGGGATGTTCAAAATATGATCCCGGAATTGGTTCGTAAGCATTTTCTTTCCTTTTATTCGAAGTTAGACTATATTCCCTGTCTGAGATTAACTCACTTTTGCGGCGTAGACTGTGCATGTAATGTAGCCTTAAGGCCGTATTTTGTGATAGATAGTTACAATTTAGTAGGCCCTAGTAAACATGGATAACATGCATAAGAAACTTTGATACCAAATCTTCGACATGAAATCAGCAACAATAAGGACTTCTCCTATTCATACAATACGCTACAATTCAAAACACTGTCTGCTAATTTACGAGAACCCATGCTATTGGAGATAGATAGTATCTCAGCTAATATATTGCATTATTACCTGGCAAATATTTTGGCCTCGCAGCTGTATAGCTTTAGAAATATCTTCATCGGCTAAAACACCTATCTCGCACGTTTTCCTGGGCAGCCGTATACAGGTATACAAATGGCTTCTATGCATACAATCTCCTGGCAAGATAACTAAAAAACACTAGTGTATAGTTCATAATAAAACTAACTTGCAATAGCCTATACCCAGTAATAAAGCTTATACTGCCTGGTTAAAGTCTATAGTTTGGAATGCAAAGCCGTCGGTCAATTTGCATACACAGCCCAAACAGTATGTTTGTAAAAACACTAACCAATGTTGTGAGACTTTCCTTTGCTGAAATGTGCTAATGCGTCGGCTAGAAGATCCTGACGGTGTGAGAGCGTCATCTCTTTCGTAATCTTTACAAATGGTCGCATATAAGACCATAAACGCTCAACCAACTCTCCATCCAGCAAACCATATCCATTAAGCCTCCGAGGATTGTAAAGAACCTGAAAGGAAGTTTCCGCAAGAGTAGAAACAAATAACATAATATCAAAGACTGTGGCAAACAAAAAACATTTTTGTGGCATCAACTTGGGAAGAAACGCGTGAAATTCGGTCATTTCTAACAATTTTTCAATTTTGTGCAAGGTGCAAGAATATAGATTGCTCATAGAACTTTAGTAAACATTTCAAGGAAAATTGTATGATAAGACTTTCTTGAGCTTGAAAAGCACGATGGGTAGATAATAGGCAGTTCGTGTATTTTGTGGCTCTTGCCTTTTGACGCTGTTCTGGATAAAATTAACACGTTGTTAGTAGCACTTCGTAAAATTAAAGTTTCCTACTTCTATTTCTCTAACCTGCTTTTTTAAAACAGCTGTGCAAACAACACTATGATTATATAAGTAGACAAAGTAGAATGGTCTGTAAGAACTAACTTATGGCCAGCTCTTTCAGCAGTATCATGATATTGAGTGTGCAGTGGATGTCTTTCAAATCGATAAAATTATTGCAAGGCTATTGATCTTACTTGGCAGGAAGCTTTGTGTCCATAGCAATGGAAAACAGGTATCCCGAAACTAACATCGGCATATTTCTCTTCATCACCGATTTTCTGTAAAAACATGAAATTCTCTCTATCAATGAACGAAAACAACATTTCATAGGCTGTCTTGCGGCAAAAAGATGTATGTAGTAGTAAAACGAATGTGGATAAGATGCTTAATTAATAGCGTGTCATTGCTCATTGCTTCAAAATTTAGTAAGTCCCTGCATACAAGAAACGGACACATACAACAATACAGCCTGTCATAATAAGTAACATGTTCTCCTATGTAAGAAACTAGAGATATTTTAAAGGCATGAAATGATAAAAATTAAGTATTCTTTAGACTTTTAATCATTTAAACCTTCGTAAGGTTGGGATATCATCAATAATATTGAATGTACCATATTCAGCGTGGTCCTAGAATTGGAAAATACTATCTGGCAGAAAAATCATTTTGTTTGAAAGGATAGTTTCTTATTTTGTATAAAAAGAAATCGGCCAGCAGCTTTCAGAGATATTGTCTTCCATCTTTTCTTCATATAAGAAACTAACCAGCCTGATTTAAAATTCGGAGTTTCTTGTATGCGGAGACTTACTGAAATATAAAAACAACATGGACTGAGGTACGAGGATTGAGGTAAATGTATATCACTAGTCAAATGGCACTGCTCTATGTGCTGATTTACAAGGTAGTAGTTGCTTGGTTCGCTAGCAACTAAGTATGAAAAAGTGCGCTTTTTGCAACTTTTATCTAGAGCTACGAAGAGAAATTAAGACTACGAGTTACCAGAAAGCATATTCACATAAAAAACGCAACCTTTATATGCGATTTTAGCGTACAAGCTATGTCATATAGGAAATGCAGCTTGTTGTTTCTTGCCATTGACTCACAATGCAACTTCTCCAAACAAAGTAACGAATAACCAATCCTAAAGGTAAGCAACATAAAAGAAAAACAAATAGAGATACGCGTTGTTCTTTTATAAGAAACTGGTTGATAAGAAACAAGTACTAGGATGGCCGAAATTGTAAGATACCTTTGAAAGCTAGATTCAAGAGAACTATGGCAAAACTGTCGCTGAACCTTTATTCGTGAGTAATCTTCAAGATACTTTTATGCTTCGAGTCCAATACAACACATTTTCTTGCTAAAAAATTGTGCTGTGAGCCAAGAAACAAATATGTGGCAATGGTAGTAACTACGACATTTTCGATACTAAAAAGAGGAAATGTTCATGTGAAATTAAAAAAACTTTTAGTACTATAGCCTCATTCAAGTTTCTTATAAAAGGAACCACGAGTAACGATAGAGGTAATTGATTCCAAGAAATTTCAATCGAACAAACATAAAAAAATCCAAACGTGAGAAGCTACAAAAAAGAATGATAATTTCGTTTGATAGTAGTCAAATATAAATCGTGCATTTTCAAAACAACAATGCGCATTGGGATATAACTATAAAGTTTTTGTCCTTTGTTTGATCAAATTGAAATCGAGACTCGGGACGGGTCTATTGATGGACATTGAATACAGTTGCTACGAATTTTTGATATTTTACACTTTTTTATTAAACAAAGACGTATAATTTTTAGTTCTGTCGTTTCAGCGCATCTTACACAATATTAGCAAGGGGGCAGGGCAAAAATGGCACAACCCCTTCAGTGCAATTATCTGCAAGGAAAGCAAAACCATTCCCTATAGCTCCTTAAAAATTATTAAAAACTAAGGGTCACCAACTGGCATTCCACTCTACAATCGCATAATATTGGATGCTCTGTTTGGTGCTCTGTTATAAGTCATATTTCACATTGGACAATGTTCTCAAATACTACCTTTCTCCATGTGTCATATTTAGAAACATCTTCGGAAACTCATGACGACATGAAACACCGAAAATTCCCGTCACTGATAAAGCTGATGTTCTGGATGCTTTACGTAGCTTGTCGCCAGCTTGAAAATTGTTACAATCCTACGATTGAAAAAAAATATGTCTTTGGTGTGGTGTATCAGTATAGATGTACCACAGGAAAGTACAATCGAAAAGTGCCAGTTAAAAGACATAACTCTATTATATTTGTGTGATAATAGAGACGAGATTGAAAATTGCAAGAATGGACTTAAAAGTTTGAAGTTCATGATTAATCTAATTACGGTATGTTATGTTAGTTAGCTTCCTTTCTCAGTAGTAGATCTACCAGTCGAATCCATTCCATGAGCGAAGCCCTTATGAACCAAGTTATATGTAAATATAGACATCTCTTTTCATGATGCATGCATTTACCAATTCATCTTTTCGAACATTGTCATTGCAGTCACCAATGTACGCATCAACTTCAGAATCAGAGATGAAAATCTCAGTTGATCTTTTTGGTGGCTCCCTGCTTTTACCAGAACTCTTCTTACAAACGAGTCCAAAATTGGCATCTACGGAGTAGAACACGTTCCCATTTTCCTGCAAAGGAGTAAATTATTATGGTAAAGAAGAAATTATCAAAATATGAGTTAGAGAATGAAACACTAAAATGACAGTAATAAGGCATTGTTTTAATATAAACATTTGCTTTTGAAAATAAGTTATCTACTCACATTTGCATATCTGCAAAATAAGTTGATGGGCTAAAGCCATATCAGTGTTAAATAGGCCCAAAAGAGCTTAAGGCCACTCAAGTTAACACTCTTTTCCAAAAGGAAACAACGTATCCTCTTATCAATAAGTGGGTAATTGCAGAATAAAAAAATCATTTTCGAAGCGTTACAGTAGTGATTCTGAGTTTCTGCACTTAAATCATTTCAAACCCCCTTAAAGAAAGAGAGCGCCTAGCTTTAAAAGAATTCAAAAACGCAGTCGGAGGTCATTCCATTTGAGATATTTGTACAAATTTCTAAGTTTTCAAATAATTCAATACATGTTGCAACTGGGGGAGAAAATAACATACCCCCGTTTACTTTTACCAAGGCAGATTTATGAGTGAAACTTTAACGTTTTACGCCATGTTTGAAGATTCATTGAAGGAATCTTATATAAAAAAATCCCTAAAAATTTCAGAACGGAATAGCCGATTTCAGCCAGGTTCTTTATGAAATCAAATTGAGCATGTCCGCTATAAAACAAGATATTTGCAAATGTCATTGCTTTGAAATAAACGCAACAGCCATTCAAATAGGTGCAGTCGTAGGTGCAGCTTTAGGTTACTTTGCCATAACGATGAAACAAGATAAGATGCGAAAAAGATTATTCCTTTGATCATCCTATTTGTCAAATATCAGACTTGCGACCATAAATAAGAAATCAAGTTATAAACCTTAGGGCATGCTGGACATTTTTCAAAACCTTCATAATCTGGACAAATGAACTTGATTGTTGACAATTTTCTTTTCAGGTGCTTATACTCTTCGATGGACTCGCTACTGAGTAAGGTCGTCATCACACATTTCTAAAACAAAATAAATAACGTAGAGAATAGAGTGAGGAAAAAATCAGGGGGTCAAAAAGAGTTCCGTGAATTAAACTGATGATAACTAAAACACATGTGTCTTAACTGTGTGTATTAAAGTGAATGAACTGAGACCAGTGGAGTTACTTATAAAGTGAATGAACAGAGGACAAATACAAAGCAATTAAGCGCTATTGTTTCTGTAGCTACACAATGTCAAATACAATAGGCTAATTNGTCCAAATTTTTCTGTCAAAATAATACTAGCCTCCAATGCTGGCTGCAGCAAGAAAGGATTCTGATTATTACTTGAAGTTAAGTACTTAAATATTGAAGCTTGTAATTGAGATAAGTACATACAGCTACACCTGGATAGATTTATTGATGGGGTCAAAGGAACTTGTAAGTTTTCCAGAAACTGGGTATAAATCCTTGCAAGAACGTGATTTATGGAATTAAAGGAAGAAACTTGGGACGTGTAAAAGACAGTCAGAGGAAGGCTATTGATGAAGGGAAACAAAGAAGAAGAAAGTTAAGAATAATCTGGACAAATGAACTTGATTGTTGACAATTTTCTTTTCAGGTGCTTATACTCTTCGATGGACTCGCTACTGAGTAAGGTCGTCATCACACATTTCTAAAACAAAATAAATAACGTAGAGAATAGAGTGAGGAAAAAATCAGGGGGTCAAAAAGAGTTCCGTGAATTAAACTGATGATAACTAAAACACATGTGTCTTAACTGTGTGTATTAAAGTGAATGAACTGAGACCAGTGGAGTTACTTATAAAGTGAATGAACAGAGGACAAATACAAAGCAATTAAGCGCTATTGTTTCTGTAGCTACACAATGTCAAATACAATAGGCTAATTCTAGACCCAGGCCCGCATATATTTTGACTTTGTTTATTCCCTTTAAGGCTTTTTAGAAGAAATACAAGACTAAGCATACAAATTGTTGCCGATCGTTGCAAAAGTATTCTTCTTAAAGAAATGCAGAATTGCCAAAAAAACAATTAAGCAAATAACTTGAATGGTTGTAAGAACTAGATACTGTCTAATACACGTTTTTTATATCATAACAACCTGGTTTATAAGAAACTAGTACTAGGATGGCCGAAAACTTAAGAAACTCTAGTACTAAGTTCGGAAAGAGCTAAGAAACTTTCAAAAGCAAAATTCAAAGATATTATGACAAATGTGTCGTTGAACCCTTATCCTTCAGTAATATTAACTAATGGCTGTATGTTGTGAACGTAATAGAACACTTTTTCTTCCCATCTGATGTGTTATATACCAAGAAATATATCTGCAGCAGTGTTCATGCACTTAAACAATCAGAAACGAATCAAGAAAGTTTTAGTACAAGAATACCGAAATGTTCATGTTAAATTAAGAAACTTTTAGTACTATGGCCTGATCCAAGTTTCTTATAAAAAAACCTGTAATTGAATTAATTTCCTATAAAGAGAATTAATCTCATGTTTCCTTTCACCAGCGGTTATGGCCAATGCCCGGGGGGGGGGGGGTACTTCATTGTGACCATGATCTGACTGAATC
>REGM01000211.1:303497-359633 GCA_004194415.1 Aurelia aurita | reverse complement strand
GCAAAAATAAATCTGACAAAAATACACCATCGGCTATCATCAGCGACCTATCTTACATTCCCGCGGCCATTTCTACATTTCCTGCAAAGCAAAATTGAGTCTCATGAACAAGATTATTACCCTTTTGTCTCAATTGATTGGTGTGCAATAATCACTTCAGATTTTACTGCGAAGCAAAAGTATGCATCGTCTGATCTAATAATGTATTTTGGATTCATCATGTAAATAGCAACAAACTTGTTTTTGCCATGTCTAAGCATTTGACGTAAAAGAGCTCTTATAAATATTCATAAAAGCCTGCACGGGTAGCTAAGGCATCTTATAAAATAACGTACATTTTTGTTGCTCTTTTTTGAAAAATCACTTTCCGAACTTTCAGTAATCCTAGTAATCTATGTTGACCTACATAAAACTAGTTATTCATATATCCGCCTGTATCGAATAGTTCGTATACTTGATTTTACATTTTGCATGTTATAAATATTTTAGCCATACTTTGCACGGGAAAGGGGTTTCTGCCATAGTAAAGGTACCTAGGGATGTGCCGTGCTGAAGGGTATACTTTTTCGGACTTCTAGTCTACCCAAGGGTATGCTTTTTGGCAATTTTAGTCTAATTTCGTCTATGCAAGGGTACAATTTTTTGCAATTGTCGTCCGGGAAAGGCCAAATTTTCTTAATCTGTTTCTAGAAACCCAAAATCTTGGCGATTTTGGTTCAGAGAAGGCGAAATTTGTGTGATTTGTGCCTAGAAAACGGAAAATTATGGCACTTTTGGTCTAGAAATTAGTCTAGCCAAGGGTAGCATGTTCACAAAAATTGGTCTAGCCAACAGTACCATTTTGAAGATGCTCACGGCACACCCCTATCTGAAATTTAGCCAAGAACCTACCCGTGATACTTTGCAAGCGAAACAGCAGCCTACACTTTCTATTTAGACAAATAAAATAACAACAATAACTTGGCAAAATTGGAAATTAACAGTGCTACAGTAGAAAGTAAAAACCAAAGCATCGACTAGTTAAAGACAAGATGGTACCTTTTCATGAGATGGATGCTCATCTAGCCAGACTACGCTGTTCAGGAAACCATTCAAGGAAATATGGGCTTCACATTGTAGAACGATAAAAAAATCTAGCAGCTCCGTAGAAATTGCACTGTTTGACCTCAATGGGCTTGAAGGCCACAATTTATACCTGAGCAGTGTGACTGCCTCTGCCTCGCACGAGCAGAACCGAACATTTCTTGCAACCAAACGACCTAAAGAGATAAAATATGCTACAAGAAAAATGTTCAATATAACAGAGGCTGTGCGTACTTTAACATACCAGAATTCTCTAGGAAATTTAAGAGTTTTCTGAAAGCAGGTAATAATTCTTCTGCAAAAAACTCTCAAGAATTTCCTAAGAATTCATAGATAAGGACATAGTGTTAATGTACCTTGCACTCTGTATATCTATAAACCAATTACATAACCTCGGCCTAGTTGACAAGAACGATAAAGTATGATTCATCGCTGGACCCAACCAAATCTGTATACTTTTTTTGGGACACCCCGTATATCTGTAAGCTATGCAGGACAAATAATACGTTGAACTAAATTAAAATACCATAACAAGATAACAATTATGTTTCTGTTCCATCCATCTTGAACATTATCAGACTGTCGAACAAAACTGATGAAATAGTCAATAAACATATATACTGAAATCAAAGCTTACCCTTATTGTCTATAATATTAAGACATCGCACATATTTACTATTGCAGTTACATCCAGTATCAGTGTCCAAAGCTGTTTCAATAGCTGCATCAGTGAGAAAACCATGCTACAATGGGCGAAAACGTCCATGTCATAATTGATCATAAAGCAATAAAGAGCACATAAATGTATAAATTTGAGAAAAGTAAATAACGAGTATGTAGCTTTGTTTCATTCAGCATCTATAATCCAGCTTTGTGGGCACATGTATGTACTGTAAATACAGTTTGGCTGCTATTGTACATTAACATTAACATTAAAGGATTCTCTAAAGTTCTAAATAATCAACAGCTGGTTCACAGAATGAGCAGGTCTGATGAATAAGATGTACATACAATTCCATTAAACTTTGGTTTCAAAATATAACTCATTTTGGTCACAACCAGCTCTTACTTGCTGTGATAAAGCTAAGGAAATATGTCAAATGCAGTCTCTTATCATTATCAATATTATTGTCTTCATTAAATAGCCATATAATAGAAAGTTTTTTTTTGGCGAAAAGATTACAAGATGATATACCTTCACATGTTTTGGTACATGTAATGAGCAAGTGCTGTGTTTGTTACCAAGGCAGTCTTTGCACAGCGGATTACTGTTTGTTGGATCACAATCTGGACATAGGAAGATATCACAATCCTCTGAATAGCAGCAAGAGCACCTCTTTTTGTCAGGAAGCAAATTTCTCGTGCAGCTATTCAAAAGTTGAGCACGAAGGTTAATCCATTTTTGAATCTCAGCTGTTTTTATCTCATCATAAGATTTGGATTTCCGCTTTCTATTGCCATCTTCTTCTTGTTCAATTGTAGAGTCCTCGGTAATGTCTACACTATCATCCTCTGTAAACTGAAAACTACTTCCTTGCTCTTGTTCCTCATCTCTTGACTCTAGTAATGCATGACTTATCTTTTGGCGTTTAACAATCCTTCCTTGATGAAATCTTCTGCTTGTCAGAAACGATTTCCCCCGTCTTATAGGCATCAGAAAAATCCTGAATGAAGAAAACACAAACTAATGCAAATAAGCAAGGTTAGATAAGCACAGCAGAATACTTAGCCCTATTTTGCATGGGGGTCATTTTTCAACCTCACACAAAAATTGTTGTCAGTTAATCTAAAAATTAAACAGTTAATAGTTGCTGGGAATTATAGAAAGGCTTTAAAATCCAAAAAGGGTCATTGGCAATTCAAATTTCTCCCCTTCATAGAAAAAGTGGTAGTTATCCAGGCAAAGGGGTAGATATTCTCCCTGAATCCCACACATTTAATTTGAAGTAACATGACAATTTAAAAAAATTGGGAAAGAAATGCCAAAGGCTTAGTCAAATAGTTTTTCCTATTTGGATTACCTTTATTTTACAAGACAGGACAATTCTCTCTTTATGTTTCATCTTCTCCTTAATAGATAGCGAGCCACGCCGTTGTAAACAGGCATATAGCTTAGCCCTTTAAGTTAGGGTACATAATTTTGAGCAAACAAGGGCATATGCGAGGGGCAGATATAAAAAAACCTTTCAGACAGTCTGAATTTTGCACATGTTTTTGGCCAGGTCGAAAACGCGGAAAACGCGGAACCGGGGAAAATATAGCCAAACATTTTCCGCGTTTTCTTTTCCGCGCTTTCGAGTATGGACCAATGCAAACTCAAAAGCGCGGAAATAAAATATGCAAAAGCTCCTGAAATAAAATGAAGACGCTTTACGATGAGTAGCTTTGCTGTCAATATCTCTTGCCGATCCGTGTCCAATTTGGTAACAGTTGTTAAAAACAAAGACATCAAGTGGGGTGTTTGCATTTGTGTTTGCATTGGTTTTGCATTTGATTTTGCATTGCTCCATACTCAAAAGCGCGGAAAAGAAGACACTGAGATTTCTTGGCTCAAAGTCTTTGGCCTAGATTATCAATTATCACTTGGTCATTCGAATGGAATTTTACTTGAAAAGTGGTGTTTCTCTTAAACTTTTGGACGAAGGAAGTTTTGTCCCAATTCACTTGATGTCTTCGTTTTTAACGACTGTTACCAAATTGGACACGGATCGGCAAGGGATATTGACAGCAAAGCTACTCATCGTTAAGTAAAGTAAAATAAAGTAAGTGATATTAGTTTGCGAAATGCAGCCACTGATCTCTATACCACCAGGATGACAACCTGCAAAGGACAGAAAGCGATTATATCTTTCTGTGGTGCAAAATCTTGGAATCAGCTTCACTTGGACGTAAAACAAGCAAATTTGCTTACTTCTTTTAAAACCCATTTAAGAAGCCATTTGCAGCCTTCCGTTTAAACATTTGTTGGAACTTTAAGTTCCATTCACCAGTTTTAATGTTTACTAGGTTTATATCACATGTAATTTAGTTAGATTTTATCATTTGTAATTAATTTTGATTAAATATATCAAGTAAAGTATTTTAATTTTGTAAGTTTTTAACACAGCCCCCTGTAAAGCAGTATTTGAATGATTAGGCCACCGTGTATAAAGAATTAAAAATGAAATGAAACGAAGCGTGTTCATTTTATTTGGGAAAGTTTCCAAAGAAAACAAAAATTCAGATTTCCACGTGTTCCTTTCTGTGTTTTCCTGTTTGCACTGATTCATACTTGAAAGCGCAGAAAAGCAAACATAGAAAATATTTGCCAATATTTTCCACATTTCCCGCGTTTTAAACCTGGCCCATGTTGTTGATGTAGAAAAAGGCCTAGCAATGTCAGTGTCTTAAATTATATACATATATATTATCTTAATTCAATATAGTTGTGCGATTGTCATGAAGTATGATTGTCAATGGTGCATGGAGCACACACATTATTAGGCCAGGATTAAAATATTAGGCAAGAACCACACAGATTCAGCAGGGCATACATGAATGCAAACATTGAATTGAATAGCTAGCTTGATCCTGTCTGTTCTTGCCTCTTTGTTACATAACATTGACAATATTCTAAAATTGAAGTTAAAGGCTCTTGGTCAACCGGCAGGCATTGTGATTGTTTCTTTTGCTCGTGGTTGATTTTCACGCCGCATGAAATTAAGCCAACTTTGGAAAGGGCTGCAATGTGTGCCGGTTGCCCAAGAGTCTTTAAGCAGCATGGAATGGAAAGAGAATTTGGTATAAAGTCTAAACCTTTTGTGGAATGTAACAGCATGACATAATAATAATATAATAATATAATAATAATACCATGATAATAATAATACAATGTGATAAGGGAATAGAGGGCCAAAGGCCAGTAAAACTTGCGAGGTTTGTGTTCTACAACAACTAATACTGAAACTTTTCGGTAAAGTTATAGCGGACATAGGTGTTTTCAAATTGTTAAGAAACAGCTGTTCCAATTTCAGGTCTGACGTGTTTCTTATAAAATGAGATATAAATGTCAAATCAGGGTAAAGTTTCTTATTAAAAAGATCACATGCTAATTGCTTGGTTTGTTATTTGTATACAACATTCTTGTTTTTATTTGAAGAGGTACAGTTCAATTCCACTGAAAAGCTGAAAGAGCAGAAGACAGGCAGTTCTTATGTCAATGATTTAAACCCTCATTTATTATTTATTTGTATACAATATTCTCACTTCCAGGAAATGCTTCAAATAATCCAGGAAGAGAAGTCTGCTTATTTGAAATGCAGTTCATCTACAGTATAATATAGTACTTTGATGTTTTTCTCAGTTGTACAGTTTTTATGTTTTGTCATGTTTTTCAAAGGTTATAATCCCTACATAACTATTAAATAAGAAACAAGTCTTTTTCAGACCTGTACCTGTTTCTTATAAAGTGGGGTATTATTTTGAAAATCAGGGTCTGTGTTTCTTAAATGTGTGTTTCTTGTATGTGGGACACTACTCTACGAGCAGTTGACGACTCCACTTGGTAGAAAGTCCTTTTTATAATATTTTGAAGACAAGACAGTGCATAGAATTCGTCATATAAATGAGCGCCTAAAAAATGGGCCTAAATAAAATAAATAGAGTCTTTCATTCCAAGATGCATAAATACTTCCAAATTAGCAGCTCGTTTGTTGTTAATAATAAGATCTGAAGTTATCAATAAGATTCATTAGTTACCTACCTCTGATCAGCGTGTAATCACTCCAACAACAAATATTATTGACAAATATTTCCTTGCAGAACGTACAGGAACCGCCAATGCCGCTCCTCCATTGCATGAACTAAAAGAAATACTTCATGTATCACAAACCATCATCTTCGAAACTCTCATACTGATGGTTTCTCTGGAGCATATGTTCAGCCCATCATGTGAATCGTATCATGTGATGGTACACACCATCTTATGAATATAGTCATGTGATGGTATTAGGAACGGGTGCTACTTTCCAACAAAAATATGTTTGGGGCTGGAAGAAAGTTTCTTACATTAAGATGTTTCTGCTAAAATCGGTTTCTTATGCATTTCTTAAATTAGTAATGCTCTAAATGTATAATCAAAGTACTTATATTAAAAGGGGACCCAAAGTAAAATCTTAAAACAAGCATTGCTAGAAATCGCACTAAAACAATGTAAAAACAGTCATCAGTACTGTACAAGTGTCAATTTTGTCAATGACCTGGACAAACTAAAGCTGCAAATTCAAAAATTGGTTTAGCTTCTGTATTTGGTAGCCAAGCTTCTTAATTTTATAAAAATTGAGCTTATAGTTTTTTCGTGGGCGGTTTCTCTACAAAAATACGCGTATAAGATGAATTTCCATGATTTATGAAAAGTTATACATCCTTCACTCACCCGGAATGTTTTTAGGTCAGTTAGCTACAATTCACTTTCCTGGCTAACTTGCAGTTATCTTTCAATATAGATAACACAAATGGAAGTTACCGAGGCACTTGGAGCATTTCAATGGTCAATAAGGCCAAGTGACGTACCGTCAGGCGGAGGCAGTATAAAATCAATAGGAGCTGATTGCATTGGGCGTCGATGGTATGTAATGGTGAAGGAGGGAGATTCAAACCACTATGCCTTTCTTTTTCATCACGATGAATCTCCAGTTACCATCAAATGCAGGTAATTTACTGTGACTATTTAAACTTGTGTGAGGTCCAGCGTCCGCTGGGGGTAAAATCGGGACGTCTGATGAATATCAGGTGTGACTTGCTCAAAGTTTCTGTCCTGGCCAAGACTGTGCTATACTCAGGAGGAGGAGAAGGAATGAAAAGAAACACTTTATCTACATTCATTTCCTCCTTTTCGGACTCCTCCATCACTATGCTCTCCGAGATTATAACTGAAGCTTTTAGCAAGTTATCAATGTTAGGTCAACATTCACATTGTCTAGTACAACAGACAGTACACTTCATTCCTAACTTAACACAATTTTCGTTCGTAAGAATTCCCACAAAGTCGTAAGGATTTGTACGATTTTTCCAAATTTAGAGAATATCGATTTCATTGTTGCGGCGGAGCATATATCGAAATCGTATTTTTATCTCCAGGCTTGTTCTCGACGATGGTGCAAGAAAAGAAACGAAGCCAGTCAGTGATATAAAATTTGATATGAAGTGTCGTGAGCTCCTAAGAATAGATCTTGGTGGATGGTTGCGAGATGCATCACAAAGATCAAGCATTATTTTGATACGCATATGGCTGCAAAAGATTCGGCTGAGTAACTAATGTGAGAAGATCGATCAGAGAATTTGAATTCCAGTATCTTCTTAAAATATCAGCCATGTGGCCTCTAAACTATATAGTATGGCTCCTTAGATTTGGTCCCAATTCTTATAGTAAAAGTATGTTGGAATCTTGTGAAGTTGATGAATTGTCATAAAATTGACATTCTATTATCGAAACGCATTGCTGAAGTAACAATTGTTTTCTTAACAGTTTACTTTCCTGTTATTTACTGATGGTGCTTTAAGTTTAACATAACAAGAATGATTAGCATACACGCAGCGATAATCGAATATTCAAAGTAAAGGATATAACTTTTTCTGCCCAAAGAATTACGAAGAAGAACCAAATCATGGCAAATTATCAAACCTCTCAAGTGGCGGGGCCAATAAAAAAATAGTGAGGGGGCAAAAGTCTAAAATTTTCAGACTGGGAGGGTAAAAAGGTATACCCAGAAATTTGTATTGCATTTCTCAATTACAATTTTAGCCAAATTATTGGAAGTGGGGTGGGGGGGATTTACCCCTCATAACCTCCCCTGACCACGTCAGCACTGACTATGGTAAATTTTGAAACTTTTCTGCGTTGTTATATCATAATCAAACGTTGGGAAAAGTCTACAATTCTTTGAAACAACTTGGAAAAGTTCTAAAAGCCAAATGTCATCACAAGCTCAGTAAAAAGTATAATGTTTATTCTACGATTGTGAATGCAATAAAACCCAGATTGCCTCCTAGGGACAAAACATCCCCACACCCACCTTACCCAATTGTGCCATTTTATTCGCTCACAGATGGCATAATACCTGCTATTGATTAATGTTGCGTTACATTTAAACTGTAAATAGGTTGTTGGCATACTTGGACGACACACATTTTATAAGAAACATGTATCTCTGTTATTTTAAGAAAAATTTAAAGAAACTCCTATTGCAATTGAAAAGCATTGAACATTTTGAAAACAAAATTCGGAGGTTAGCATGGCAACGAGGTCATGGAAATCTTATTGTACACTAATATTCATTACAATTGTATTTCAAGCGTGGCAAAATTCCAATACTTGCGATCTATTTTCAAGAAACGTATCTACATAATTATGCTGCGGTAGTCGTAGAAACTGCAACATAATTGTTGCATGCAAAAACTAAGAAAAAATTAAGGAAATGTTCGTTTAAAACGCAGCAAGTTTCATTTGAATTACACTTAAAGACCTTATATTACTATGGGCTGATCCATGTTTTTGATAAAAAGTGTACGTCAATTAAAATTGATACAAAGTTAGGCCTACGATTGAATATTAGTATTGCCTTATCAAAGAATGAGTGTTCGTATTGCCTTAGCAATGGCACTTGTAGAACAACGTTTCATGATTCAATCTAGAGGAACAGATCTAATATAATTTCGCATACGAAAATACGCTCTCCGACCAAGATCAAAATCCTTGCTTGTGTCTCTCTTGACAATCTCCAGCAGATTCCGTTCAATTTCTGAAGGAACTGACATCAAATTGGGAATGGAAACAGCATGTTGATATTCACTTGTTTCTGATGCTGACAAATCCTCTTCCCTGTAAAGCAGACATTCATCAATCACATTTTCTTCGCCCAAAAGCATATCCTCTGTCTCTAAGTAGTCTCCCCTGGCATGACGCATTGCTCCAGCCACAAAGAGTTGGTCTGGCGTTTTCTGTTTCATGGTTGAAAGGCTATGGTTGTTCCATTGAACTTGGAAATTTTTTAGGCGGGTGTTTAGGGTGTAGATAAAAGCCAATCTGCACAGTGAAGATCAACAGGAGAATCAGGGCTGTAAGAACCTAGAGAGACCAATTCGTCGAAAAGATCCATGTATAACTGCGTAACACAGTGTCTAACATCAACCCATAGCCGTTCAATCCGCTGATTATGAACTGATGGTCCGACGAGATGGGGTTTTTGGACATCTGGAGATCTTTTATCTATCATAAGTTGACCAATCATTGCATTTTCTCCGCCTTTGTCAGTGCGCATTCGCAAAGGCCAGCCATACTCTTTGACAGCAGGGGTAAAATATCCCCTAACGGTTTTTGCTTTCTTATTGTCAGCGGCATAGATATAAATAATTTTTCTTGAGTAGCCATCAATTGCACCATGCAATACTATGCCAAATTTCCTAGAATTGCGAAATAACGAATTTTTCAAAATTTATAGCCAAGTATAGTAATTTTTCAAAATGCTGAAAGGATGTACACTGCATGATTAATAACAAGGTGCTAATGGCAAATCTAACACAATATCTTCTTTCAATGTAGGGTTACTAGACATTACGCTATGGTTATGTTAGGTTATGTATCATTATCTTCTTCATTACTTCTATGCATGGGAGTGTACATTTCTAGGACACCAAGATTCCAAAGGCTCCCTTTAGAAAATGCAATATCATCTAAAATTTCCTTGGTAATGCTTGACCCTAACCTTTCCAAAATGCATTTGGCGCCAAAAGCCCGTGAACCGTCTGCTCCTCCGCAGCTGTGTTTTATTGAAACTTCAGGCGTCATTTAGGCTGATTTAGGCCAAGCCGAGTGAGAGCGGGAAAGACGAAGGGAAAACCAAATTGTCACGGCTGTTTGACAAATTTCACGAAAAAGCTGTCACTGGACCAGTAATTGTTTTCAACCGAAATGGAATATTTCATCAACAAACGATGGAGTCACATGCCAATGATCTTCTTCTCCTTGTCAAAGGTGCAGTAAATGGTGGGAAAACTTGCATCTTATGTGTTGTCGACAATGGTCCGGACATGAATCCAACTAATTATGTCAATGAAATGGCCAGGCCGAAAACACGGACTTCTCAGACTTCTCGGAGACGTTGGACAAAATTTCATACTTCTCGGACAAAATATTGTACTTCTCGGAGACGTTGGACAAAATCTCTGACTTCTCTGACAAAATCTCGGCGAAAATCTCGGACTTCTCCGACAAAATCTCGGACTTCTCGGAGACGTTGGAGAAAATCTTGGAGTTGTCGGACAAGATGTCGGAGAAATAATAATGAATTCGTACTACCCCGGATAAGGACAGTAAATTTGCTCATGGCAGGCCTAAGTGTAACATCTTGCTTCGAATCACGGCGTTTATTAATGGTTTTTGTGGCAATTTATCAGACAAACTTTTCTGAAATGGTCAAGCCAAAGTTCAGAACACAAAATAGGTTTCTTGGTCGCCGAAAGAGGAGAACACAGACGCACAGAGAGAATATAGAGGAAGGTGTGCACAAGGAGCAGAAATTGGCAGAAATGCCAGTGCAAAAAAGATGGCTATACTCCAAGTGATGTTAGAAGAAGGTGAAACTGGAGGTGAGAAAGTTCCAAGAGATGACGAGGACTATTTCTGTTCAGAAAAGCTCCCTGAACCAACTCATCTCATCATTGCTTTGCCCACACTGTCATTCCAATGGCCTAAGTATTGACATTGATGCTTAACCAATGTTTTGGCTTTTCCATGAACAGATGAAGGGACAAGTCTTTTGCAGAAGTTGCTATGCAATAATAGATGAAGGCTTCCTTTGTGAGAGAGTTCAGAAAACTGTACCATCAAAGGCTCAAGTTCCCTTTGAAGTGAATATGAGAGCAACTGTTGCATTTAGTGGCATTGGTGCTGGACACTCCACAATGAAAGAATGGAGTGCCTTGATGAACCTTCTAGCTGCCTCAGCAAATTGGCCTATCAAAACTTGCAACACAATTTGGTTGAGCGTAGCAAGGTAACATTCGAGAAAGTTGCACTAAATACTGCGAAAGCCATCAAAGAAGCCAATGCAGATGTTGGGGAGTTTCCAGATCAAGCCATACAACTCACTGCACAACATAGTTTGGAGGTTTTGTCCAAAGATTACTTATGCTGGAAAGAATACAGTTGAATGTGCAACATGTTTGGCTTTCTGCCAATTTTCGATGGGGAGCATTTTCAAAGGCCTCCTCTATGAAATCTTGGAAATATCTGACAGTACTTAGGGGCTGAGACAAAGATAAAATCAATGGAAAAGAATAAACAAAGCTGCTAAAGCATGCCAAGAGACAAAGGAGGAGGCTGAGATACAACAAAAGTGGCAATAAAACTATCCAAGCAAAAGAGGGAGATACTTACAAATCTGGATCATTTGAATAAGGACAATATTTGACTGGACACTTTTCCATTCACTAACGAGGGCAACTTTTCAAGGAGCGAGATACAGGAGGGTCAGGGGGGGCTTGGCCCCCCCCCNATTCATCTTTCAGACTCATTTATTCCCAAGAATTTTTGAAGAGTTTTCTCATTTCATTTCTAAGTTATATGACTTCCGAGAGTTCCGAGAGTTCTGAGAGTTCCGAGAGTTCTGTGTTTTCGACCTGGCCCCAATAAACAATCTCTAATCTCAAGCGTGTTATTTAAGGTTACTGTAACCCTTCAGACACAAATTTATCGATTTTTCGTTTTCCTCATATCCCGATGGTTTAAGTATTTGAGCACCGTTTCAACCAACTCATTTTCAGAAATAACCACAATTACTGGGAAATTTGAGCTTTTTAAAAGAAGCAATCATATTTCTCAAAAACTGCGGGAATAGACTTCAGAGGATTAAAGTAAACTCACTTGACCTTGCAGCTATATTCACAACATCCCCTGCTGTTATTTTCTTGATATAACGATTGACCAAGACCGCGCTAAAGCCTAATTGCTTGACCTGCGGCTTTATGTTTGCACTTTCAAGCATAATCAATTTTCCCGCACGTTCTGCTTCAATATGATAAAAGCTTGATTTCTCGAAACATGATTCCGTGGTACTGGTGGGTATTAAAAAATCTTGGTGTACCTAACGGGCCAATCAAATCGCTTGACACTTGGCATACAGGGCCACAAAGCATATAACTACCAAAAAAGTGTCAGCGATTTGTGATAGATCCACTGGTCCGACTTTTATAAGGGTTTAAAAGTTAAAAAATACATTTCAGACATTAAAATTAATTTAAAATTGCATTATTTCTAGACAGTTCGTTTTATCAACAATTTGTGACACCCTTTTGCAGTTCAGGACCTTAAGTCTTAGGTAAATAGATAGTATTGGTCGAACAATGCCGGATGAGGTACAGCAAGATTTTTTGGCAAGGGTGCTAAATTTCGCCTAAAATCTGGAATAAATCATTTACGTTTTTATTTAATCAACTGGTCATATTTTTATGGTATTCTACGTTTTATTCTGCTTCAAATAACATATAAGTTTGTTTGCTATAGTTTAAGGAACGGCCGTGAAAAGTAGAGTGTCTTAATCGCTGTCTGAAGGGTTACAGTAACCTTAAATTTAGATTGGAAATCAAAAATGATTTTGTAAGTCTTATTGAAAAACTGTCTTTACCTTTGAGAGTCACGTTTGGCACGCGAAACAGAAAACCACAATATGAAACTTAAATTAAATTGCGTGCTGATTTGAATCACAAAGTTACACATAAGATATTTGAAAGTTCATGCAACGCTTGAGGTCGTTTGACTGTAAGGCCTGTGGACCTTAAAGAAATCGCCATTTGCCACTAAAGTGGCAAGGAGGTAAATATGACAACTCTTTGAGGAAGGCAAATAGCCCCACAACGGAACAATGCGTTTAAGGAACAAGTTTGGGAAACTGCGGCGCCTTTCACATACACACTATGTTAAAATAATAATAATATTTATTTAATATTTAATATTAATTAAACAACTCCAAGGTTTTGTCCAACGTCTCCGAGAAGACCGAGATTTTGTCCGAGAAGTCCGAGATTTTGTCCAAGGTCTCTCAGAAGTCCGAGAAGTCCGTGTTTTCGGCCTGGCCCAATGAAATGTACTGGGCACATGTTTGGAGAGACTCAAATACTGAAACATGTACATCATTTGCAGCAGGTCAGTCAGCCTACAACATGATAGAGCATGCGTGGTCACCACTCAGGAATCGCCTTACCTCAGTAAAACTTCCTGCATGTCTTCCAGGAGAAGATATACCCGCCAACAAACAGAAGATATCCAAAGAAGAACGCCGATGCAAAGAAGCCGTAATGCTTGACAATGCTGTAATGCAGCAAATGTGCTTTGTAGATGCACCTTTGAAAGCGTTTGAAGGCACGGATATAGTTCTAAAGAGTCTGAGAGAGCAGTTTAAGTTCTATGCCTCCCTTGCCAGAAGACAGGAGAATGAATTTATTCTAATGAAATGTCAATTTTTCCAACCATTAGGCTTAGAATGCACTTACTGCCAACAGAATCCACCAAAAGCAAGCAATATTATTGCATTTATACGGAAATTTGCTGGAGCACTGTTTGCGCCTGTGCTATCTGAGGCTCATCCAAATCATTGCAAGACCTTTTTGGAGATGGCAGAGTTGCCGAATTTGCCGTGCCCTACTGAGTCTGCACTGGGGAAATGCTCTTGTTGCCCTTATTGGGTATTCTCAACTAAGACCGAGAAAAGACGTCACTACAGGCTTGTCCATCCAAAGCGCAGAGAAGCAAAGAAAAAACCAACTGGAGACAAAACATTTGGGTGCGATTTCAAAATAGCAGACAAACCCAGTGGTGAATCTTTCCTGACATATCATCAGCTCTTGCAGCACAAATCAAATCTTTGCCACAAACGTGTAAGAGGAAAACAAGCCGCTAATGCCGCTATTGAAACGAAGAAGAAGAAAGTAAGGGTGGAAACCCAGAAATCTGTTGTCAGACAGACATTATCAACGTTCTGGGGTAGCAAAGCAACTGCCAAAGGGACATCGGTAGATGATGAAACAGTATCTGATGAAAGAAAATCTGCAGATGCATCTGATGAAGATTCTGACCAGCGATGTGATGCGAACAGGGCCGAAGCCAATGGGTGGGCTGGGGGGCGGAGTGCCCCCTAGGAAGCCATTTGTCGGAAATTTTGCTCTGTTGTCGGAAATTTTTGTGAGTTCTGCGTCCATGTTTGCTTGATATGTTATTGGAGAAATAAAACAGTAAATATTCGTTGGTAAATTAATTGGAAAAAGCAAAAACAGACTCAGAGAATGGAAATATATCCAGGAAGACCTGTCTTTGCTTCTATCCTTCTATGTTGAATAAAACAAGGTAGACATCGCCTCTTTAACGGACTAACTCGTAAGAACATTTATTATTCATAGAACATAGAACATTTAATAGGAAGTAATCGTTCAATCCAAATAAGGAAGCTCTCTGTCAGCACTTGATATGTCAGCGCTACTCTTCAATTCAAAACTTTTGTGTTGAAAATAACGCAACGTAGACAGGACCTCATCAAGGTACTGCTCATTAGGCTCTCTTGTTATTTGCGCTATGACTTGGCGGATTATTTGTATCGATGTTGACTTCTCGCTTAGATTTCATAGTTCTTATCGATGTTGACTTCTCGCGAATGCAATGCTTCCTAAACCGAAAAGAAGGAGAATTATACGTTATGCTGTCAAACGGCTTGGAATTGGGGCCACACATAGTGTGGCCCCAATTCCAAGCCGTTTGACAGCGACCATCGAACAAAGCATAACATTCGACACCATCGAAAGGAAAATTATGGTAATAAGATCATACAGTTCATGGACGAGGTTGCACCTGCAAATCCGTTTGCTATTGCAGCCCTGGCACGATCCAAAGCCTCAGAAAGTGATGGGGATGATGCCGTAATGTCAGAAATAACAGATACAGCAACTTCTACAAACCCTGACACGAATGAAACTCCAGATCAGCAAGAAAAATATCTCGAAACAAAGGATCTTGAACAGGAACACAGGGAACAAAGTGTGTTAGGCGAGGAAGGCAAGAGTAACATTGATGGTTTTTTGTGTTGCTCACTTGTAGATACATCAGTAGATTTTCCATCTGACCCGGCCTATTTCTCTGAAGCTCCTATTACCCCAGAACTAGTTGCTGAAATATTAAAGATGACAAATGTCATGTCATGTCATGTCAACCAGGAAAGACAAATGTATTCAACTTTCCTCAAGAAGATGATGGAAGATCATTTTGTAAAGATTGGTACAAGACTCATCATGGGAAATATGACAGGGATTGGCTAATATATTCCCCTTTGGGGAATAAGATGTACTGTATTGCATGCTGGCTGGGAGATGCCCCTTGTTCGTGAAAATCGGGCAAATCCAGACTTGGGCATCAACACATGGAAGAAAGGGGCTGAGAAACTGGTGAAACACAAGGGATCAGAAAGTCATTTGGCATCGGTTGGAATGATGATGCAAACTTGCCTGCGACTGCTGAAAGAACGAGGTATATGTGCAGAACAATAGAGAGTTCACAAGAACAAAGTTGAGGAAAATCTACAAATAATGAAACGTCTCATAGATGTTACATTATTTCTTGCAAGACAGAATAGTTCATTCCGAGGCAACACAAAATTAAGTTCCAGAGGGGGCGTAGATGTTAATGAGGGCAATTTTATTGAAACCTATAAGCTTCTTGGCAAGTACGACAAAATTACCAAAGATCACCTTGAAAGAGGCAAGAGCAATAAATGATACACACGTAGTAGTATTCATAATGATATCATAGCTTCTGCAGCATCCATCACAAAGAAACAAGTTTTGAAGTCTGTTAAAGACAATAAACTATTCACCTTCATAATCGACAGATCAACAGATATAAGCAAAAGAAACCAGCTGTCTTTCAACATAAGATGTGTATAAATGGAAAATGGTGTGATCGATGAGAAATGTATTCTTCTTCACAATATGAAAGCCAAAGAGAATGCAAAGAACCTTTTTGAATGTGTTCGTTGAAATGATGAGAGATTGGGGGCTTGATTTCAACAATTGTAGAGGCCAAGGATATGACGAAGCAGCTGTTATGGCAGGGGGAAAAGTGGACTGCGTACCAGATTACAGGAACTAAATAAACATGCAATATACATACATTGCAATGCTCACAATTTAAATCTGGTCATGTCTTCTGTCTGTGAAAGAAATGAGAGCTCAAAGAAATTTTTCACAAGGCTGTCAGGGCTTTACAGTTTTGTTATGAATGCAAGAAATCGGTTATATACTCTATGGTCACACACTGCGATGGAAATGATTGCAGAGTAAGAACCCTCAAGAAGCTCTGTGAAACAAGATGGAGCGCAAGATACAATTCTGTGCGAGCAGTCCAGGAAATGTTTGAGGAAATCTTTGCAACATTAGAGTGGGTTGAGGAACATGATGCTGATGGAGCAAATGCTGCATCTGGCAATATCAAAGAGATGCAGTCCAAAGACTTCCTTTTCATGTTGGTTGTTTGGGAGGAAATATCACGGAAATGTGATGTTTTATCAAATCAGTTGCAGACAGTAAACATGGATATGATAGAGGCAATTGATTTTATATCATCAACCAAAGGGGCACTGCAGATCATGCGGTCAGACGATGCTTTCAAGAACAGATACGAGGCATCTAAAGATTTTTCAGAATCACAAGATGTGTCCTTTGAAGAGAACCATGGAGCAGCTAGAAGGGTAAGAAGAAGAAAGAGATTCTTTGACGATCCAGAAGGTGCTGAAGAAGTCATACTGACGGATAGCGACAAGCAAAGGGTTAACTATTTTGAAATGGAAGAGAGGTTTAAGCACTTTGATGGAAATGTATCAAAGTTTTCATACCTTTCACCAAAGAGAATACTGAGTAAATAAGCAGTACTGCAAATAGAGGAACTCGCAGCGAGCTATGGCGATGATGTAGATCCTTCAAACACTGTCAATGAGTTTAAAGATTTTCAGAGGTTCTATGAAAGTTTCGTTCAACCAAATGTGGATAAAGACGANCCTTCTGTTGACACTGCAAGAAACAGTTATCTGGGTAATGCCTTACGTTTACGGAGTAACAGTCTATTGTATCGATGCAAAAATTGTAAATTTGGATAGCTGAGAAGAAGGGGCTTCGAATGACACCTTGCAATTTAATTTCTACCGCGTAGTTTCAATATTCCCCGAAAAGCCATTCCCCTTTGTTTGAAGATGACAAATTTATTTCTTAATTTGTAACAATAGTATAACTGTTGTTGACTATCTACTTGGCGAAAAGATACCTCTAGAGCAGTACTATCCGATGCTATACTTGGCTCTTTATATCCTGCATAGCTTTTATAATCCCTGAGCGATTCTCCCATTCCATTCTTCCATTCCATTCCCCGTTCCATCCCTCTTTTTAGATATAGCCTTTGTAGGGCCGCCAATGGTGCCTAGCTAATTACATGTTGCAAAGGAGGCGTGTTATAAGAGTGATTTAATTTTGTGTTCTTCTGAAAATGTGCTGACCCCTTTATGTGACACATGCAGAAGAATGTTGGCGAAATCAATACCTTCATGGATATGTATTTTTATGTTTGTGAGTGACGCACTGTGTGGAGATTGGTTGTTATACCAACAATTCTAATAAAACTGTGAACGATTCATAAGCTAACGCAGTGATTTGTTTTGAATGGATATGATGCCTCGGTATGATTTAGAGGCAATCTCAGATATCGGACATGCATGATATCGGATATGGGACATGCATGATTTTTATCTAATAGATCATTTAGCTATTTAGAATTAAGTATTCTTATCGGATTCGACAGGTTCGAAAGACTTCAGTTTATTTTAGCGTGGCTTAGTTTAGCCCATTTACCAACCAAAGCAGGAATTAGTGGTAAAATTTAAAGATTAACTTGATTTGTTTAGATATCAAACTGAAGATAGGATCAAAACAAGGAAACTCTAGTGTGTATCCAGATATGGCGTAAATTTACAACGGCCTATTTGCTGTTTGTGCAAGTTAGAAAATATTCCCCGTTTTCCTGGAAAGCCCACATAGATGTAAAAGTTTACCCAAAAGAGCTTACACAATGATTTAATCAATGAATTGGTTTTGGTTTGTATTAGATTTTGTGATTTTGTGTTATTTTTTATTAAATATGAACGTTTTCCCGAATCTGAATCTTTTTCTGAATGTTAATCTTCTTCTGGGGAAACTAAAGTAAATTACAGGGTCTTGCAAACCAAGGCCATGCTGCCTTGTTCCATTCAACTGGAAGGAATTTGTCTGCTGGGTAGATAATCTAATACATATAATTGTGAATTCTTGCATTTGCTGTGGTAAATGGCAGAAGATCTTTTCAGCGATTATTGTAATTGTCTTGGATTCTTTTAGAGCAAAACTTCTGGGCTGCCATTGCAAGCAAACTCACAAAGTAAAGGAATAGCTATCTCCGTGGGTCTGGTCCTACTGGCCCTGGTGCATGTTTCCAAAGTAGGGATTAATTGACACACCGACGCGAGATCTAATAACAATGAGCAGCAGCTTATATTTATCTTTGATATTAGAAATAACAATATGGAAATAGGTTTCCCATAAATAGAACAGAATATCCGTTGATATACAGTTTCAAACTTTACTCTAACGAATCACTATACAAAATTACACTCAGATACGTTGTGCAAGAAATGCTAGTAATATCTATGAAACAAACTGTGAATTGTAAATTGAAAAACTTGACTCAGAAAAATTTAATGCACTTTACGGACTAAGCAAATTGCATTTTAGAAAATCTATTTCAATGATTTCGACCGCAGCTGTAAGCTAGGCAATAGGCCAACAAAACAATATGATCACAAAACAATACTATTACTTAACTCTGTCTCACATTAGTTACCAAGGGGATCTTTAAAAGCGCATCGCTCGAGTATCCTAAGAATATCAAACACAGATCATCAATCATCATGGTAGCATCAATTTTTGTTTCAGCAATCATGAGTATATATAGACTTTGTGAAGCTATTTCTCTGAGAGCATCCAATTTATTTCAAACGGAATTTATATTCAGGTATCCAACGATGACCCTACCAATGTTTCTTAATCATAACAATTTCAAGGAAGATTTTGCATCTGTAACAGTGGTACCACATCTAGACGTTTCTAAGCTTGAAAAATCTGACTTGTAATCTGAATCGTCGGAAATTTGGATCTCCTTCTCTAGATTGATACTGGTATCTAGTCAGTAATGGCCTAAAGCTCGTAAGCGTTGTCAACGGCAAGGATCACGTACGTTAGTAAGCTAGATAATGCCATTGAAGAGAATTGTGACCTCACCACAAATCGACCCAAGAATAATAATAATGGTCAGTCTATTTTTGGGCTAACATGATCGTCGGAGTCGATGGACACACTTAGATTGATAGACAAGGCTGTCAGTTTGCATTCTTTGTAGTGTGCGGGGAACATCTTCCCCGCGCCACTTTGACTGCTTCCAGTCGCACTTGCGCCATAACTCTGTAAAAGCACCACCCACGACAGTTTGTTTATACAATTTACAAAAGCCCGCGCCAGAGGAAATATCCTGAGTTCACCCGTGAGGCCTCTTCATAATTGCTTGTTCCGGGATAGCTGGTATCAGTTTGCATAGAATTAAGTACAGGAAACCAATTCCCGTTATACACAGATCCAACTAATCTTTTAATTACAGTAATTGCACTTTTGTTTTTTTATCTTTTCTGATATTTGTAAATTCATCATAAGGATCGGCGCCAGCCCTTATATATATCAAGTCATTGGTCACGTCATCCCTTTTGCTGGAATCAAAAACAGAGCGAAAACACCTGAGTAGCCAGATCAAGGATGGCATGAAGAAGGCAAGGAGATTCGAGATGATGGAAGAGAACGAGTTTTTTTAATGTTGCGTTTGCTGTGGTGAATCAAGTAGTGCTCATAAATGCAAAACTTGCAAAGAATATGTGCACCCAATCTGTGGTATAGGAGACAAAGAAGAAGAACGTTATGGTGGCGAACTAGTTTGTAACAACTGTCTCAATGAAGAAGGTGAGCCCTGTATTAAATTTAAACAGTCCTCTCTCACAATTTCCTGAGAGTTTCTTAAAATTATCAGATTTTTAGTACTGAAAGTTTTTCAGCAATTTCTTAAAATGTTACTCTAATTCATGTTGTATTTATCAATGGAGGATTTCCTCTGTGCCTCCTTGGAAATTTCATATAATAACTGTTTCCGAGGGCAATACCAGAAAATATGAACCGGAAGCCGACAAGCTGTCAGTACAAGACCGAGCTTGCGAGATTTTGTACAGAGGCTGAGGGTTAATATTTTTGGTATTGCCCGAAGAAAACAATTATTATATAGTTTACTACCCTATGGCCAGGACTGGGTGAATGCCTTTCATTTATTTTTTTTAAAGTAAAAAGATAACTTTAAAAGCCAAATGATTGTTGGCCTAGCATGCAGCCATTGCAGACGAAACCATTTAGTGCTCTTCTTCATGTTTGAAGCTCTGACTGATCTGTGGTTCGAAGCTAGACTTATTACATGAGTTATTGTTTCCCTCTTTATAAAAAATACGTACAAATCCATTTCAGGACAAACGCGTAATTTTGTATTAAGAAATTAAAATTTTGACATAACCCAGTGCAGAAAAGCTTTTTTCAAGTGCTCATTATTTGAGGATTAAAATTTTCTCAGGGGTTTTTGTATCTACCCCAGCATAGCCTCCAAATCTGTAAAAAACATTGCACGGATGGGTGATGCATCTTTTGTTTTAATTTATGGCTTGAAAGGAACTTTTGGTACGTTTCTATAATCCTACATGCAGCACTTGTAACATCTTTATTATTTTCAGAACTACAGCGGTTTTCTTTCTATTGAAAGAAATCTTGAAAAGTTTTGAAAAAAATTAAAATAATCGTAGATCCTAAATAAAAATACAAAAAACGGTACAATCTTCAAGAAAATTATAGTTTATGAAGGTCTATAATATGGCTGCAAGCAGAAATCTGTAGCTTTTCTAGTTTACGAATTAGCAATTTGATGATGTCACATTCTCAAAACTGGTCCAAGCGAAGAAGACGCTGTAATTCTGAAAATAATCAAGATATCAGAACTGCTGCATGTAGGATTATAGAAACGTACCTGAAGTTCCTTTCAAGCCATTAAATCAAACAGAAGATGCATTAACCATCTGTGCAATGTTTTTTTTTTAAGATGCCAAAGATTTGGAGGCTATGCTATCTATCCCTTAAAGTAGAGGGTAAAGGTTGGAGAAAAATAGGAAAAGAATGAGGATTCTGAAAAGAAAGGACGAGAAATAATGCCAAATGCCTTACAGACCTCTCAAAGTAAAATGTGTAGTCATTATTTTGATAATTGGCTGATGATTATGAAATTTGCAGTTGGTGTGAAGGAGAACGTTTCAAATGTAACTGATGCCAAAAAAGCAAAGCCTGCAAGCTACGAAGTAAATGTCACAAAAAATGGTATGTATTGAGTTTGAATAATCTGATAAGTAAGCGAGCATGGGCCAATCATCCCTTTGTCCAGAACTTGGGCACCAGACAAATGCGGCTTTGCTGCTATAAAATGAATGGCTGGTGTTGATACTACTACAAGCAAAGACTGACTGCCAAAAATGGCTGCTTTTTACAAATATCAACCCTTCGTACACCAGATCTATTTCTGAAATATTATGCTAAGCAGGTATAAGGAAATTTCCGATTGCCTCCTGTGTCCTCTAAACATTCTACATGGTAAGTATAGATATTATTTTGTGAGTTATTTATAACTACTAGGAAAGTGACAAATCAAAACTAATGAATCAATTAATATCTTACAGCTTTCAACAAAATGATTTTGGCTGGAGAAAGGTTATCATCAAATGAAGACAGTGCCAGTGTAAAGCCAGCAAAGCACAATAGAACCAAAGGTAGTCATGAAAGAACAAAGCTATCATTTTGTATGTCCTGTTATGCCGATTACACTGCAACTATTAAAATAAAATTCTGGCTATCGAGGTTTAATCCTTCAACACCGAAACTTCACATCGACCAAGGACATAAAGGCATCACAGTAGGAGTTTAAAGTGAAGAAGATCCTCGTGCTGGAGAGGCCTTCAAGCTCTACAATAAGATACAAAGGTTAGAAATATAATTTCATTTACTTTGTTTTTGAAAGAAAACTTTCTCCAAAATATACACTGCAGTTTACTGCTCTTCATTAGTCCATGCTTTTATATTTACTGCAAAAGCTCTATCGAGCATTTAAAACTTAGGCTGTTTGCTGTTGGATTGAATCTTTGTTGAATGGTAGTATTTTAGACAGGTTCCACTATTGTAAACATAAGTCACTGTTAGCCTTTGAGCAGTCAATGAGAAGTGCAAAACTGCAACAATAGACCTTTTAGCTATTCTACAAAAGAACCTCAATCGAACAATATTTTGAAAATTTTTGTGGAATTTTGGAATGTGCACAACAGTGATACAAGCTCTGACGCCACTCAATTGAACATTTGGTATAAAAGTATACGAAAATATCGCTCGATCCAGGCTCTTTTTTTAAGAATAGCTAAAAGGTCTATTGCAGCTAGTAAAGTATTTCATGACATGGCTCAGTAGTGTGTCATGTATCATATTTTATGGCAAAGACTTCTTTCGCTAAAATATTGAAAAGAGCTAAGTTCAAGAAGTTCAGTTCTGGCTGATTTCCTGAAAAACGCCTTAAAATATTGCTTTGAGTGCAACTGAAAAGACAGCAAATAGGTTTTGTATTATCTCTCTTTCAACGATCCAAATCCAAAAGCAGCTTCATCTTCGGTTGGCATCAAGAAAAAGGTCTCTGCAAAACCAAAGAGTAAAGGACCACTGAAGAAACCCGCCGTCGATATAAAGGCAAATGATAGGAGTCCAAAAAAGGACAATGACAATGAGTTTAAAGCCTGCAAGAGGAACAAGATGCAATTAACAAGGAAATAAACAGCACACTAGGGCCAACAGCAAAAGCCACATTAGGAAACATTGATGAAGAAGGCAGCACATCTTTATCAACAGAAGAAACAGGGCATACTTTGATCCCTCCTTCGATTGGCGAAACCCCATCAAGTTCAGTTGCAAAAAGGCAAGTCTCTCTGTATGACATTTCTAAGCCAGATGACTCAGTACCAGTGCTCCAAGGATTAGGCAGAGGCGAGCTGCAATCACTGGCAACTATGATTGCTGAAAAAGTAAAAAAGGCGATGCAAGGGAGTGAACAAGGCACAAAGAAAAAAACAAAAACTCCAACTAGCGCAGAGTCTGGTGAAATAATGAATGCACCTGGATCCAAAGCTTCCAATATCCTTCCAATAGTTTTTACAGCTTGAGAAAGATGCAGAGCTTGTGGATGAAGGTAACATTACCATGATGCGTTGCAAGATTTGCAGCGACTACCTGAATTTATCTCCTGGCATGTGTGGAAGTTATTCAAAGGGTGAGGGTGGGTCATTTAGTAAAGGACTCGCACTCAAGGAAGACTTTGCTGTCTACAAGGATGGACACAACGAGACTTGGTTCAGACTCAAGCACAAAGTTTTGCGACATCTATACTGAGGGTCCCCAATAGGCCCCCTGATTCCCGAATTCCCGCTAAGTTTTTGCCCAATTCCCGATTCCCGACCACAGTTTTTAAAGAATTCCCGCTTTCGACTAAAATTGTATTAGAGCCAAAATTAGCGTGATCTCTGCTTTTGGCTAGAATTACCATTTATTCTAACTTTCTATTCAAGTTTGTTTCTGCAGATATCAGTGTAAACTTATAATAGGGCTTGTTCTATGCTTTTAAGCCTTCTCTTGCAGTATCGTCGTTCAGTCAAATAACCTTTGGTTGCGTGACTGTATGGGCAGTTCTTTTAATTTTAGTGATTATTTCGATTCTAATGAACCTGTACATATTTGCCTGGAAAAGTGCATAAGAGGATTTATTCTATAAATCTGTTGTTAAATCTGATTGCTCGGCCAAGCGCGATCTTGTACCCAGGAGGAAGTCTGCCTCACTGCTATCAATATTATCATCTTCATCTGGTTCAACCTCAGGTCCATCACAATCTTCATCTTCGCTTATGGGATTGTATTCAATTACTTCTTCGTCAGGTTCTTTGACTACGTCTAAAATGCAATTCGTTCGCCTAGCTGCATTTCTGTTTGATATAACTAAGCAGCCATTGTTCCGGCTTTTGCCATGGTTTTTTTTGGCGCACAGTTCGTTGACGTACTGCAGCATCATACGCATGTGCCCATTCCCTCATTGCAGATGTTTCTTGGCTGTTCAGGGTTTCTGGTTTGTTTGGATTTGAACCTACCATAGCTGAAAATGGTATTGATCTTTCTGGCACCGGGTACCAAGTTTTTGGATTTGTGTAATAGTGAGCTGCCCAAGATGTTGTTCTTTTTAATCCTTCTTTGACAGCATTTCCAAAGTTTCTTGCATACTCTAGAGCTGTACATAACGGGTTTTTATGGTGTACTATTGAATACATATTTTCAATATCCATTGCCATACTGCTGAGCAAATTTGCATGCTTATAATTGTGTTGTGCCAGTGTATATTATTATTTCAGTTGTTCCACTCCGTCTCTCAACATTTTCACTGATTCCAAAGTTTTAGCTGCAACGTTTCCCTGGGGGCGATTCAGGTTCTTCCCTGTCAATGCAAATCAGACCTAATTAAATCTTGATTCTCTCTCCATGCATCAATCCTGCACTAGTCAGATCATGTTTGCTGTAACTTTGGTGCTTTTCGTTAACAGAGAATGCTTTGTATATTTTCCCAACAGCGTTTAAAAATGTTGCAGTCTTTGAAAGTGTGGTAAAGATTTTTTATGCAGCTTGTTTGGGCGTCGCAAACATACACAACATGATCAAATTCAACAGCAAGCCCTGCAGGTTGGCAGAATTTGCACTGCTTTGATAAGCGATCAGTGCTTCCCGCTTCACCACTAACCTGCGAATATACTGGTTTCTCCACTGCTTTCATTCCACTCTTATCAAATGCGAGGTCACAGAAAAGTAAGGAGGTCACAGAAAAGTATACCTCCTTTGTATGCTGTGATTTTTGGACTTGGAGGTGGGTAATGTGCTCCCTGATTGATAATACGCTTGGACTGGTTAGGGCTAAGGGGGATTTCTTCAATACCTGCATTGTGAGCAACGTACAGGCTTGACTGATACATTGTCATTGATGCAACATTTTTCCATTCATCGGTATACCTGCTAAATATGTCAGCATCACCACGAACACCAAATCCAACTTTTACAAGCTTTATCTCAAAAATACATTTTTCGCTGGAACAAGCAGCATACAGCAGATCATGGTCAATTTGTTCATATTTTGGTTCATATTTAATTATTTTAGTGCTGACAAATCACGCGAATAGCTTCAAAGTTGTACCATTTTACAGTATTCCAAAAGGGAACTTTTCGCGCCAAATAATCATTTCAAAACGAGGCACATGAAACAAGGCTGAATCAACACAGGTGACATTCGTCTGAGCATATACTGCGCATAAGTTTGCGCAGGACCTCGTGTGGCTCTTTTCGCGGCAATGTGTAATGGCGCCTGGACGGTGATCTGATGCAGGGGAAGAAGAACCGTGGAAAACAAGAGTGCAAAGAAGACAACGAGTGGAAGTAAGCTGGCAAAAGCTAAGTGAATATTTTCATTCCTTAATTCTAACCTAACTTTTATCCGATCGCCTACCAAATTTGAAAAATATGTACTAAGATAAAACGCTTTGGCCTACATTCAACGAACTGAAGCGAAGGTCAAAAGTGAACTACAAAACCAACGATATCTCTAATACGATCTCGTGAAACCTAACAATTTAAAGAATTTAGTCAAAAAAAGCTTTGCTTTACTCAAAATAGTTCAGTCTGTGCAAATCATATGTGTTTTGTGGAAATGACAGCGATCTGAAAAAGTAACGGATTTTCAGAGCGCCATCTTTTTCAGAAAAATGCAATGAACTGAAGCAAAGGTAAAAAGCGAACTACAAAACCAACGATATCGCTAATACGATCTCGTGAAACCTAACGATTTAAAGAATTTGGTCAAACCAAACCTTTGCTTTACTCAAAATAGTTCAGTCTGTGCAAATCCTATGTGTTTTGTGGAAATGACAGCGATCTGAAAAAGTAACGGATTTTCAGAACGAAGGCTTCCAACACGCATGGCGCCAGCCTGTCAAGTGAGTTAAAGCGAAACGAAATGTTCCACCCCTGTCTGGATATTAGAAATCTGATTGCACTGGGTAATTTTAGGGAGCAGCTCAAAAATATTTTTATTAGCAATGTATCTCCTGCTATTTAGTGCAATTTGGAGAGAAATATTGGATTTTTGAAAATTTAGCATGGACAGTGTTACAAAGACCAAGATTCTTGGCAAGAAATTTTTTGTCCAAGAAGTGTTAGACAATTCAGTTTTGGAGATTTCAAATTCATCACCATTGCAATGCATATTCAAAAAATTTGGTAATGACCTTTATCAAGTACTTGGTGCGAAATCATTCAGAGCGCTCTTGTTGTTGTCTCTGCAACAGAATTTTAGTCTTTGAAACACAATTAACTTTTATCAAAAACTCAAAATCACACTTTGTCATGTTTGCATGGAAGCAAGATCTCTTCTACACGTGTCTTTCATAAGAAACTGGTTTCCATTCTCCAGTGAAATTCACTGCAGTTTTATGTTTTGAGATAGCTGAAGCTCTTTTTCATTCTAAAAATTATGCTAAACATATTTTTAGAAGAAACTACAAATTTTCGCCAGAACTGAAAGTTTCTTAACTTTATCAAAATAAATAGTTTCTTAAGTTTTATTTTCCCAGTACTTGAGTTTCTTAATTTTTAGCGAACTGAGGGTTGAGTTTCTTATGAGCAGTTTCTTATAAAAAATATGTGTAGCCCTACACCATTGGTATTAAACTCTGGTATCGTTTCTTTGCAATACAATACCACCCAAGGCTGCTCTGTCCATTTTGTCATATTTAGATGTTTTGGGTCCATTTTTCATGTAGATTTCAAATTTTGGAAGTATGATTTGTTTATCTTTGCATCAATTTCTTTTGATCTCATAAATAAGTTTGTAGGAAAATTTGAAACAATTGCAGTCTCATCACCAATTTGATTTTGATGGGGGAAATGGTGTGATGCTGTAATTTTACATCAATTGATGCAAAATTTCTTCCTCTACAACTTATTTTAAATTTGATTTAAACTAGGTACCGTCTTCTTCTTGAATAATTTACTTGTTGTTGATGAAATTACTATTATTTCAAAGGATTCTCAAAAAATCTTTTGTTAAGAGGACAACAAACGGACACCGAATTTAAAAAATGACAAAAATTCAAAATCTGCATGAAGGATGGGTCTAAAAAAGAACTACAGGGCTAGCCCATGTGCAGTATTATGTTAGTCAGTAATTGTTTGACCCTTTTATGTAAAGTTGAGCTCAAAATTACATCTCCTGCCTAGCAGGGACAAGCATAGGTTCCAAATCTTTAAAAAGGCTGGTGTAAAATTCAATGACTAATTTATTTGAACTGAATGAATTCAAAGAAACTTTAGCTGTTTCTCTATAATTCTACCCTTGGACTTTTCTGAAATCTTCAATATTTTTAGAATTAGAGTGTTTTTCTTCTTTTTCAAGAATTAAAGAAAAACTTTCAAAAAAGCTTAAAAACATCATAGTTTCTAAACTGTTTGATGACGTCGCATCCAAAAATGAGTTAGAATTTAAAATACGCTGTAATTTAAATTTATATTCAAAATTTCTTAAAAGTCCAACGGTAGAATTATAGTTAAGTAGCTAAAGTTTCTTTCAAGCCATTCAACTAGAAGAAATAGGTCATGTAATTTACACCCACCTTTTTACGCCGATTTAAAGATTTGAAGTCTATGCTGCAGTGACAGCAAAAATAAAAGATCTAGCTTCCTTCCATACAAACAAGGCCTTACTTAATTTTTAACTGGGTAATATTGCTACCAATGAGAGTGGAACCCCAAGATCTTTTTGCTAGCTGCTCTATGTATGAGGCAAACTCTGCCAAGTTGGTGTATTTTTCCATTGCAATGACTACTCCTTGCCTTTGGTGAATGTGACTGTCAAAGAAGTAAAGCATGCCATCCACACAACCAATGAATGCTGAAAGCCCTGGTTGACCTGGAAGAATTAGCAGGAAGCCAGTGAAGGAAGCTGTATGGAGCTGTTCTTTCAGATGGGTGACAAAATGATCTTTGCTGATGATGCCAACAAAGTCATTGCCGACAATCTTGACATCAACAATTTTGACAACATCTCTTGCCTCCAAATCATGATGCTGAAATCTGTTGCGTTCAACATAGTACAGGTCATTGCCAACGATCATGATTGAGACATATGCTTTTGCAAGAGATAACAGTGCAGGCGTTGCTCCTCATGCCAGCAAGAACTTTATTTAGTGACCCTTGAGAGTCATGCATTGTGATCTCCATCAAGCCTGATGGGAACTTTAGTATTTTTGCAATCAGTTGCTGGCTAGGTCTTTGGGAATGCATGTGGCAGGTACAAGGAATTTGCTTACCAGTTGCGTTGCAGATTCCTTTTTGGCAAAGAACACAGAACGATGGCTGATCCTTTCTACGGGTATGCATATTGACAGCGTGTTTGCATGTCCGGCAATGCCTGGCCTGCTTTTCCTTGATTTCAGGATTGCTGGATTGTGTAACAGGGGTCATACTGTGAATTTGTGCCCTCGTCTCTTCAATTTTTGATGATGCAACAGATCTGTTCATTGGCTGAACTGAGGGACACTTGTCACAGTCAGAATCTTCACCCTTACCACTTTTGTTATTTTCAACATTTCCTGACTGTATGCCATGTTTTATTACTGGCAGTAGCTTTTTGATTTCATCAGCTAAATGATTTCGGCACAGTAAACAGTATGTGACATCTTTTATGCAGCATTTATGAAGGGAATGGTTGCAACCACGCATTATCAACCAATCAAGAGTGTCTTCCCTATTTGTGCATCCTGGGAAATCACAAGCATATGCTGGATTTGGTTTTCGTTGGCAGTGGAATCCTAGTGGAAGCATGCGAACATCCACGATCCTGCCTGTCAGCTGAGAGAAATTCAGGGATTTTTGTGTCACTGTCTGGCTTGTCAGAAAAGATTCCTGTAAGGACTGTGGCTGCAGTCACTTTGAGGCCCTCTAGCTGATTACAGGAGAACGTATAATTCTTGGGAGTGGCAAATGAACTCTTAAAATTATGTAGAATTCTCTTTGATACAAACAGTGATTTAGCCTTCTTGGACAATGCTTCAGGTGTATCTTGCTTATTTGTGTTTCCTCTAATGATTGAGTGCGTATTCTAGACACAATATTCATCAATACCCGCAAGGTTGTTGGAATAGAGTTTAAATAGTTCTGTGTTATTTTCCTGCCAGTATGCCATTTGTGACAGCCAAATGAGTGGTGATTTATTATAGTTCTTTCTTTTGAAACATAGGAACATAGTCCAAACTCTTACCATAGCATTTTTATATTCTGAAAATTTGTTAAGTTTGAATGTAACCGAGTAAATAGAAAGGACAAGTGGCAAGTAGTTATCTAGCAGAATCAATAACCAGCTTAATTCTGTTGATTTACAGAACTGGAAGGTCTCAAGGACAGCAGATCTGATCTCCAACCAGCCACCATAAGCAATTTCAAATATGAGGCTTACCCTCCATGGCTTTGGGTTGTCTGCAAGCTTGCTGCTCGTGAAAATTCCCTCATATACATACTTAAAGAATAAATGGTAAACCACCATTACATGTTCTTGGGCATTGAGACCTATGTGCAAAGGACCAATTATCGGAACTAAGCCCTGCATTGGGTGTCTGGGAAGAGATGGTACAGCACTTGTTCCAGACAGTGGGATATGGTGCTCAAACAAGTCTCCATGGTAATGAAATGACAGATTGTTCTCATTTTTTTCCAGGTCTTGGTCAAAAGAACCTGTCTCAATGGACCCAAATGACTTAGAATATACTGCCTGTCGTGAGTAGAATTGAGCCGGATGATCACCAGGTAGTAAGACACAGAATCTCTCCAAATATCTCTCTAAAGTTGTGTCAAGTAACCAACCAATGGCAGTCTCGAAAGCTTGTCTGGACTTCAATGGTAGCTCTCGAAACTCAACCAAGTACATCGAAGGAGCGCAGCTGCTGTACATTTTCCGACTGATAGTATTCATGTGCATTCAGGCGTTGTCTTGTCAGTCGTGGATGGAAGAATGAATCAGTGAGCCATTCAGGGATCAATGTTGCATAGGTCATGAACAGTTTATGCATGTTGTCTATCCCAGCAATTGTTCTAACGAAGAATTCATCATTGGCTACCAGGGTTGTGCAACTCTAAAGCCTGTTGCCAAGGTACTGCTGGAATGTCCTTGAAAATACTGATGACAACAGTGCACATATTGACAGCAGAAGATACTTTTTCTGTCAATGGCCTCCTATGTGTATTGATGTTGGTGTAATCGTCAATAGTAGCGACAATGAACCATTCATTATCAATGGCAGTTTGAATTGCAGCATTAATAATTTGCACATGGGCACTTTCTGCCCTCTGTAGCATCCTGTAGCTTGTCCTGGTGGAGCAGCAACTACCAAGCGTTCTTTCCAGGCCCATTGATTCCTTGTTTAAGTTATTAAATATCATAAACAATGTGTTGTCTTGCTGTAAAAAATTGCATCGTTGGCTAAGTGCAAAACATAGTTTGTAGATAATTGAAACTACAATTCGCGTGTTTCCTTCATGGCGTCTATCCTGTTGTCTATCTGTACAAACAGCACTTACAAAGTTTTGGAAAATGGTCGTTGCACCACTTTCCATGCAAAATTTTTCGAATTCTGCTAGATTGTATATTGGTGGTCTGCCCTTACCTCCAAATTCATTGATAATTTTGTCTTTCAATAGGGACAGCTCTCTCTGGATGTTTGTTCCTGGAAAAAATTGGGCATCATATTCTCAGACCGAAGGTATATATAACTTATGATAACATATACATTATGGTGTCCTTATTTGTACTCTTGAAATTTATTCTTCATCTGATTCAAAACATGCCTTCCAAGATAGGGTGCCAAATTATCCAGTCCATCTATAAAGTATGTTGCAGCTAGATCATATAGGTTTTAACTCATTCACCCCCACGAGATATTTTGCAAGACAGCTCTTTATCCCCGGATTTTGAATGCCCATAATAACCTTCTATCACCTTCTCCCCAAGCGGCTTTCACGCTATGGGTTAAAATAGACCAAGCCCAATTTCGTCCTAAATTGCAAGATATTCGTAAAAGATAGAAAAAAATATTCTAAATAGACCTCTTTGTAAAAAGAACAGGCTTTAAAATGAGTCTAAAATTAAAAATTCCCAGCCACCTAAGATGCACTGGTTTCCACTAAGAACGGGCCTAAACTTACGAGTCTTGTTTACTGCCAAGAGTTTCTGCTTTTGCATCCCGACCTTCACTTCACCCTCCTCAAAAACACTTTCTGCAGATGATAATAGATCAATAAATTTGATGTGCGAGTTGTTCTTCCTATTAAAATCTTTGTTGGTTAAATCATAAGACTTTTCTCTATGGGAACTCTCTCTAAAAACCCCTTCAATAGAAACAGCCATGATCCTAGCGCAATTGCAAACAAACCTCAGTCACAACAAAATTGACCTGCTGGCATTAAAAGGTCAATAACTTTTAGTACTAACACCCTATTGACATTTGACACCATTCGAAAGTGAATTCTTTAAGCTATTCATACATTACCATTATACCATTCAACCATCAACACTACCCTGGAGAATTACGTCATCTCTGCGCAACGACAGATGTCGCCTATGGGGAAATGAGGACTTGTGCGGTCGAGGACAATTGTCGCTTATGGGGAAATAGAGCCGAACAACAAAGGCGACAATCGCCTATGGGGGTCAATGAGTTAAGCTTGTAGTAAAATTTTGCGGGAATACACATTTGCAATTTAGGTTTTTATCTAATTTTGTAATGTTTAAAATGTTCCTCAACTTTTCAATGACTCTTCCAAATCTTCCACACCTATGCTTCTTAGTGGCACAAATCAAAAGAGTTGTTTTTAAGTAAGATCATATTGAATTTAAGAAGAGGACTATCAATATTTGGTTGTATAAGTATTTGATTGTATATTTTAAGAAGTTTCGTGGGAATAAACTTCCGCAAATTTCACATTGTTCCGTTGCAAATTTTGGTTAGAAACGCAAAACTGTGCAAGTTTCTTCCCACGNAATGTTTAAAATGTTCCTCAACTTTTCAATGACTCTTCCAAATCTTCCACACCTATGCTTCTTAGTGGCACAAATCAAAAGAGTTGTTTTTAAGTAAGATCATATTGAATTTAAGAAGAGGACTATCAATATTTGGTTGTATAAGTATTTGATTGTATATTTTAAGAAGTTTCGTGGGAATAAACTTCCGCAAATTTCACATTGTTCCGTTGCAAATTTTGGTTAGAAACGCAAAACTGTGCAAGTTTCTTCCCACGAAAGTAGTATTATAGGGCCCTGGTCAAAATTGATTCTTTGTGCACCTGACTCACCCTTGATAGCCTGTGTTTTAATGTTTCTGATGTTTAGAAACTATTCAGTTTCAGTGGTTCAGAAACAAATATGGCCGCTCGCAGTAGAAAGAGTACACTCGTAGTTTCTTATTTATCAATTCCCCTGGTTGGTTTCTTTCTAACACTGATTTCAACTGTTGCCACTCTTCAGAATATGAGCATAGGTTCCAAACCTTTAAAAAAGTTTGTGTAAAATTCAATTATCTATTTCTTTGAACTGAATGGCTTAAAAGGAACTTTAGTTATTTTGCTATGATTCTGCCATTTATTTTTTCTGAACTTTTCAATGATTTCAGAATTAAATTGTTTTTCATTTTTTTTTGAGAATTCAAGTGAATCTCCAAAAAATACTGAAAACCATCATAATTTCTAAACTGTTCCACCCAACATGAAATAATTTCAAAGTAAAGATTAGTGTATGGATCTCTACAATATAGCATCAAGCAAAAGTTGAAATTTGAAGATGTCATATCCTCAAATGAGCTGTAAGGGGCCGTCAACAATTACCTTTTGTCACGCATCGCGGCCTTTGGCCACGATCATCGAAATTCCCCTACCCCCTATGATCGCGGCCCAAAAAACCTTTCTTTAGTTTTTAATGTGATAGCATAGGTTCCAAATCTTTAAATTGGCTTAAAAAGGTCGGTGTAAAATTCAGTGACCTATTTCTTTGAATTGAATGGCTTGAAAGAAACTTTAGCTACTTTGCTATAATTCTACCGTTGGACTTTTCAGAAATCTTGAATATTTTCGAAATTACAGCGTATTTCATATTTCAACTCATTTGAGGATGTGACGTCATCAAATTTCTAAATCGCAAACCAGATGAGTGAAAGACTTTTGCTTGATACCATATTGTAGACGTTCATAAACTATGTTTTTCTGGAAAATTATTCGATGTTTTCTCATAAAGTTTAGAAATTACGATGGTTTTAAGTTTTTTTCGAAATTTTTCTTGAATTCTTAAAAAAGAAGAAAAGCACTCTAATTCTGAAAATATTGAAGATTTCTGAAAAGTCCAACGGTAGAATTATTACAAAGTAGCTAAAGTTTCTTTTAAGCCATTCCATTCAAATAAATAGGTCACAGAATTTTACACCGACCTTTTTAAAGATTTGCAACCTATGCTTAATGTGATATCTCGTCACGCAAACATAATCCATCACAGCCTTTGCCTGAACCCCCTGACCCCCTTCACGGCCAAAGTATGCGATGCGTGACAAAAAGTAATTGGCGAGGGCCCCTAATGTAAAAGATGCTGTAATTTCAACAAATATTCAAAATATAAATTCAAAAGTCCAATGGTAGAATTATAGATAGGTAGCAAACATTCTTTTAAGCCATTCAGTTAGAAGAAATGGATCATAGAATTTTACACTTTAAAGATTTGGAACCTATGCTCAGAATGTGATGTTAATTGCACTAGGCTTGTCAAAAGTCCTTGGAACACTTAGGCCCTTTCTTGATAAATACACACTTTTCCGCAATTCTATCAGTAGAGATTAGTAGAGGCACCCCCTCCCCCCCAAACAATGTTGATTTGCAAGGCTATTGTCCTAGCCTTTCGTCAGAGTCGCGAATCGTGGTGTCAGCCTTATTTTATCGTCACAGAACAACATTGTTCTAAGGGGGAGAGGGGGAAATCGCATAACAAGGCAAAATTAGCTGAGGTGTTCCAAGACTTTTGGCAGGCATTGTCTGAATTTTATTTTGAAAACGGTGACTTACGAGATAACAAGTTCATGCATCCTAGGGTTTTCGATGGTGCTGATTTCATTGGTGACCATGAAAAAACCGTATTTTTTTTTATTACGTAATAATTGGCAATTGAAAATATTGCAAGTGACCTCTATGCAGCGTGGCAGAAGGGACTTTGGAGTTGCAAAAGCATGACAAAAACACAAGAAACTCGTTGCAAAACTGGGAATTAAATGTTTGTCAGGAAGCTTTCAGAATATTAAATGCTGCGAGTTAAGAAACCTTTTGTACAGACAGTATGAACACTTTTATTAGTCACGAAAGCTAGCATGCCGCACCAAGCCGCTTATGTACTGACTGCTCCGCAGGGGAAAGAGCACTTTTCGTCACACGAATGAGATCACACCGTAATATGCACGGTTTACAATAACCTAATTCCCAATTTTCTGCGTACTATAGGAAGAGGAGTCGACTTATTTTGTTCCTAGTTGGTGTACATCATTCACCTTTTCCAAATGTACGACAACTTAGATTGGTTTCTTGCAAGATAGAGGAGAATTTTAATCAATCTTAACGGTAAACGATAAATTCAGAATAAAATTTGATATAGTCTAAATTCATTCTTTTAAATATCGTATACCGTGAGCCTTTTCTTGATTCTCTCCATAATACTTGGTCCAGTCCACCCGAGAGTAACAACATTAGTCCACCTCAGTATGGTACACCTCTCAAGTAAGTTAAGTCCAGTTCGCTCAACATTTTGGCATGTTTTTCAAAGATTTAAAACATTGTAAACCGTATCGTAAACCGTTAAAATCAAACTCATTTTCCTACTGAACAGTGTGGAGATTCTATAGGCATTGTTTTGACTTGTTGACATAGCGTCGCCTATTCTCAGGCTGCATTGTTTTACCCGCGTAAATTGAAAGGCATTAGAAACGATAAGATGAACATGTAAATTGGCTTGTTGTTGAGAATTGAATGGAAATTGCACGCAAAGGGAATGAGAATGATCAGCTTGTAAGACAAACAGACATATATTTTGACCTTTATCGATCAACTTTATTGTTGATATGTCTGAAAGGAGACAACAGTACATCTTGCCATGTTTAAAAGGGTCACGTTTAGGTGATTGTGATCTGGGTCTGCCAAAAATTTAAATGATGCTATTGCAAAATAATACGTCAGTAACAATTCTTAGCTATACTAGAGCATTTCTTCATGATCAAAACCACTAGCGCTAGCAAAGGAGTCGATGGAAATAACGCCGGATCACCATCAAGCAACATATTGAGCGACAGCCTCGTTTCCATGCATGATACATTGACCCACAATTTGACCATGCAAAGATGTAAAGTTGATGTTTCTTTTCGTAGAAAGACCCGTAATCTAATAATCTACCATTCTCATCCTATTCAAGTCTAAATAGCTGGATACAGTGATTATTTGGTAGGATCCCAAGTGTAGTATCACACTAAAATCAATGAAAATTTATAAAATTGTCAATTATGACGTCACAAGTATGGAATATAGACTTCTAGTTATCACCAATGAAATCAGCACCATCGAAAACCCTAGGATGCATGAACTTGTTATCTCGTAAGTCGCCCTTTTCAAAATAAAATTCAGACAATGCTTGCCAAAAGTCCTTGGAACACTTAGGCCCTTTCTTGATAAATACACACTTTTCCGCAATTCTATCAGTAGAGATTAGTAGAGGCACCCCCTCCCCCCCAAACAATGTTGATTTGCAAGGCTATTGTCCTAGCCTTTCATCAGAGTCGCAAATTGTGGTGTCAGCCTTATTTTATCGTCACAGAACAACATTGTTCTAAGGGGGAGAGGGGGAAATCGCATAACAAGGCAAAATTAGTTGAGGTGTTCCAAGACTTTTGGCAGGCATTGTAGATTGCAGTTAGGTTGCACTCTATAAAGAAAGTGACTTCCAAAAGGTTTCAACCTCAAGTTGAGCCTGCCTTGTATCATGTTGATGAACATCTGACAAAATTTCAAAAAAATTGTGAAAGACAGAAGGAGATATCCTATTAACAGACTCATAGACAAATAAAAGCAACTTAAAATAAAATAAATCATACAACTTAAGAATTTTCAAGTCAGAACACATTGGAGTAGATGGGGAAGTAAAGTTCATGAATGTAGAATAAATATTGGTTTTGTATGGATGTCATAGGTAAGACCCCAGACAAGGATTCCATACTGAAGGAAAGAGGCAAACAAAGAATTATACAAGGAAACTAAAATATTAGCAGGTGAAAGATGCCTGATTTTGAAGAATATACCACAAGTTCTTGCTAACTTTTTTGAAAGTTCACTTAAGTGATACTTCCATGTCTTCGAAGAAACTCTTGATGCAAACATCTGGGGATCCAAAGTATCTTTCCAAAACAGGAAAAGTCAGAACGATGTTGCATGTATTGGCCATTACAGTGCCACTTCTTTTCAAATGGTCAAATCAAATCGTGCCTTTACCCTGTAATGATGCCATCACATATTTTGATCCCGTGAGAAATCTTGTTACTTCCTGCAAAGTAATTACGGTGGTAACTTCCCTCTCAGAGCCATTTTCTTCAAGGATTATAAGGGGTAGCTCCATTGCACCCTGGTGCTCTAGATTCTCTATGCAGTTTGTGAAATGATAAAATATGTCTTCCTCCAAATCTCTTTTTCCCCTATCGAGCAAATCCCCTTCTTTTAACTGTGTGTAGTCTATGCTAGTGAACAGAGCTAGAATACTGGCAGCTTTCTGAATTGCTGGCAGAATGAACTCCTGTTTTCTTTCATCATAATGAACTTCTAAAACCTTAAGGACCCCAAGAATCTCGATTCCTTTCCGAACTTCTTGAATTTCTTCATTACCAACAGAGATACAGAAATGCTGTGCAATATTCCTGCTCAGATCTTCCCGTTCACCATAGGGAACTTTGAAGTGCGTAACTCCAAATGAAAACCTTTCTTCGAGTGTCTCCATCATACCCTGGAATTCCTCATCATCCTTAGATGCCATAAGACCTGTTAGTTTCTCCTGGATTTCTATGTCTGGAATCTCTTGAGTGGTTGGTTGACAATTTTCCAGAATAAAGGCGAGATTTTATCAACCTCTTTTTCTTGCTCCTCGAAGGAAAATTGTTCAATTGATCTTTTTTGTACAGCTTTGAATGAACTGTCTTGGTTTGAGCATATCTTTGCACACTCGACAGCAACTTCATGTGAGACAATTTTCTCTAATTATTCACGGCATCCTGGATGTTTCCATATATTGTTGGTGATTGCTTTGTAATTTCTAGAGCATAAGCATCGAGTGACGGGTTGCAAGTCGCTTGGCACTGTTGCTGTAATGGTTAGACCAGCAGACACAGAAATTACCTGAAGAGAAAAAGTAATTTTTTGAATTCAAGAAAGTTAAAAGGAAACCCGACAAGAAACTTAGGAAAGCTGAACTAGTGAATGTTTACATGTATCTTCTCTTTATAAGAAACTCTTTGAATGAAACCCAACTTTGAGATTACCAAGAAATCAACAAACTCGAGTACTGGAAAAATATTACTCGGGAAATGTTTAATTTGTTTTTATGCCAATTTTATGGAGAGCCAAAAGCAAAATAATAACATTTCTATTATATGTTGTCATTGGTTATCTATAAAATATCATTTATATTGTGTATACATAATTTCCATTTGATTATCATTTCCATTCCATGTTCCGCGTTTTTCATTTCCATTTGATAAAGTCATATTATCATTCTGTAACACATCACTGGTTTTGTGTGTTTATTTCCATTCGATGAATTTAGGGGGGTACCTACAGCCAGCTCTGATCTCTTGAGTGCCAGTCTATTTGGCGGACCACAAACATCTAAACGAGGCTGAATTGCATCCTGAACAACAACAACAACCTAAACCAACATAATTTCGTCTCTGTGACTTTGACTGCTTTCTCCGAGATATTTTGCAAATGGTTTAAGTTTGGCCATGATGATGACAACAAAGACGATTCTTCTATTCTTGATTTTCAACATTGCTGCAGGTGTCCCACATTTTAGAGGAGACAGCCTAGAAGACTTTCTTCAAGAACTCCCGAATATTATTGGGCAACTTGATGTTCATCTTACTACAGTTGGTTATGACAGGGCAGAATATCATATTAGGCCCATATTAGGCCCAATCCCCAATGGGTCGACTGATGGGCCTAGTATTTTGGTGGAGCGAGTGAGAGACACGAGGAGCATCATAACAGAGAGCAAAACGACAAGAAAGAGAACGAAGGTTGTATATAACAAGTATTTATGTGAATTCTACAACCATACGCTGTAACCTGTGAAGGGCTTTAGGCCATTAACGTTTCATTTTTGTACTGTAATATGCCTAATAATAGGCCTGTGCAATCAGGGTTGCTAGCTTGGCTTTATAAAGCCAAATTTTTAGAATTTGGCTATTTTCTCTTATCCTTTGCTACAAAGATTAAGCTTCGCTTAATTTTTGGCTTTTTCGTGATTTTGGTAAATTTTTGTTGAAATCAGATCAAATTGAACTGGATTTCTAACCTGCTTGGTGTTCAAAGCCTCGAAAGNAGGCCATTAACGTTTCATTTTTGTACTGTAATATGCCTAATAATAGGCCTGTGCAATCAGGGTTGCTAGCTTGGCTTTATAAAGCCAAATTTTTAGAATTTGGCTATTTTCTCTTATCCTTTGCTACAAAGATTAAGCTTCGCTTAATTTTTGGCTTTTTCGTGATTTTGGTAAATTTTTGTTGAAATCAGATCAAATTGAACTGGATTTCTAACCTGCTTGGTGTTCAAAGCCTCGAAAGCTGTGAAGGATCACAATCTAGGACATTTACCTAAAAGGGCGCAAAGCGATCTTGGATCGTTTTGGGTCATTTTGGGTCATTTTGGATCGTTTTGGGTCGTTTTGGATGATTCCATAGTTTAGTAACACCGGTTCTATATCTATACTGAAGCACCAAAAACCGAGCATCTACTGTTCTCACATACTTTGAAAATGCTTGTGCAGTTTGGGGAGTACCCTCGCGTGTTAGATCTGATTATGGTGGTGAAAACGTATTGGTTGCCGATTTTATGCTTTAACAAAGGGGCTTAAATCGTGGAAGTTTCATTACTGGGACATCTGTTCATAATCAACGCATTGAGCGACTGTGGAGAGATGTTCACAGGGTGGTAGTGTCCCATTTTTCAAACATATTTTTCTACATGGAGACAAAGGAACTACTGGACCCTTTAAATGAAGTGCATCTATTTGCATTGGAATTTACATTTTTGGATCACATAAATCGAGCATGCCAACAGTTTGTAGAAATGTTCAACAACAGACCAATGAGGACAGAAAGAAACCTTTCCCCTTTGCAGATATTTGGGCAACATAGTACATAAATTTTTGAGCCTGTTGATTTTGAGAATTATGGTGTCCAAGAGGATGATGCGGAAATGGCTGACATACCAGATGGTGACAACACTGTAACTGTTCCATGCATATATATTGGACTTTCTGATGAGCAGAGACAATATCCAATTTCAAATATTGACTCACAAGGTGATGACAATTATGGTATAACCAATTATAGGCAAGTCTTGCATTTACTGTCCGCAATGGGGTTCTAAGTTCATCCTGAGGATTCTATAATAACCTAGTTGGGTTTTCTGTTCTTGCTTCTCAATTCAGTAAATTACTATAAAACTCTACATTTAAAGAATGAGGTGATACAATTTTAAACCACATTTTTTTCAAGATTTGAGCCCTTTGCTCAAAATGGCTCAAATTAAAATTTATATCCCCAACCTATTTAATGTTTAAATATTAGATTTTCAATGTTCTTGTTGCGAATTTGAGGATTTCAAATTTGTACATATACTGTAGAACAAAATAAAAGTAACAAAACAATGTTGCGTGCTATATATCTCTCAATATTTAGTTAAAAACGTCCAGTGCCCCGGTATTGGCATGATATTGTCACATTCATACTCTTCTGGAACTCTCCATATGCATTGTGTATGGTAGGAAGCTCAATAGTAGTGAAGCAGCAGTCTGCATCAGGGAGACTTTTGCCGCTGTCGTTGAATGTGACCTTTATTCTTTCTTTGGGAAGCAATGGACTTCCATTTATAAACATCATTAGTTTTTTGAGATTAACTTCATCGGAATCCCATCGGAATCTATGTATATAAGAAGAACACAATGCTAAAATTTTCATTGCAAGTTTGTATTTTTGTAGGATCGATGATAAACAAACCAGATTGTGGCTCAACATTAAACAATGAAAAGAAAAAATTTAGAAAATGCTGCATTTGGTTGTTGATTGTTTTCAACTGTTCTCCATTGAGTAATAGAAAATGAAACTGTTAAACAAAACTTAAATTATATAAACTTAAAAAATTAAACTGTTCTAAAAACTTTAATTGTACAGAATATGATACCTACAGTATTCTTTTTGCGAGGGCAATACTGAAAAATATGAAAACCACGGTCAAAAGTCTTGACTGAGCTTGTGAGGTCATTGAGATGACCTTGGACTTAATGTTTCCTGTATGGCCCTTGCAAAAAGTTAATATTTGGTTCAGTACCCAATCGCTAGGACAAAAAGAAAAAGCAATCAACTTATTGATCGCTAGAATCAAGACTTAATGCCATTTTGTATCCCTCCACAATGGGCAATACAGGAAAATGTTGCCTGCTCTTAGACCAATCATATTCTTTATCATGCTGTATTATTTCCCATATGATTGGGTGTATTGTATAAAGGTTTCTGTGTCCAAAATTTCAATTCATTAAAAGTAGAAGATTGAATGATTGACACGTAGATAAAAGTAGCTGCTCATCTTCAAAAACATGATTTGCTATGTTGAGCAAACTATTGGATCTTTACACCACTTGTACCAGAAGAGATCTACAAAGAATCGCAATAAATCATACTTCTGCTGATTTTCGTCAGCCTAAGATTGTGTATTATTATTTACATACCACCATACTACCATCCTGTGCCAGTACCATCCTGTGCCAGTAAGCATGTTCTTTTGAAGAAGTTTCAAAGTATTTGGAACATCTTGTTACCTGTCATTTGGAACATCTTGTTACTTGGTACAATACATTGTGATTTTTGACATTGTTAATAACAGTTGGCTCACTTCAGAATATAATAAACAGGCCTCCAAAGATGCAACATTACTCACCTTTGTTTGTTGATATCTCGACCATGTATTGTCTAAACCACGAGAGTATTGTCTGATGTTTCTCAGTTGAAAGTTCAATAGGACATAACTTCTGAATAATATCATTTGCAAAGAGCTGTATAGAACTTGTTGTTGGAAATAGATCAAGTAAACCACCATTGACATTTTTCTTTAAATATGTTACCACTCCAAATGGTTCATCAAGACCTTTGCAGATGTCCTCAATTTCACTCTTCCGTGTGAGAATAACATCATTGAGCATGATAAACTGAATAGCCTTGTGGCAGTTGGAAAAAACCAGCATTTCTTGGAATCCAGAATTTGACAAAACATTTGCAAATTCATCCTCTACTGTAAGTGAGTTGATATCACTGTCAGTCTCAGCTTTAGTTAGCTTGTAATAAAAGAAGAAGAAACTTGTTATGTTATGGTAAAATCCTGGATATACAAGGCATGATATGAAATATTATACTGTGTATTGATCATCATATGCATGTAATAGTATGTCATACTATATTCCCACAGTTGTATAATTAAAACAAATAAATATTGGTCGACTGTCAGTTAACCAGAACCGTAGTAAGATTACAAAGAAATAAAAATATGTAGATTTTACTATTTTACAATTTGAAAAGTTCTTGTAAGAGTATCACTTTCTTTTGACATAGATTGTACTGTTCTCTCGCTCCAGGTTCTAAAACACAAATTGTCTTCAGATATCCTGTAATAAGACCTCCAGATGTACTAGAAGACCTTCCTTGATAAAAGTGCTAAAGAAGTGCCTTCAAAATTATACTACCGGGTGCGCCAAAAAAAACTATCCACGTTTGAAAAATCGTAGTACCTAGAGTACTGGATGGATTTGAATGAATTGAGTTTTGGCTGATAGCAGAAAGACTGGAGTATTTTTGTGATTTTTCTCGTGTTTTTATCAGCAGAGAAAACAAAGATAAATTCAACTTTACGAAAATTTGTTTGTTGCGAAATGGTTGAAAACAGGCCTTAAACACTTGATCAAATCGTACGAAATCTCCCGCATAGAACAAGATGCAAGAGCATTTAATCTCTCCCGCGCGTTATAGGAAATTAATTCCCAGAGAAATACTAAAGATTTTCAATCCCATGGCAATACAAGTGCAAATGACATCCGATACCCGTGAAAAACTGTAATTTTGCATTGTTCGATGTGAGAAATTTCTGTAAGATTTGATCAAGTGTTTTAGGCCTTTTTTCAGGCATTTTGCAAACACAGGATTTTCTTAAATTCGAATTTAGCTGTATTATCTGTACTCATAAAAATACGAGAAAAGTCACAAAAATACTTCAGTCTTTCTGCTATCAACCAAAGTTTGATTCATTCAAATCCATCCAGTACTCTAGTTACTACGATTTTTCAAACGTGGATAGTTTTTTTTGGCGAACCCGGTATATGATCAGGTTCTTGCCTGAGTCCATACAGTATATTATAGTGAGTGCGCCATTTGGCATATTTGGAGGATGGATTTGTTAAATGTGTTCTATCACACCACTGATTGGCTCCTAAAACAATAGGGATTACATCGTTGTAAAGTCAAGTAACCATTTTCTTCCACGGTAGAAAATGCCACCTTTTCTTCAACACTAGGATCCCACTGTCTTTACAAGCTAATCAGCTGTTTGACAGTACTCCTTTAAAGCTTGTGAATTATTATATTTTCTTACCCGCTGAAGCATGTCTCGTAACCAGGGTTGCCAGATTGGCCTTTTTAAGGCCAGATTTTACCATTTTGGCCTCTTTTTTAGAGGCAAGGCCTGAAAAAATAGAGTTTGGCCTATTCTATAATTTCTGGCCTTTTTTGGGCTATTTTCGTTCATGAAGTCATAAGTTTGCATGATGTCATAAGTGAATGAAATCATATAGAAAATAGTGCTTTCCTGAAGAGCATTGAATTAACGCATTTATATTGATCGGTATCATATTTCAATGAATGACATCATAGCTTCAAATATCAAAATGATGCCGATCAAAAGCCGGTCTATAATATTGCTGTATAAACTGCATACAACAGGATCATATATTTAATTGCTTGATAATTTGTAAAAGAGAGGTTGACGTCTAGCTATCTTATTCATGATGACGAAATGTCTCCAAATGTAGTGCCTTCGTGTGCAAAAATCTCGTCATGTGAATGATGTCATTTCTTGAATCGGCTCTTTCGAGAATGAAATAAAATGGGAGGAAATTTCAAACCCAGTTAAATGAGCAAAATTCTGTCTAAAGTGCAGTAACGTATCTCAAAGTCTCTGAAGAAAGTGAACGTTCTTGTCAAAAATCGATTTTAGTAAGCCATGAGCCTAAGTAAGTCAGCCAAAGGCAACAAGTGGAAGGGTAACTATGATGACTCACGAAAATTCAAGTCAGAATGGCAGAAAAATCATCCATGGGTAAGGAAGGCAAGCGATGGCTCTGAAAATGCATACTGCACTTTTTGTAAAGTCAATGTCAACCCAAAGCTTAGCCATCTCAAGCAACATGAAGAGACAGCCAAACACAAGAAAGTCACGAGTGCTGTTTCGTCCAGCAGAAAACTTTTCGCTGCCCCAACAAAGGATGATGAAACAGTAAAGAAGATTGAACTGCAGCTGTCTGTAGCCATAACATGCCATAGCGCCATTATCGCAGTTGACCACTTGGGGGAGATCATCGTTCAGCATAGCACTGGCAGTAAGTTAGAGAAGATGAAGCTCCACCGTACGAAGTGCAGCTGCCTCATAAAGAATGTTATCTCACCAGCGTTATATGAAGACCTGTGCCATGACATGGCAGGGAAGAAATACTGCGTTCTGCTTGATGAATCAACTGATGTGTCATGTCTGAAACACCTGTGTGTTGCAACACGCTACTACAGTGATGCAGAAAAAAAGATTGTCACATCATTTGTTGGACTTGTTTCTGTTGTAAATGCAACTGGTCTGGATCTGTTCAATGCTACCAAGGTTTGCCTCAATAATGCTGGAATACAGCTAAGTGATTGTGTTGGTTATGCAAGTGATGGTGCTTCTGTTATGGTTGGCGAACACGATTCTGTATGGTCAAGAATGAGGGATGAATCTCCAAACTGCATCCTCATGAAGTGCATTTGCCACTCTTTAGCATTATGCATCAAGCATTCATTTGAAAAACTGCCCTCACATCTTGGGTTCTTATTGAGTGAGATTCCAAAGTGGTTCTCGAAGAGTATCATCAGACGTGAAGCTTACAAGGAACTTTTCGACACCATCAATGGGAATTCAGAAAGCTCTAACCTGCCTCGCCCTTTCCAGAAGTTCTCCCAGACTCGCTGGCTGGTGCGCGGAAAAGTGATATTCAACATCTTGATGAATTGGGAGGAGCTGAAGGCTTACTTTTCAATTGCAGAGCAGACAGGAGATGCAAAGGTTCGTTACAAGGCAAGACTGATTGCGGACATGCTCAAGGATCCAGTCAACAAGCTCTACTTCTACTTCTTGTCGCCAGTGGTTGCTGAGTTTGAGCGAGTAAATGCTTTCTTTCAGGCCACAGACATCGATCCGCATGACATGTTGAAAGAGCTCAGTCTCTTCTACGACAGCCCTAGAGGACGCGTGTTCAGCCCATCTGGTGCACATTTGGCAGCAGAAAACGTCGATTTTGGTGCGAAGTATGTGTTTGAGATTGCAGCAGTCATTCGCCAATTTGACAATGATCCTGATGTGGTTTCAAAGGTGAAGGAAGCCAACAACAGGTGCCATCTAATGCTTCTCGAGGCAGCTGATCAAGTTAGCAAACGCCTTCCTGCTTCTAAAGATATTTTCCAGGCACTGGCATTCCTTCACCCATCACGTGTGCTGAATCAAGTTGGAAGAGTACCTTTGACAAAGCTTCCAATGCAGCACCTTATAACTACAGAGATGTCAGAGATTGATGACCAGTACAGGAAAATTGTCTATGTCAACTGGGCCTCCGAGAATATATTCAAGGATGGTATACCAACCGACTCAGTTCAATATTGGTCCAGAGTGTTACAACACACTGACTTGCTCGGCAACAGGCCATTTGCAGAGCTTGCCAATTACGCTCTTGCATGCCTTACGACACCAACCAGCAATGCAGTTGTGGAGAGGATCTTCTCCTACGTAACCTGCGTCAAAACAANATTACGCCCTTGCATGCCTTACGACACCAACCAGCAATGCAGTTGTGGAGAGGATCTTCTCCTACGTAACCTGCGTCAAAACAAAGCCTCGCAACAGAATGAGTTCGCGTATGCTGGAAGCAATTGTTCGGATTCGCACAAAGTTGCATTTTCAAAATAAGTGTTGCAAAGATTTCGCCCCAACAGAGGGTATGCTGAAATTGTTCAATTCTAACAATATGTACAAGAAACGAAGCAATGACAAGGATGAAGATGGTGATGATGAACTAGACTTTTTGGACATATAAAAGTAAACCATGAGATTGAAAATAAAATACAGTAGATTCTTACTTTGTTAGATAGTTGTGTGAAATATCGCCTCTGAAAATCATCCTGCAGAGTAATTTCTTTAAACTTCTCTGTTTACGCTTATTATACGTACTGCGCATACGCATAATGACGTAATGAGGTGTTTGGCCTTTTTGGCCTCATTTTGATCCCAATGTGGCCTATTTGTCAATGGTCAAATCTGGCAACCCTGCTCGTAACTGCAAGTCAGCAACATCAGACAGTGTGAGAAGCTCACAGGCTTTTTCAAGACACCCATAAATAATGTATGATGTGACTGCTGGTGAAATACCAACAATTCCTATCATACTGCGTGCCAAGCAGCATGCAAACAATTGTCCAACATAAAAAAATAGCTTGGATGATAAAGCATCTGTGCTGTGTACTGGCACAAGGTGAGGAAATTCACCTTCAAAAAGCGTGACATTACTTTCACCTTCACGGATTGCGGCAAGCAATTTTGTTGAAAATTCTCTTGTCAAACCATTTGCGTCAATGCCATCCTCACCATCAAACTTTATTTCTAGGGGCACCCTGAGTTGCAGACGTTTTTGTTTCAGCAGTCTGATACAGTTATGCAATATGTTGGCTCCGTCTACATTGATGACTTGTGAGTCACTGAAAATTCTCTGCACATCTAAATGTTCCTGCAATGTCTTTTCTTCTCTGGAAGAAACTGCTAATGCTGCTTCCCTGAGGGTAACATTGTCATCTATATCACTTTCATCACCATCAACAGCAGCAGCAGACGAACCTGCAAGTATAAATAACATGTGGTAGAGTTTCCTACCCAACATAATTAAAGTTCAACCTCAGCAAACATGTAGACCAGAGAAAATCTTTGAATAAATCATCTGTGAATCAATTTAAAACTTTGATTCCCAAATTTCCAAGCAAAGTAACCAGTTTATACTGCACTGTCTTGAAAAAAATGTTGCACCACCTTAATCAAACCTTTAGGTCAACAATAAACAAAATCTTGGCATCTTACAGCAGTAACGTTTGTCCACCATCTACTGGGTGAGTAAAGAAAAGTTAACATGTTTGGCAAGCTGCGGGGGGAAGTACGCAGCCGATATTCAAAACTACTGCATAATGTCAATCTATCCGTCAAAGACTAACTTACATACCTGGTGTCCCAAAAAAAACGCAACAGATTTGATCCGGGCTAGCGACAAGAATTTAGGTGGAATAAATCCCTAATAATTTTTAAAGTAGCCCTCGATAGTTAGATTGAAGATAAATACCTTGTTTCTTGATATTGGTGCATTGAGAGCTGAAATATTAATCTTGAAAGTCCAAATTTGCCTCCACCTCCAAACCAGAGCTTTTAGGTTTTGGCCTATACTGCAAATGCGCTGTTTTGGGAATCTCCTGAATCATAGCGAAATTCGAGCAAGAAGACTCGTGCTTAGGAACGTATTTGAATAGAAATCCAAAGTTAACTTGACAACCAGATTCACTAATTTAGTCCCGAAGAGACATCTTTCTTCATTCTACAAAAAGTTCAATTACTTTTGTCGAATAAAAGATAGCCATCAGCGAAATGGTTCCCCTGGGTGTGAAAATATATTATTTCTTGCAATCTTCATTGCTTGAATGAAATGCATTTCGTATCATCTATCTTGGAATTATTACGAAACAAGCAATCGTATACACCCAAGGGAACTAATGTCCACGGATAAGATCTTTAAAAATGATCACGCACTCGTTCTTGGATCATTGTTTTTGTAGGTGCATTTTGATTGAAGAAAGATATTCCTTGGTGACTGTATGCATTGACATGTTTGTCAATTCTCAGCTTTCAATTTCTATTCAAATGTGTGCCAGAGCATGGGTCCTTGTTCACAACTGCTATGCTATGTCTATGATCGAGGAGATTCCCCTAAACAGCGCGTTTGCAGTATAGGCCAAAACCTAAAAGCTCTGGTTTGGAGGTGGAGGCAAATTTGAACTTTCAAGATTAATATTTCAACTCTCAATGCACTAATGTCAACAAACAAGGTATTTTTCTTCAAGTTAACTATCGAGGATTACTTCAAAAATTATTAGGAATTGATTCGACCTAAACTCTTGTCGCTAGCCCGGATCAAATCTGTTGCGTTTTTTCTGGGACACCCGGTAGATGTCAAAATTTGTTTGGCAAAATCACTCATCTTTTAGACCCAGAAATTAGGGAAAATGCTGGTAGGGTTTGTATGGGAACGAGAATTCCACATTCGATTCTGGTCCATGATTTACTTGCCATTGACTTTCTATTCTATTTCTGAAACTGACAATTGTATTGAATTTGAATTTAAATAAACAGAGTCGATTAGTCTAGGATTTGAATAGCCATGGCTATTCTCGCCGGATGTAAATCTCTGAAATTGAAAAGGAGCTACTCCCTTGGAATATTTCTAAGCAATCTATATTCCCAAAGTGAATTTATAACATATAAAAACAATAAGCGCGACCTAGCCATTCTTCTTCAGCAACTTGCTTGATACTTAGCAAGAGCTGCGTTCAAAACTACCGTCGCTGCCAAGCTAGTTGATATGGAAAATCTGGAAAATCTAGGCCATAGCCCAAATGAGAAAAGCTCATCAAGTTCGAGTAGCACGGTCATACACAATGCCTTGGCAAATGGCGATGCAGCGCAGGACGAAGCAATTCCTCAACAGAACATGGTCCAGTGAACGTGCCCCAGCAAAACGTTACACAGCCAGTTTTCGAAGCAACAACAGTGCAGCAAATGAGTAATCTTATCCTTTCTAAAAAATTTAACTTCAAGTCTTAGTTGGCCTTTTCGCAAACTATCGTGGAAGCACGAAAACATAGATTAGTCGCATGTTAAACCAACAAAATTTGTATAAATTCAGTCATAAACTCTCAAAGCTCACTTTTTACTTTGTCTCTTCTCACCATTCACAACAATCTCAACTCCTCCCCTCCTCACGCGGTTTCATCTAATTTACATAATAATAACAGAAACTCATAAGTCTAAAGTCCCGGATAAAAGTCTATCGTCCCGGATAATTGTCTACGGCCCTAGATAAGGTCTGAAGTCCCGGATAAAAGTCTAAGGTCCAAAATAAAGTCTGGTTTCTGACACACTCCCCCCATTTGATGTCCGAAATGGCGTCAAATGTTCAATCATCTGCAAGGTCTCTCTCTTCGTCACGAAATGTCTCTTTAATCGTCTCTATCGCAATTGTAGCTGCTTTCCTCTTTGGTCTGAACTCCTTCGCTTCTGCATTGAGTTGTGCGTTCTCTTCTTTCTCATTTCCTCTTGTCTCTGTCTTTTGGTGTTCCTCAGCACATGCTAGCTCTAGAGGGTACAACAATTGCACTGCCCTCTCTATTCTAGTTTTCTTTGATCTCAGCCTAGCTCCTCTGATAATGTCATCTTTCCCCCTGATAAGGCTTTCAACTACTCCAATTGCCCATCTGCCTCTATTCTTCTCTTCACCCTTAATGAGAACAACATCTCCCACTGATATTTGGTTTTCTTTTCCATTAGCTGATTAGTTTAATATATAATACTTTATAATTTAAGCAAATTTTGCCATTGAAATCATTGAAAGCAACGATTTTTCTGTTACCTGCTTCCAAATATGGGCATGTCACGTGACCTGTGAGTGCTATTGTTCAAAATTTTTTTAATCAAAATGTCGCTAATAGATAATTAGTAAAAGTCAAGGAGACTGGGGGGACATAGCTGATGTCGTTTAAAAACGCAGCACGAAAAACCTTGAGGGGGGTGGAATCCACCCCCCCCCCCCATATGGATTAGGGTTAAGAAAATATTTCTCTCTTTACGTCTATATTTATGTTCATTGGTGCAACATCCCTTCCGCTTGAAGACCTGCAAAGCTTCATCGACTACACCAACAACTTCCACCTGGCTCTCCAATTCACTCACTACATTACAGAACAAAGCTTGTCCTTTCTTGACATCCAACTCACGATTGAAATGACACCATTGCAACTTCAATTTATTATAAAGACACCGATGCACACAGTTTCCTAGTTTACAACTCATCCCACCCAAGCAAATGCAAAGAATCCATTCCACACTCCAAACTAGGACGTCTGCGCCGTATCTGTTCCAACGATGAAGATTTCCAGTCAAAAGCCAATGAAATGACATCGTTTTTTCATACCAATAATCATCCTGAAAAGATAACCACATCAGATCAGCCCTCGAGAAAGTCAACAAAATCTCACAGGACGACGCCTTGCTACAGGTTCACAGAAATCAATCAAACAACAGAATACCTTTTACCCTTACTTATCATCCACTAAATAACAGAATCAAGAAAATAATCTACAATAATTTCCAGTTACTAAGCAATGATTCCAAAACCAAACAAATATTCAATGCCCCACCCCTTATGGCCTTCCGGAGAGACAAGAGCATCAGAGATTCCCTTGTGCGCACAAACCTTCGATCCTCAGTCTCTCCTGGTACACTCCCTTCCCTTGCAATCACCACCTCTGCCAAACATGTACCCACGTCAACCCAACAACAACAATCACCAACGGAACCAAAACTTAACCATCAAAGCCTGTTTTACTTGTTTGTCATCAAGCGACATTTACTGTATCTCTTTCAACAAATGCAACATTTTATATATCGGTGAAACTTCTCGCCAAATCAACAACAGATTCGTCGAGCATATGCGAAATGTTAGACACAAGATCCATCCAAACGAGCAACACGAAAATAACCCCGATAGCAACATCTCTAAACACTTCAATTTACAAAACCACTCAACTGAATTCAGTGGCGTAACGGAGCAGCTCGGGGCCCTTAGTAAATTAGCCATCCAGGGGCCCCTTGGGCTTGAAATTGAAAGAATGCAAAACTTCGCTAAAGTTCCCTAAATTGACAACTGTGACAACATTTGCAAGCCCAGTACAGCAAAACCTCCATAGTGGAGGTTAATTATTAAGGCTTTATATACAGGTCCTTCGGTACGAGAAACGAATTGGGGGGATATCAAATGCTAGCGAAGCGAGCCGAACTACGCGACCGGGAATTCATTGTTGAGAAAAAAATTTCAGACCACGCCCTTTACATTGCTGGAAAATGCATGAAAATTTATAGTTGAATGGAGAAAAAGGACTGCGATCGACGAAAGGCTTCCCAAGGGAATTTATGAAAATACAGCTTCAACATCGTATAGAAACGGCTCTTTTTGTGAAATCATCTCATCCACTAAATATTCTCATGTTCCTTGAATATTACTAAACTTCTTTAATAAGTTTGCAATTTACAGCGTTTTTTAATAAACTAAGCTGGCAATGATAACGCTTTTCAATTCATTTTAATGCTCGGGGCCTCTTAGTGGCCTTAAAGTTTTCAGTGCAAATCAATAGGCTGCTCTTCTACGTCAGTCGATTAGTACTTTATTACTCTATTGAAAACCTTTAGGGTCCCCTTCGGGGCCCCCACAGCTTGGGGGCCCTTAGGAGATGCTCTAACCCCAACTACCGTGCGTTTCGCCACTGCAACTGATGATATGATATGATGATTCTTGGCCTCCTTTTTGCACCTACAGACAGTACTAAAAGAAAGTCTTCGGAGAAGCGAATAATTTTCAAATTTAGAACTCTTTTCCCTTCAGGACTTAACAAACAATTTAATCATTTACAATGATATTATTCAAACCTTCCCCTTCCCTTACTTTTTCTTACATGCTTACCTACCTATCCTTTTATTCTCTCATTTGTGTCACATCGATTCCCTATCATTCGATCTTAATCTCTCGAATCTACTCTTCTATCGTCCTACATTCTACTAATCTTACTTCACTTGATATTGGGTTTATGCCCGAAACGTCGTAAAAACTTAAACTCTGTTCAAAGTACAATTATTTATATCATATTTGCTTTGTTTTAACCCTATTTTAAGAGGGCGATTTGTTGATGCTTTCTCCCGAGGGGGGGCCATTATGGCTCCCCTGTTTATCTCCATAAGTATTACTGCTATGCTGCTGCAACTTACCAGAACGGTACCTACATCTATTAAAAGGGTAATTACGGAATTTGGTTGTAATTTATAACGTTGTTCGTTGCTAGGCAACCAAAAAGTGGCAAATGGTCACACATAAGCTTCAGTACCGAAAACAAGAAAGCGAATGTAAGCAAATATGGAAAAGGTATACATCAAATGAAAGCTCTTTCAAAGACCAATCGATTGGTACCAATTTTGTTACGATTCAATATAAAACAAAGGAATTATTAAGGTTTTTGTCATTTTTTTTGTTACCACTCTCCAAATAAGGTATTGTTCTGGTCACGTGACTTTATTTATGACAATGAAACATGTAAAATATGATAGCCTATTAAATTTCAGGACAATTCGGTAAGTTTCAACATTCCAGATCTTTTCAGCTAAGAGCTATAGTTCATGATTCCAATGGGGGGTTGCCCCCCGGCTAAACCAGGGTTAATGAAATATTGCGCATGCAAGAACATCGTTTTTATATTTATATACAGTTTGGTTCAGACATAGGCGTAGAAGCCAGGGGGGCTTAGAACCCACATTTTATCTTCCAGTCCGCTTACGAGTTCAGAGAAGATTTCAATTACTACGAAAAGAGACACACATCATAACAATTATTAGGCAATATAGAAACGTGAAATAAAGATATTAGTGAGAACATAGTAAAGTGAGAACCAAGCTACGAATTACAAGTTACAAAAGGAAACCACCCTTTATTGAACATTTCTCCATTCAGCAAAGTAGTGAAATTTTTCACAAAATTCACAAATAGGCAATCGAAAAGGTCCTTCGTCCTTCGCATGTAGTCAATGGCGTTAAGAAACGCGTTAGTTATTCCTACAACAGTATTTTCCTCCCCCTGCGTCCCTATGCCGGTCAAGGTTGTTGTTGACTCAAATCAGAACACAGGGATACAAGGAAAACCAGACACAACAACAACAACCTTCACGGGCATAGGGTCACTTCGAGGAGAAAACTGTTGTAGGAATAACTACCACGTTCCTTAAACCCTAATTTATCCGAGGGGGGGGGGGTGCTTTCCACTCCCCCTGTCGGTTTTTTGCAGAGCATTGATTAACGGCATGAGCTATGACTCTCTAACTTTCTGACAATTACTAATTATCTATTAGCTACATTTTGACCATAAAATTTTTGAACAATGTGAGTCACGTGACAGATGGCACTACCATTTTAGGTAGATTGTATTGACAAAATCAATGTTATTGATATTTTTACAACCAGAATTAGTTTCAAATGTTGATTATTATGCCTTAAAAGAATTAGCAAACAAATGCCTTTCATTTGTTATCAAGAACAATGGAATTTGCTGACATCAGCATTTTCAAATGATGACGTAACATGTGCCGCCATTTTGGTTAAATGTTGCAAAATTTGAAAATTTTTCCAGCAGGAGTTGTAGAAAATGCATAGAATTGCCTTTTGCAATACATTTAAAGTATTTTTAGCAAGTTTTGTATCAATTTTTGGTCGTAAAACCCACTTTGTTGTTGTGACATCATCAATATTTATCATTTTCTTCAAAAATAAAGTCAAAAACCACCTTTAGGTAATATTTCTGAATTAAGAATGAATAATATAGCAAATAAGAAGAACAATAGCGAATTATATCATATTTTTTCCGTTTTTAGAATGAATTAGCTGGAGAAACATAAATGTTGACATTTTTCAACGTTATGACGTCATAGTGACGTCATCTAAAGAGATGGCCACACCCAAATCTGAAAATCTGTAAAGAATGGTTAGTACCAAGCCCTTGCCAGGTTTGAGTGATTTCCCATTAGTCTAAGGCGATTTATAGAGGGGGGTGGAAAGCACCCCCCCCCGGCTTTATTAGTTCAAAAAAAGCCCGGTTATATTAGGGTTAACCCCCATGGTGTAGTGTAAACGATGTACCAACAACTCTCCGTGTGTTTTGATATGATGCTTTCGATTTTTCTTTTTCAGATACTGAGACTTGTGCAATCAGTTCATGTGCTTCCACTTCTCTTTTGAAAATATCCATCAATCCGTTTAATGTCCAAATGTCTTTTGTTGTATGTCGAGCAATTTGTAAGGATATTTGATTTGGGAGTATTGCTATAATCATAGGGACCAACAAACAACCGTATTTAACGAGAATAATTAGAAATTCCCTATTTGTACAAAAAAGATTTAACCTATCTTTGAAAAAAGTGGGGTGGGGGCTATTATTCCGTGCTTCCCCTAGTCCAATGGCTGNAACTTTTTCACAAAATTCACAAATAGGCAATCGGAGAAGGTCCTTGGTCCTTCGCGTGTAGTCAAGGGCGTTAAGAGACGCGGTAGTTATTCCTACAACAGTTTTTTCCTCCCCCTTTGTCCCTATGCCCGTCAAGGTTGTTGTTGACTCAAATCAGAACACAGGGATACAAGGAAAACCAGACACAACAACAACAACCTTCACGGGCATAGGGACACTTGGAGGAAAAAACTGTTGTCGGAATAACTACCAAGTTCCTTAACGCCCAAGATGTAGTGTCAACGATATACCAACAACTCTCCATGTGTTTTGATATGATGCTTTCGGTTTTTCTTTTTCAGATACTGAGACTTGTGCAATCAGTTCATGTGCTTCCACTTCTCTTTTGAAAATATCCATCAATCCATTTAATGTCCAAATGTCTTTTGTTGTATGTCGAGCAATTTGTAAGGATATTTGATTTGGGAGTATTGCTATAATCATAGGGACCAACAAACAACCGTATTTAACGAGAATAATTAGAAATTCCCTGTTTGTACAAAAAAGATTTAACCTATCTTTTAAAAAAGTGGGGGGGGGGGCTATTGTTTCCGTGCTTCCCCTAGTCCAATTGCTGCGCGGTCCCTGGGCCATGAAATAAATAAACGTAACTTACCTTAGTTGACTTCTTGTCTGACGACAATATACTCTTTGGCTTTCTTCTTGTCTGACGCGCGTCTGATGACCGACTGTCGTTGCAGTGGAGTGGGCGAGCAAACACTACTTCTGCTTGTTTGTTTACCAGCGAAAATGCTTTGATCAGCTTAAAATTCCCTACGGTATGTATTGATAGCATACCAACCTTCATAACGTACAATTGACAAACAAAACAATCACGATTTATTCAAATCCGACGAGCCACACGATTTCATTATCAAACAATAGCAAACAAACCAGAACAATAAATTTATTACCAAAACAACAACGAAAAGACTAAATCATACAATGTTATATACATGAAAAGAAGTCAATCTATTTGCTTTCAAATGAAACAAGAATAAGAATCTTGATTGTTCTGATCGCCAAAAAGCCAGGACCCACAACCCTAACAAACAGGCATACCGGAAAAACCGGACCTTATTTCCCTTTGCGTTCACATGAAGTTTCGACCCTGTCTGAGACCTGTGTTGTTTATCGAATGACGCAATAATGCTTCAGATTGTTCATCATCATCATGTTTGACGCCAAGAAAAACAATGCCAATGTGAACTTTGAACTCGAGACCACTTAATCTCAAACCAGTTTGAGAATAATTTGCGTTTAAATGAAATTTCAAAAGGATTTGAAATGCCGAGTTGAGTTTCACACAACAAGAGCAGATTTTGTAACAATAGCGAAACTCGCCTTTGATTGACACGCCATTTCAAAGAGATTAGCGATTGCAGATATTCAATTCAGAAGCACAGCAATAAATCTTTGAACTAGCAATAACAATTGTCAGTGAGTGCGGCACGTATTGGCTTTTGCACGAAGTGGAAACAAACAACAAACACAGCATTTGAACAATGTATTATCAATTTATAATGACATTCCACAGTGAAATAAACAACAATTAATTTGATCCTGCTGATCACTAAAAAGCTGTGGTCCTGCAGTTCGTTATATAAAATCACTTGAACTCGCCAAGAAATTGCAGTTGTTTCTGCAGCTGTGTTTTAGAGTTCTTATTTATCCACGGAGCAGGGAGGTGATATAGG
>REGM01000211.1:288315-303072 GCA_004194415.1 Aurelia aurita | reverse complement strand
AAATCAGTTAAATATATTGATATGAGATTTGAAACATACAAAGATTATATCCTTAATATTCTTATTTTAAAATTTTTGCTTCGTATCATTAATATTTTTGCTGATGTCAGCATTTATTTATTTTGTTCACAAAAAAAGTAACTTTTTGCCTAAAATCGGTTACAAATTAGTCTAAAAAATCGCAAAAAATGCTAGATGTGCATAAACAAACCTGCTGCATCCTATGATATTGTTAATTTTTCTAAAAATGAAGCTTAACATGGTTTTTCGCAAGTACGCATGCGCAACAACGAATTATTGATGACGTCATCAAAAATTAAAAACTATGCATCAAATGAAAGCCCTTCTCAAGAGATCAACGATGTTTGTTTCGTTATTATAAAACAAGTGGCTCAAAGGTTATGGCTGAAAAGGTATTGATTTTGCCGAGCACTCAATTTAAAATTATGTGTTGACCCCCTGAACATGCGTCAAAATTTTTGAAATTGACATGAAAGGATTTATCCTAAATAGAAACTAAACGTCACAAAAAACTTGGTTATCATAGAGGATCTCAAGGAGCTGTGTGGAAAAATTCACTAGGGGGGAACTTTGTGCCCCCCCCCCTAGTCTGGATAGGGTTAACTATATCGATATCCTTTACATTCGATGCATTTTTGATTTCCTGAGAATAGTTTCAGTTAAAAATTCTCCTCGTGAATAAAACATAAGCTCCTTTTGGATGATTAAAAAGTCGGTCCTAAGCAAGCAAGCATAACAATCTCTGATTAGAGACATGAAATCCGTTTATCGAAGCCTGCATGCCACAAATGATCCTTGATGATGCCGTTTTGTTGATACTGTGCAAATCTGGCTACAATAATCTTTGCCATTAGTCAAATAATCAGTGCCCAGATGAAAGAGATGAAAGAGACTGAAATGGATCATTTGTATTAATGACCAAAATGGTCAGTACATGCCAGCCATATGCACAGATATATCGTGAGCATTTTCAAAGTGCCTTGGCACGATTCGCGCAAGTTGTTTTCCACGTCTGAATAACTCAAGAACTTTCGAGAACATTCAGTTTTAAGATGAGGGAAAGGGTGTTGCATGCTCCTCAGTTAAGAGTCGGCAAAACATACGGGTCGATTGAAGAGTTTCTGCTGCCTCAATACAGGTCGCCTTCTAACTTAGAGCCTGTTGTGTGAAATGAAACAAACTGTTAAAGGTCAGAGCAAGGTAAGCGCGATTTTTTTATATTTAGAACTTTAAAGTACAGAGATATCAAATTTTCAAACGAAATTTCGAAATGAGTTAGGGAACCTGTCGAAATCGCCCTCTCAATTCCGTTTTTCAGTCAAATTTTCCAAAAAGACCATGCAAGCAAAAGAGCCTGGAACGAGCAGAAACTAGCAGAAACGTGACGTAAAATGAGTCACGAATTTGCCTAAATCCCGGTTTAAATTTAATTGCATATTGTGCTGAAGGTATTGTGTTTCAGCCCGCCTAGCTCATTTCATCGGACACAGATATGGACGCAGAGGATCGAATCTGAAGCATCCCCTTGTTTCATATAATTCCAGCGCGAAAAAATCAAAATCAAAAAAACTTTCTGTCACAGATACAAATTGCTCAAAAATCTGCGGGACATCAAAACAAATTTGGTCTGAATGACCATTAATGATCCTGTTTCTCGACCACGACCGCTCGCTATAAAGCATGAAAAAGGCCAATGTCAAGTTTTCCTTGGTCTTCTGTAGGCTTAAATTAGCTGTAAATTTAGCTATAATTAATTCTCGCCAACTGTATAAATAAATTAATGATGATGATGATGATTTCTATGCGCAGGGGGATAATCATTGGATTATTGCGTGCCAAACGCACTTTTTCTTGTCTTTGTGATAATTATCTGCGATAACATGCTGATCAATCACACGAATGCGTCACTGACTGACTGACGGACGGACGGACTGACTTTGAAGTCGCTTCTTAGATTACAAAGTACTTTGTAATCAAAAATGTGAGTCAACTGGGTAAATTAATAAAGATTCAACCACAGCAAAAAGGCAAGTTGATTTGTTTAAATATACATGAGCATTTAAAAATATTTTTAGATTGAAGAATATGTCATTTGATTCGGCATCGAATTATAACAATACATTACACCCATTAATTTACCAGCGAACATAGCAACATTCAAAAATTATTAAATCATGGCAAAATACAAGTGGTCTAAATTAAAGTTAACCATTCATAAATGGGTACATAACCTCGCATATATATCTATTTATCTTCACTATTCAATGACACGTTATCAAAAGAGAATACGTCTTTACTTATATGGCAGACTTGCTCCAAGTCTATTTCGTGGTCTATCAGCGCTCAATAAAAGATAATAGCTTCTGCGGGGGCGTAAATCCTTCGCAGAATCCTCGTCACGATCTACGCCCCCGCAGAAGCTATTACGTTTTATTGAGCGCTGATAGACCACGGAATAGACTTGGAGCAAGTATACTTATATGGTCGTTTAGGCATTCAAAAAACTTACCATTCTGAGTTCATTACTCAAAAATATATCAACATATGACGAAGCGAAACTTATTGAAGTCATAGCTAGCCTTTGAGAAAAGGGGACATAAATTTAGCACAGCTTTATTTGTCTTCACCATTTAGCAAGACCTTGTCAGAAGAGGATGCTTCTTAAGGCATGCTAGTTTAGGCAGTTGCTTTAGGCATGCTAAAATCTACTATTCTGAGCTCATTAACCAAACATTTATTAACCTGTGACTAAGTACAAGTTGTCCAAATTTAACTTAGCCTTTGAGAAATGAGGAGATACCTTTTCCACAGCTGTATATTACTAAAAAATCTATCAACATATCGGGTGATTACAAAAAAAGTTGAAACGTTTCAAAGCTTGCAATGTGATACCTGTTCAATCAGATTCCTTAAAACCTGTTATCATTGTGTGGGTAACATTTCAACTTTGATAAAAAAAATTTAGTTGGTTTAAATCGGTCCTATAGTTCCCTAGGTATGAGCGATTGTATAGAAATATTCAATCTCAGAATCCTTCAAAACAGGGCCTAAAAATCGTCGATCAAATTTGCTAACAATTCAGTATGAAAATACTGAAAACTATCTGCAGAATGACTGTAAGGAATTCCCATTGTGTGAAGAATAGTAGGGCTGACTTGAAAAATTTGATTCAGAAGTTTAGGCCTGTCTTGAAGGATTCTGAGAAAAACCGCTTTTATAAAATCAGATATAACTCAAGTAAAATAGCATAGGATTCAAATCTTTAAAAACACTACACAATTGGTTAATACACGATTTGTTCGACAAATTGGTTGATTGGAAATCGAATATGTAATGAAGCTGAAATCCGTTCGATGAACCGAAATCAATCAGTCGTTGAAGAGGCCTCAGAGGTGAGGCGAAAGCTCCGGCAATAAAAGAACAAAAAGCGCAACGAGTGTAGAAACTAATGGCAAGTAGAACTACTTTAAATTATATAAATAGTTTAGGATACGGCACTCGGGATCAGATAAGAGTTCTTTCGAATTCAATACAAACCAGAAGAAGACGTAAAAGTTGCTGAAATTTTATTTAGCCTTTGCGAAATGGCAACAATTTTGCACATATCTATCTATCTTCAGTAAGATTTTGTCATAGAAGAATACTATTTTACTCATATGATTAATTATCAAAAATTAACAAATGTATGAGTGCTTTTGCTGCATGTGAAATAAGTATGAATAGTAACAACACAAGTGACAAATCTTGGAAGTGGTCACATTACTTCTTTAGTTGGATTTAATGGCCAGAAAGGAATTTTAGGTAATCTACTGTAATTCCAGTGCGCGCATTTTTGTTTTTGTCATTATAGTTTTTACTTCTGGTAGTTTAGAAGTTGTAACGTCTTCGAATTGCGAAATCGTAAATTAGAAGAGAGACAGACCTTGGCTTACCACCAGGTATTCTTGAAAAAATTCTACTACAAGTAGTCCCCTAACACGTAAACATATTTCGTTGGGTCTAGCGAGGAAAATTAGCTTTAATCGATGGCTAGTCGTTTTTAAAACGTTCTTTGTTGATAATGAGATTTTGAGAGTTAAAATATTAATTTTGAAAGTCCAAATTTGCCTCCACCTACAAACCAGAGCTTTGGCCCTTTCGCCATAGCAAATTCCTGAAGCCCGTCGAACTTGAAAATCAAAATTAAAGAAAAATTAAAATACTGCACAATAAATAGGTGAGCTCTAGCAAATGTAATATACAATGATCTAATTTTTTTGGAATCTTATCAAGGCTATTGTTGATTTATTCACTGTGCTTCAATAATCTGCGTAGGCCGAGGGCCAAAGCTCGAGGAGGCAAATTTGAAATTTGGACATTAATATTTCACCAATCAAAGCGCCGATATCAACAAACAAGGTATCTATGTTCACGTTATCTATCGAGAAACGTTTTAAAAATGATCAGCCATTGATTAAAGCTAAACTGTCATCGCTGGGCAAATCAAACTGTTTCTTTTTTGGGACACGCGGTACTTTCTAAAATTGATTAGAAAGTTGTGTTAATTTCAAAGTTTGTCTAATTTTTTATATAAATAATTTCCATAATTCCTATCATAAAATTTGCTGCTATGTTTCTTTACCGATGGGGATCTTTTATGAGCCCACCCCGTAGTTGATCACAATCAAATTTGATTTAAGCAAACTGACAAAATTTACATTCGTAAAATCGCTACAATTACTTTTGTATGTCAGAATAAGCAGGTGGGGCTTCTGAAATGCCAGCGGGTGGTGCGAGCCCGGCCCCAAACATGGAGGTCACCTGCCCTTCCATGCCAAATTGAGTTGGTGGAAACTGGCCAGGATCCATGGGTGGTGCGGTGGCAAACTGCTGGTTAGGAGCAGGCACTGGTTCATCCATTATCGCAAAATGCTGGTAGAACCACCAACTATGGACATCAATCTGGTAATCTGGGGCATCGTCTCGATGCACATACTTTGCGCAGACATCAGCTGAGAGGATGAGGAACCATCCCATGCTAGCTAATAGCCTGAGTAAGTGAGCCAACAAAACGAGGCCATGCGTACCATCGTTGCTATTAAAGCCATACGACCATGGGTTTCCGTTCAGTTTCACCTCAGTACTTGCACCAAATGGTCTTTGTGTTGCGATGCCACGCATCCATAACCTCGTGATTTCGGACACTACTGCCCGCGTAACATTGGGTGGGGCGTTGATGACACGTATCGTGTCGGTCCAGTTAAGCGATAGGCAGAATATTGGCACTTGCATTGGGGCAGTTCTCTGGAAAGTAATTACGCTTTTGTCATTCAGCCTCCTTGTCAAATCAATAGCTAATTGAACACGCCAACCAATGCTCCACAATCCCTCAAAGATCTTACACATGAGGAATCTGGCGTCAACAGCCATGTGGCCGTCAGCCCACCAAGGGGTACCTGACAGCTTAAACTCATATGCATTAAACTTCTGGTTTTCCTCTTGGATGCCCCGTCTCCAGAAATGAACCAACTTATTTTTGATGCAGGCAACAGCATCAGGCGGGGTGTCGATACACCGCAGTAGGTCATTTCTGCTGAAACTCAATACAAAGTCAGCAATTCGTGAGCCATGAGTTGGTACTATTGGATCATACCTAAAAATCAAGGTATCGGCAGTGCCATTCAAGTTGCTGCTGCCATATAACACCCATTGTCGCATATCAAGTTCATTAATCAACGCTTTAACGAGTGTTTTTGATTGGATATGTTCAGCATCACCTGAGGACATCCACGGATTCCCACGCAACTTTATTTCATATGCATCTCCAAGCTGCCTTGTACTCTGAATAGTTTGCGGCCAGTTTCTCTCAACGACCCCCTCCAAAATTTGATAAATCTCTGATGGAAAATCAACAAGCTGAAGTGTATCCGTGCTGCTTATTCCAACGCACCCAAACCCGAATCGGGAGGTCTGAACATGCTCCCTGTGGAACATCCAAGTTGATAAGTAAATTGTTTGCGATAGGTCGCTTGAAACTAATAACTTACAGCCTTGGTTGAATAAACAAAAGAGCAACTGCGCCGCTAGTTTTGTTGTATTGACGGCCTCCTCCGCAGAAGTCATGGGTGCAAATGGAGTACCTCGTATCTTGAATTCATGTACACTCCCAAATTTAATCCTCTCTTCTTGTATGCCTAGAATGAAAAGTATGCAGATAAGCCATTGAAACAAATACTGGTTGTGAACAAGGGCATATTTTGCAATAACAATATTTCATTTTTCATTTCATTTTGATTTATTTTAACAGGGTTAAATACATTCAGTAAAGTTTAAATAACTGATTTACAATGTACCCTGCTTAAAAACAAACTAACCTAATACATTGCTCATATATGTCAACTTTAATATCCTATATAAAGAAAAGAAACATTTATAAAAAGAAAGGGACCCAAAAGTCATATGTATGTGCTGAACGTTGGTTTAGAAGATCAACCTCTTTGATCTTTCAAGAACGATTTTAATCTCATTTTGAAAGTAGCTAGCGAAGGAGCAGTTTTGATTTCATAGCTCAATAGGTTCCAAACAGTAACTCCTCGATAGGAAAAGCTCCGTTGTCCATTTGAGGTCTTACACAGTGGAATCCTGAGATCAGTACTGGTATTACGTAGGTTCCGATTGCAAGAATCTGACAATTTGTGAAACATTGACTGCATATAGGGAGGTGCAAGCCCATTCAATGATTTATACACTATAGAGGCTGTTTCAAAGTCAATCATTTCTTTGATTGTTAACCATCCTAGTTGTGATATTAATGGCAGCGATGATTTATCGAAGGGACTGTTTGTAACAACACGAGCTGCCCGATTTTGTAGCTTTTGCAATATTTTTAGAGTAGTGTCACCAGCACATCCCCAAACAGAGCAGCAATATCTAAAATGCGGGTCTACGATACTGAAATACATCCTTTGTATGGTTTCTAACGAAAGATATTTCTTAGAATACTTGAGCATTCCTATTCCTCGAGAAATCTTACCAATTGCAACGTTGATTTGTTCCTTCCAATTTAGAAATGGATCAATTTGTACCCCAAGATATTTGATCTTACACGTAGACTCAATCTTTTCTTCATTTATTTCAAAGAGGGGAAAGTTGGTTGAATCACTGTAATCTAGTTTTTTGAGGTTAGGTGCAGTACCAAGGATCATGCTCATATCAGGATCATATCAGTTGCATTTGATTGACAAGCCATATCTAAGCGGCTTGCGATAGAAGAAAAAATAATTCTCTCTTACAACAATGCTGTCTCTTTTCATTGAGATGCGTGCCCCTTTGCAGGATATGAAAGTATCTAACAAATACTATCCATGGCTTAATAGCGATTTTAAAAAGCTTTCTCGTCAGAGGGACGAAATAAAAACTGCTGCCGTTAAGCGAAAATCTGCCATACTGATGGATGCATATAGGAAATTGCGAAATAAAGCAAACATTCTCAACAAAATCTTAAACGAGAATATTTTTCCAAGAAAGTGGCTGCCTGTAAAGGGGATTTAAGATTACTGTAAAGGTTTGTATCAGAGGATTTGGTTTTCTTTCCCCAAAAGTCAAACTGTTAGTGGAATTTGTTTGTTCATTTCATTTTAAAATTATTTATCCACGGTAGCCCCGTCAGTATGACTGATTTTCAGGGGTTCGTGCAAAAACTTTACAAATTAAAAATCTACAATTAATACTAATAGTAAAAAGAAACTAATTACAATCATAATATATATACAATCAAAAACTAATTACAATAATCTATGACCTTTATCTTGTTAAACTATACATAAATATGAAATATATATATGAAAATATGTCATTCAATGCGTAAGAATGTAGGGATTCTAACTATATCAAAATTAATTGGCAAAGATTGTAAAATGATATTTTCCAGGCAACTTTATTGCTTAAGAGAGCATACCTCTTTCCAAAAGCTATTTTGTACCCTTGCATTTAACATAACAAAATCTAAGTTATATCAACAGGAAGCGCAAATCCTAGGCTACCAAAATATGTCTCAGATTCTTTAAATTCCTCCTTCCCTTGAAAATATACGCTGTCATAAATTTGCAAATAACTTCTCTGCCCTTCTGACAGTTGTATTGGGCTATAAAAAGCGGACCAGAGGACATACCAAGATTCTTAGATAATATTTGCTTGCCTGAAGCGTGCTTGAGCAGTGTACAAAATGTGGAGCCATTCCATTGGTTCCTTCACAAGAAAACAAGCTGTCGAATTAACATTTTCAAGGAAGATAATTGAAATTGATCATCCAGTGAGTCCTTTTTAAAACATACCTGTGAAGAAAGTCAATGAACATAAAAATTTAGGAATTATCCTGGACTCCAAGCTTTCTTTTTCAGCTCATATCAAATCAGCTATTTCTAAAACAAGAAAGGGTATTGGCTTGCTGAAATATCTCTCCAAATATCTGCCCAGGCATACCCTAAACGAACTATATTAGCTCTATATGCGACCCCACCTGGACTACGGGGATGTTATTTACCATATTCCTTCCAAATTATGTGAATTCAGTCAGAATATAATTTTGTCAAATTTGATGGAAAAGATAGAGTCTGTTCAGTATTCTGCTGCTTTAGCTGTAACAGGAACATGGAAGGGAAAATCCCGAGAGAAGCTGTACGCAGAGCTTGTCTCGGAGTCACTAAGTCTCAGAAGGTGGAGTAGACGCCTTACTTTGTTCTACAAGTTTATAAATAATATAAGCCCTGAATATACATCGGAACCAATCCCTCCGCTTCATCAGTCCCAGTACTCTTTCCGCTATCGGGATGTGATTGGGCGAATAAAAGCAAGAACAGAAAAATTTCAGTCTAGCTTCTACCCTCACTGCTTATCCGAATGGAATAAACTCGAACCCGAAGTGAGACTTGCACCATCTGTTGCTGTTTTTAAGAAAAAGCTTTTATCAATAATCCGCCCCCCTGCGAAATCTGTCTTTCGAATTCACGATCCAAAAGGGTTATCCTGTCTTAGTCAACTTAGAGTTGGTCTCAGCAAGTTAAACTTTCACAAGTTTAAACACAATTTTAGGGATACTGTAAACACACTGTGCCCTACGAATGATAGCATTGAGGATACGGAACACTATTTGTTACTCTGGCCTTCTTTTGATGCTCAACGATGAGATCTTCTCGCTGGAGTTTTCGATTTAGTACGACCATTTGGATATAACAATCTTTCAAACGAGGTTGTTATGCAGCTTTTTTTATATGGTGATGAAGACCTTCCTAATGATCTCAATAGAAATATACTCGATTTGACTTTGCAGTTCATCCACAAAACTGATCGGTTTGATTGAGTTAATTTAAAACCTAGTTGTATACACCATTCAACCGCCAAGTACTGTGACTTTGTCCGTAGATGTATATTGTAGACACAAGGTCATATGTGAAGACTACAATCTGGAAGCCTAAGTTTGTTATGCCTTGGTGAGAGTTTGCATCCGAGTGGCATCACAACCTTGGTGTTGTAAATGCTCGCAGAAGCACTTACAATTCAAACTGATGCACTCTTACTCAAAGTGGATATGAGATTTATTTAGTGAAGCCCTTGTATGTTTCTAGACTGTAGTCTTCTCATATGACTTGGTAGGCATTATTAGTTTTTTCTTTTCTAGTTTTTATGTATTTGTGTATTGTAGTTTGCATCAATGTTAATGGCCTGGGGGTTGAGATAGTTTTTGCTCCCCTTGGTATCGTTTCAGTAGTATTGTAAAGTAATTTGTATGTAAAAAAAAAATAAAAATAAAATACAAAATTGGTTCCTTGGGTACATACAAAATAGCTTTTTCGTACCTGTACCTAGTGGATTTATAATTCCTGAAAAAAGGGAATTCTACTGATGCCACTTCAAATGTAAACATCAATGTCAAATAAGCCACAATGTAATCCGGGTCAAGCAATTAGGGATTAAAAAGCGATTGATTCGTTTAAACAAAGGAATCGATACATATAATGTGGTTTCATCTTTGTTTTCTAGCATACGACAGGCTTAATAGGTCAAAAAGCTAGTATTAGAATTTAAACCACACAGAAAAACCTTGCGTGAGAAGTTGTAATATCCTTCCTTTGATCAAGAATTCTGCTTGTCAACATTTCTGTTACTTCCAACGATGGCATCTTTGTGTTTTTTTAAATTTAGGCTTCTGAGATTTGAAGAAATCAGAAAATTAGCTTTTTTGGCCTGCAAGCGTTTACCGTAACCTTAAAGCAGTCATGGAAAACAATCAACCTCCTTTTAAAGAAAAAGATCTGAAACTACCAAAATCGATTCCCTAAAAGTTAACGAACGGGAGATAAATACAGATCATGCTATCGCAAACTCAATGAACAATTATTTCTGCAGTGTGGGGAAGAGTCTCAATGACAAGATACCCTCCCAATCTAACACCCTTCTGTATCATTAATATGACATAACAAATCCCTCGAATGGGAGAGCTCCATTCAGATTCACTGCCATCGACAAGACCACCATCGACAGGGTCATCAATAAGATCAAAACATCATTTGGGTCTGGTGTATGAATGATATTGCCAGCTATTTCTTAAAGGTAGCCTTTCCTGTTAATTGAGATTCCCTCTTTGATATTTTGAAACTTTCTATATCTTCTGGAGTTTTCCCCCACAGTTGGAAAGTTGCAAGGAGTAGCTCCCACATTCAAGGAGGGCCCATCTGACGAAAGGTCAAACTACAGGCCTATATCGGTCCTACCAGCTGTTTCTAGCTTATTTGAAAAAATTGTGTATGACCAATTATATCTTTATCTGGACGAAAACAAGCTCATATGCTTACGACAGTCTGGCTTTCGCTCAGTGCACTCAGTTGTCACATGTCTTCTAAAATGCACGAATGACTGGTTCGTCAACATTGACAAAGGGACATTTACACCTATGATCTTCATTGACCTTAAGAAGGCCTTTGATACCGTACGCCATGCAATTCTTCTTGATAAGATGAGATTCTATGGTATCAGTGGATTGGAACATGATTGGTTCCAGTTGTATTTGAAAAGTAGGAAGAAGTTTTGTAAAGTAAATGGTGTCTCTTCTGATATCAATGATATTAATGTCGGAGTGCCGCAAGGGTCTTGTTTAGGCCACTTCTTGTCTTGCTTTCTTTGCATTGAACAAACTCTTAACAAAGAATTCAAAAAAGTTGTTCAATGGCTGTTGTCTAATAAGTTATCCCTTAATGTTAAAAAATGAAATTTCGTAATCTTCAGGTCAGCAAGAAAAAAACCTCATCATAAGATTAAATTAGAAATTAATGGGGACCAAATTGAAGAATTAGAATCGAAAAAATATTTAGGAGTAATCTTAGACCAAAACTTAAACTGGAAAAAACATATTAGCCATGTGTCTACTAAACTCTCAAAGTACATAAGACTACTTTATAAATTAAGACACTTTGTGCCAAAAAGCACCTTATCGTCTCTGTACAACGCGTTCATCATGCCTCATCTTAACTAAGGCTTAATTAACTGGAGTTCTGCAACAAAGACAAATCTAACCCCCATAAAGCGCTGTCTAAAAAAGGCAGTTCGGGCCATAAACTTTGCAAAAGCTCGAGATCACAGTCTACCACTTTTCAAGGAAAAAAACCTTTTATGTTTCGATGACATAGTTGAGCTAGAAATTGGAATATTCATGTATACTGTTGAAAATAGAACCCTGGACGCAATTTTCTAAGATATGTTTGAAAAAACAAATCAAAGACACACACGATGTTCGCGACAGGCGATTAGAAATGACTTCATTCTTCCAAAGACAAAACTAAGTGTCGTTAAACGCACCATAAATACACCGGCACCATCACCTGGAATAAAATTCCAAGCCCGATAAAGAATTAAAAAACAAAAGCCATGTTTAGTAAAAAATCTTGAGAACATCTACGACAAAAATACTGACTTCATTACATGTCAGCAAATGTCGTGTATAACCAATACAGAAAATATTTTTTCTACCATTCTTTTTCTTTCTTTCTTTTCTCCCCTCTTTCTCTTTTCTCTCCTTCCGTCTCTTACCAATAATGTTTTGTATATATTATAGAAAAAAGTATTTTGTCTTAAACGTATGATGTATTAATGAGTTTTTAAAATATGTAAACTATTCCTTTGAAGAAGGGTTCTTGGCTCGTCAGCCCTCTGGGGTTTCTCTAGAGAAGAATTCTTCCCTGGAGTATCCAAGTATCCTGAACAGCTATTCCAATAATCAAAATAATTAGATTATTCATAGTAAGCAAAAATGTAGTAGATTAAGAATTGTTTGTTCAAATGAAATTGAAACTTGAACTTGAAACTTGCATCAGTCGTCTTGAAAGAAACAGAGAGCACGACTTGTTCCAAACAGCTCCTTGTCAGTTATTCATGAGACTTGTGTGACCTCGCCTGACCGGCTGTTTAAAATCATCCGGCGATCCAGCTGTGAGCTGTTGGGAACAATTTGTCCTTTCTCTTTCTTTCACGACGTCCTTTCTTTTTCTTTCACGACGACTCGGTCAAGTCAAGGTAACGACTGTCCTACCTCTTGGTAAAACCTGCATAATAGTCTGCCTGACTAAATAAATTTCTTGTTCCGTTGCATAAATCATCCTTATTCGATCATATGCTCTGAATGAAATGCACATGTAGTCAAAGCCCAGTGGCATTGGGGCTAAATTCATTTTCGATTCGACACCTCCCATGTCGTCACGTGATCTTTACTCAGTTAGTCTTCAGCTAAAACAGAGGAGAAAATGATTTTAACTCTCAGCTAAGTTATGGTCTAACACGAAGGCTTCAAATATTTAAAATTGATTGTATTATTAAACTCCAAAGGTTTTGAACGGTCAAGGCTTCGAACAACATTTTTTCCTGAATTTGATTGTCCAAATTACATTTGAAAGAGTTCGAAATTTGTTTGGTTATATTATTTGCTGACAATGATTCTATTTGAAGCATTCAGTGCCGATCTTCAGTTGAAATTAGGTTAATCATTTGCAAATATAACTCAGTTCAAGCGAATAATTTGATCAATTAGCCGTAAAAAGGAAAGTGTTTCTGATTTTGCAGAAAGTGTCCCAAACATTTTGTCCGAAGTTTTTTGTACAAAACTTTTCCGTCCGAAACATTTGGATGTTACTGTAACTGGATTATTGCATATCAACGCTTTACTCTCATATCAATGACTTGAAAAGTATTTTGGGTATACTATACCTAAATTCTGCTGAGCATAATTTTGATATCATAGTTTTAACCCTATAGTGGTTGGGCTATCTTGACTACCCTATTTTGGTTGGGGGGGCAAAAAAAACCCCCCTATCTAACTGCAGATTGGCAACAGATATGAATACCTAAATTATCCTGTATATAGCTCATAACAATTACTTTCCAAAAATATATATATAATGCTAAAAATAGAACCATGAAATTGCTGACGTCAGCAAATATTGACTGTGGTCATCAAAAATTGTCGAATTTTGCATGTTTCAACAAAATTAGCCAGAAAATTATTGTTTCTTATCTGAAATGCAAAATTTCGTCCTGATTTTGAAGAAGGATGCCTTTGAACCTTAACGCCAAAAATATAGCGGAGTTTGATAATTTTTTGGCAATTTTTGGTGACAGCCAATTTTTAGCTTTTTCGCGAAAATTTAGAAGAATCGCATAATTAGCCAAATTTTGCCCATCCTAAATTTTGGCACTAAAATGACAATTTAGAGTGTTGTTACACCTAGCAATGAGAGAATTAATTTCTCTTTGATCATTTGGGCAGGAACAGTGAACATGAATGCGAAGGAGAAATGCAAGCGAACACTTTGGTGAAAATAATCAATGTCAAACAGTAGGATAAACCATATTGCGCAAGTAAACATTGTATTATGTGAATAAATTGAATTAGAAATATACTTCCTTTCAATCAAAGACAATTTATTGAAAAAGAACCACACAGCTCTTCGAAAAAATAAAGATTACATAACAATCATAATTTTTCAAATTTCAAATTTTCAGACATCCCCTGCAAAAATTTAGTCCCAACCCCCTCCTAATTAAGTTTTTATTTAAAAAGAATTTTCATTAGGTGTCTAAGACGTTTTTAGGAAAAGTCACAAAGTTTAAAGAAGAAATACTTACTCAATTTGGAGTTATTAATAAAAAACCAACAGGGGGGGCAAATTTGCCCCCCCCAACCAAAAAAGGGTTAAAACATTGCAAAGGAATTTCCCATTTTATCAACGGCATTCATACAAAGCTAACTAATGGAGAAAAACTAGAAGAATTCACAATAAACTGTTAGCTTAGGAAGGTCTAGGATGTGGCCGTAAACACAAGGCAGTCGCTTTTCTAGTCTTCGATTCAGCAAAAAGATTCAATGTAACAAACACATAACAATGATACCGTTTTACAAACAAAAACAATTAAAATCAATACACCGGGTAGCACGTCCCCCCAGCACTCAAGTGATCCTGGTACCCCACCCCTTCGGATATCCAACGAGCATAAACGATCCTTTGATGCACAAGGGGATCCTCCATTGAATTGGTAATGTCATAGCGTAATAAAAAACTAGTTGGAAGTGAAACAGATCTATGTAAAACTAAAAAGGCCTCTTTGTTTGACAGTTCACATTCAGAGGTCATCCTAAGGAAAATCTAGAACTGCCTATTTTTTATAAATAAGAATAAGGCGTGCACTGAAACTTTTTGAAGGCTTCCCCCCCCC
>REGM01000211.1:255407-287590 GCA_004194415.1 Aurelia aurita | reverse complement strand
CCCCCCCCCAAACAAGCTGCTTTAGAAATTATACAATAAATTCAAAGAAGCACACTCGATAGCAAAGGCAAAACATTGTGGAACTGCAAGCGCAGCGAGCACAAAGGTTTTGGTATCTGCTATTCGGATTGGCTTAAAATGGGTTAAGATGTCATTAAAAATATATTCTTACCATCTAGAAACGACAAATTTGTTTATTACATGACACTTTCTAAAGCAGGAGTGGTGTAGCTCAGGAAAGGCACCAGTTTTCTTCTAAGATGTCATTACAAATATATTCTTAACATCTAGAAACGACAAATTTGTTTATTACATGACACTTTCTAAAGCAGGGGTTGTGTAGCTCAGGAAAGGCACCAGTTTTCTTGATAATTTTGGCGTAGTCTTTTTGGACATTTTCTGAGAAAAGCGGACTTTGGAGTAGAATAAAGAAATTGGAGTAAAAGTCCTTTGGCAAGAGAGAGCTGGAGAATTTGGCGTAAGCTCGCTTAATTCTGTGGCAATTTCTGTCCTTTAAACAATTAATCTTTTTTATTTTTGACTTTCTGGAAGGGCGGCGTAAAAAAACTTAAATCTTGGCACAAAAACTTTGGGCGTACAAAAAATGAACTTTCCAGTATGGGTGCCTGGCAATTACGTTAATTAGCCCTTCAGGGTACATAACATTTTTTGGGCCCAAAATCCTCTAAACAGGGGATACTTTTCCAGCAGATTTTCCGAAAACATGGGTCACAGTTTTGCTGAAATTGCAAACAATAATGAAAAATGGGTAGTTTCCACCAAAATTCATCATAAAAGTGGGTAAGAAGGCGAATTTCGTCAATTAGAAGCACGTGTAGCTTTTTTAAAACCGGGCAGCAGACCCACCTCCATCCACAAGTTGTGAGCGGTACTAATGAATTTCTCAACCCTCCCCCCCCCCAGCTATTTATTTTCTAACGACACGGTTTAACCATTGCACTCTATGTTTTCAACGACATGCAAACGGGCCTAAGGCCTCCCAAAGCTGAGCGCCCTTCTAGTACCTGCTACCTAAAATGCACACAGATTACCTACCATTTGGTTATTGCATACCAAGTCTCAATCAAGTGTAAGAATAAGTCTAATGGTATAAATTACGGAGGCCATTAAATAAATAAACGTACCTTACTTACCTTAGTTAACTTTTTGTCTGACAACAATATAATCTTTCACTTTCTCCTTGTCTGACGTACGTCTGCGTCAAACACTACTGCGTGTTTGTTTACCAGTGAAAATGCTTTGATCGGATTAAAATTCCCTACAGCTACGGTAGCATACCAACCTTCTTACTGTTCAATTGACAGACAAAACAATCACGATTTATTCAAATCCAACCATCCACAACCAAGATTTCATTATCAAACAATATCATGGTCAAATATTGAATGAATACATTTATTACCAAAACAACAATAGTCCAGCGGATAAGAGATAAAATCGTGCACTTTTGGATGCAAGCATGAAAATTCTCCTGAATATGTAGTTTGATATGCTGATTAACTTCTGATATAGCAATCGATTCTAGTCATATTCAATTATATTTCGACATCTATCTGATATCTGTGTCAGTCAGCTGGGTAAGTACTTAGTTTAACTGTACACACCTTTGACAACATACTTGTCCGATCGTAGAGCAGAACGATGAATCTTTCAATCACTTGAATGCATTGTTCAGGCACTTCGCTTGTTCCCTCTGGCTTCTGTAGGTTTAACAGCGTCTTGGTCAGATCTGGAAGATTTTCCCATGTTGTCCAAGCCCTTTTTTTGCCATGACCAAGAAAGAAAGAGGTTGTATCACATCCTGTTAGAGCGTGAAATAGAGGTAGACTCTGCGACTTTTCCTGCCCTAGCTTCTTGGATATTTCATGAATCGGTAGCATCCTTTGATTCTTTCCCGTTCCAAACATGATCCAGAGTTCTGAAACTTCAACTTCATCAACAACCGCAACAGCAAGTGCAACAACGTCAGTGTCCACTGTTCGTATCAGGATTGAACTGTAACCTGATGCAGCAGCATCTGCAACATGTACCATCATTCTCTTGTCCGCTTCCTCATGGGAACATGGTGCAAGCATGTGTGTTTCCCTTGCTGGATAACAAACGACTCCTTCTTTCAGGGTAACAATCAGCTCTGCCTCTCCTGTTTCAAGGTTTCCAGCCTCCATAGATAGAAAAGAGAAAAGCTCCTTCTTATTTTCATCCAACCGCAAAAATGCTTGCCAGTCAGTGGGCAGCGGTGCTGATGAAAGCACCCTTCTTCGTTGGCCTCTCCCTCTTCTTTCTCTTGAGCCAGCTTTTAAGCTATGGTCAAAATAATCATCCCATACCAAATCGACTCGTTGGGATTTTTTGAGCCATGATTTTAGATGCGGAAGAAACATCGATACACTGTAATCTTTGAACGTTTTGCAACTTTTCGGCCGAAGCATCTGGACTAGTACAGCACCATCAAGAATAACACAGGCTGGCTTTGGGCTGACATCTTCTGTGTCGATTTCCTCCATCAAGCATCGAACCAGATCACTTTTGGTGCCACTTCGAAGTTTTCCACTTTCAGAAATAGCTGGAGGGCTACTCTGATTCTCGTGTGCAAAAAAATCTTCCAAATCACCATCTCTAGACTGGCAGCCAACATACAATCGTGCAAAGAGCTTTGTGTCTTGCTTTGCTATCTTCAGCTTTCCTGCATTCTTTGAAGGATTCCTTTTTGCTTTCTCTGTGAACATGGAAAATTTGTTGCGCGAGATTACTTCATTCAGTGCTATTGATCCTGTTCGCAGTCTTTCTTCGACAAATGTGTTGAATTGTGATTCACCAGTGGCCTTTATCTTCTTTAAACTGAGCACAACATCTGGGCTAACTATATCTTTTGATACCAAAGAAAGGAGTTCATCCCCTTCTTCTTCAAACGGGTTGCCAAGTTCCTTCATCGTATGTAGAAGAGATCGTATGTCGGTATTGAATCTTTTTGTGTGAGCTGATGAGTTCTCATGGTGAGGATGCGACTTGCCAGCATCATCTTCACTGCAAGATTCAAATTCAGATATTATTCTGGCCATTTCTGGACCTGATACCATCCATCGCAACAGTGCTGTTGGATTCTCCGTCAGCCCAACAGCACCACCATCTCCTTTCACAAAACTGTTTAGCTGCTCGTGCGCCTGATCTAGAGCCATTGCTGAAAAACTGTTGGCCGTCCTCTGTGCTGCGAATTTGCCATTTTCAAATTCTTCGTACAAAGCAGGATGCCTTGTCTTCAATTCAAATAAGTCTTTGAGATGCACTGATATCCATCTTGCATAGTTTGTTCTGTCTAGTGCAAAGAACCATTTTGCCATGGAACTCAATGAAGAACAGTAAAGTTCGAAGTTTGACTCGCGCAAGGAACGAATGAAAATGATCATCTGAATTTGGATTTCCTTGACAGTGTTCCAGTAATTGAACTGGGGACTCCTGGATGCCTGATAGCAACACCAATCTAAAAACTGAAGAGCTTCAGTCTCTTCAACTGACGTCAGGTACTTCATGTATGAATCCTGCTGCAAAAGGCTGAGAACACCTAGTGTTACCAAATGTGCGTATCTTGTGCGCTTGACTTTGGATCCAGTTAAAAGAGACTGTGCCCTTCCAGATGTGGTCACCTGTGCTAAAACTAGTGCTTCTGTCCAGCCGCTGTTATCAAGAAAGTTTCCAAGAGCTGCTAGAAGCGCCATCTCTACATGCAAGCCACCCATCATCACCATGAAATGATCTTCCCCTAATTCGTTAGGCCATGTCCATTGGATTTGCTTTGCCAAAGCAAATAATGGCTGATCACACACCAATACAGGTGTTTGGCCTGGATTTGCATAATCTGTAAGTTTTACAGCAACTTTCATGCTATGCTTTATCATTGGAACTGAATGTGCACAATCTGGGAACATTGGTAACAGGTAGGAAGAAGATTTGGGCCTCACTTGCACCTCATCCCTTTGTGAGTGAAAGACAGGCCATGGCTTCATTCTTGTTTCCTGGAACATTTCATTGGAGCCATCAGCCGTCTCTTCTCCTTTCTTGAGGGCAACATGAAGCTGCTCCAACCAGGCATACTCGTGTCGTGTTGCAACTGCCATCGTGTTTGAGTCAAACGCCATGGATCCCTGCAACATTTGTGTGGGAGACTGAACACAAGATTTTGCTACTGGAGATACATTTGTGTAAAAGCTTGGAAGAGGCCTTATCGATTTCCTGGCAGTAGAAATAAATGCAGGCTTTTCTAACTCTGTTCCCTCTCCGACAGCTGAAGGATGCTGGACGACTGAAATGGCAGTACCATGGAAGGAGTCAGCAGCTGTTGCCGAAGAAGGGTTGTGGTCTATATTATCCACAGCCATTGTCGTAAAGACATTCTTGCGGAGAGATGAAGGGCAAACTATTCCTGTGGCTTCAAACTGATCAGAGAGCAGGTTTCCAAGATCTGCGGAGACATTTAATACCCTGTCATAAGACACTGAAATGCCAAGATCAAATAACCTGTCCACGAGTCCTTTCTTTCTTGTTCGTGTGTGGATCATTGCCCCAATATACAAGGGTAATGGCGTTTCCATGTTGTTTTGATGCCTCACAAAACTTGAATTCTGCTTTCTGCTTTTAACACAATTGAACTTGATTAATTGGGCGATTGTTAAAGTGGCTTGGTTACTTTCCCTTGCTGATGCTGATGCTTGATTCTTTATGCTTGAGCCTTCCAGAATCATCCTTACTAATGCATTCAAAGATTCCGGGATTGATTTACTTTGGCATTCGGGCTCAAACGAACCTTGAAAGCAGTATTGGTGATCTAAAATGTCTCTTCTGACAATATTCGCTGCTCTCATAAGGCACATTGCATCAGAATCGTGGTCCTGGAATATGTTATCAGATAAGAGATCACCAATGTCCTCATCAAAAGATAGAAGCACTTCCCTACCATTTGAAATTGCATGAAGTCCAGGAATGTGTGCAGTCAATCTAATTTTCAAACGAGTTGCATGCACTTGTTGATCTGAATCAGCTCCTAACTGTGCCAACCTTGCAGAGTAATCTTTAACAAGACTTGAAAGCTTATGAACCTTCATTTCTCCTGTGCTCCTAGAGTCTTCTAGGTATGAAATTAACTCAGCAAGGGCAATGCTATGTGCCATTTTAAGATCATCACATTCTCTACTTTGTCTCCTTCTTTTATCCCTTGCGCGGTTGTACAGGCTTGTCAAACATTTCTTGTGGTATTTTGCCTCAACTGCAATGAGATCTCCTGAATTCAACTTGGTGAGCAGTTTATCATCTTCCAAGAGCAAAGCAGCCGATCGGACACGGCTGTCTAATCCAAATGTGGATGCTGATCTTAAAACTTCTGTGGATGCTTTTTCCTCGCAGAAAAAGCATAAATCTTCTTTTTTTGACATGCCAGGCATGTTTCCCAATGATAACCGTGTCGTTTTCTTCCCATTTTCAGCATGATTATCTTCTCGTACTTCTGTGCATTTTCTCTTCTTTGCTCTTTGCAGCTTCGTTTTATTGTATTGGTTTCTACATGACTTATGCCAGCAGGCGCTATTTGTGCAAAGAGTTGCTACAGTACCTGTACCATCATCAAGTCTTTCTAAGCTAATTTGTAGAGGGAGCTGCCCTAATTTTACAAATTCGCATAGATCTTCTACCAGCGTTTTATATCCGGCACCATTATCTTTTCGTTTTGAAAGAGCAGGGCATTGTAAATTTTCTGAATTATCTTGGCAGAACAAACATTTCTTCCAGTCGATCAAGCCAGACACTGGCACATTTTGCTCATTTGCATTTTCATTCATATCTGGTCATTCATGTTAGGTAACGTTATCGCCTATGAAATTCATCTTCTTATTCGATCAAAATATGAACCTAACCATTCAGAACCTACAACAAAATGTACAATATTTTGCTATAAGAACCTCATGAATAAAAGATTACCATGAAAATGCAAAAAGTTGCTTTCTTAAGCATTCGTTTCTTGAGCTTCACACTTGGGGTTGTTGGGTATCTATAATGTTTCATATCAATTTGTATAATTGCAATAAATCATTGCCATAATATTGTGTATTGATATAACAAATAAATTCAAATGCAAAAATTCTTACCTTTAGGGTGGTAAAACACTGCACAGAATGAATGATCGAGCTTAATTTTATAATGGGCCTAGCCATGGCAACGAGCCTTACTGGCCATGGAAACAGGCCTAGCCTCGTTATGACAGCAGCATCAATACGAGAACTGGAAATAAAATTGCAATTTAGTATTCTAGATTAGTATGCTAATACCTAATACCTAATACCTAGTAATACCTAATACTCGTGTTTGCCAGCTATCTTTCAATGGGTAAGCCGATCAAAGCATTGTGATAAAAATTATTGTTTCCATAGCAACCAGGTATCCCATCAATGAATTTTTGTTGGTGAAAAGATTGTAAATCAATAACCTGTGTTGGTTGCTTTTTGAAAGGACTTAGATTGGAGACCATGTCTTCCAAAAAATCATCACCAGAAGTATGTAGAAAGTATCATATACGGTAGAATGCAGTAACCGGTTTCCATGGGAACCGGGTATTTTTTCGAATGGCACTAAATCAGAAATTAATCAGCATATCAAACTACATATTCAGGAGAATTTTCATGCTTGCATCCAAAAGTGCACAATTCTGTCATGTTTGAGGTCTTATCCGCTGGACAACAATGAAAAGACTAAATCATACAATGAATATACAATTTCAATTTCAATTTCATATTTTCATCACCCAATAATAGGGTCTAGTAGTGTACAGCAATAATTGTAAATGGTTACCAATACAATGCTTACTACGAATACTACATAACAAATATAATACAAAGTTTTCAAATATTTGTGTATAAATTCTGCTAAATAGTATAGTAGATTTGTGATTTGTGTGTAGATTTCTAATAGATTTGTGATTTGTGATTTGTGTGTAGATTTCTAATAGATTTGTGTATAAATTCTGCTAAATAGTTTAGTTCTATTGTATAGATAGGATTTTTCATTATTTCTTTTATGATATCAATTTTTGAACTTTATAAAGTATCTTTGAACTTATTATCCTCAATTCCAATTTTTGTGAAAAATTCATCTCTTAAATGCATGTTATTTTTGCAAGTGAAGAGGAAGTGAATTTCATTATCTACACATAGTTTGCCAATTTCATGGCAGAAGTCGCATGTTCTTTCATTTCTTTGTTTTCTATTTTCTGTATTATTGTATCTATCTGTTTCTATGTTTGATCTGTGTGCACTTATTAGAAGTTTTGTAAATGATGTTCTATGTTTTCTTGGTGTAATATTTGTCAAGTAATGTTCAAGATTTGGAATGTCTTTAAAATATCTATAAAATTCCAATTTACTGCATTTGTGTACTTCTTTGTGCCATTCAAAATCTTGTTTTGCCACTAAGGATTTACGGCAATGGTTTTTATGATTTTGTTATTTTTTGCAGTGATATTTGTTTGATTGCTGTCTTTGAATCGTTGTTTATCAATTATTGAATTCAGATTAAATGATGTTTCTTTTATTGTATTGAGAACATCATCATACCAAGATCTTTATTTGCAAACTGTTTGTTTAGTTCTAATGCAGCTTTTAACAGGTTATTGCTACTTTGTTCTATATAAGTCATATACTTTAGAGCATTTATTTTCATTTCGAACTTCCCTATTTTACCCAGGCAACTTTCTTGATGTTTTCTCCCGGGGGGGGGCCATTATGGCCCCCCTGTTTATCTCTATAACTATAACTTCTATGATGCTGCAACTTACAAGAACAGTACCTATGTATATTAAAAGGGTAATTACAGAATTTGGTTGTAATTGATCACGTGGTTCGTTGCTAGGCAACCAAAAAGTGGCAAGTGGTCACACATAAGCTTCAGTACTGAAAACAGGAAAGCGCTAATTATTTTGGATTTTAATGATTAAAACTTTGAAAAATAGGATAAATATAAAGAAAATGTTATAGTCTATCCATCAAAAGCAAATTTTTGAAAAATTGTCGTTATTCATTATAAATATGACGTCATCAATATGAGTGACGTCATAGACATTATTTTTTGCTAATGTAAGCAAATATGAACAAAATATATATCAAATGAAAGCTCTTTCAAAGATCAATCGATTGGTACCAATTTTGTTACAATTAGATATAAAACAAAGGAATTATTAAGGTTTTTGTGATTTTCTTTGTTACCACTCTCCAAATAAGGGATTGTTCTCGTCACGTGACTACATTTATGACAATGAAACATTTAAAATTTGATAGCCAATTAAATTTTAGCAAAAGTCGGTAAGTTTCAGTATTCCATCTCCTTCCAGCTAAGAGCTATAGTTCATGATTCAAGTGGGGGGGNTTTGTAAACCTTCTTTTGTTTTTGAGATTAGTACAATATCATCTGCCCATAGAAGACTTGACACTAGTGTACCAGAAAGCGTACAGGCGGGGGCTGGGGGCGGCAGCCCCCTCCCAATTCTAGAAAAACGATGCCAGTCGTGCAAATTTTCAAAAATTCACTTCAAATACAGTCGGGCAAAAATGAAAATGGAACTCGATAGAACTACTTTGAGTAATTTGGGTAGAACATTGTTCAAGAACATTAGTCCAAAGGAACAATGTATTTTTCGGCATGTTGTTACAGCCATAGGCTCGGCACCCCCAAATAGTACTTTCAGTAAGAAGCTTGATAGATGATTTAAAATATTACCCAAAGGGCCATCAGCCCTCATACTGAAACCCTCATACTCATCAGCCCGAAGGACCCTTACCGTATAACAGTATACTACCAGAGTGTTGACACAACTATGGCAGAATTACTGTCCCGCTTTGGTGAAAATGACCAGCACATTTTATGCGCTTTGGCAGATGTGATGTTTTCAAGTGACCCAAAGACTGAGAGCTACAAATCGATATCGAAGCATTATCAAATCGACCAAGAGTGCCTCAAAAATGATAAGATGGTGTATGAAAGTACAGAAGCAAAGCACTTCCGAATCTTATGGATTAAATTCGTGTTTCCGTTTTTATAGTTTTTTTGTTTGTCACTTGTTATTTGTTTTCCCAATAAATTTATGCCCTATTTTTTTCCTAGACAGAAACTGCAGCCCTTGTTTTTGCAATAACAATATGCATTGTCGCGCGGCACCGTCGAGAAGAACTATCTTTTGCGATGCAGGTTGACGTAAGTCAATGGAGGGCATCAATCGGCTTGTTCCGGTCTTCCCTGTGTGCAAAAAGAAAACCCCTCGAAAAGTTCTCAGCTTTACCGATGCTGAATCTAATCTGCAAATTGTACCTATTTTGCTGTATATTTATTCTTATTTCAACCGTTTTACTTCCTCTTTCCATGACTATCCAAATTTTCGCAAAGTATTCGTTTTACCCAAAGTTCCGCTTCCTATTCATATTTGCTCAGTTGTATTCATCTGTCAGGACTTCATTTTACGTGCTACTTCAGCTACTCAAAAGGTTTCCTCGTATCATTTTTGTACTACATCATCGTAACATCCTGACAAACATACTTTTCAAATATTGCTACTTTTATTCAATATGTATTGCCAGTTATACTCTGCACTCTCAATGGANCCCAAAGGGCCATCAGCCCTCATACTGAAACCCTCATACTCATCAGCCCGAAGGACCCTTACCGTATAACAGTATACTACCAGAGTGTTGACACAACTATGGCAGAATTACTGTCCCGCTTTGGTGAAAATGACCAGCACATTTTATGCGCTTTGGCAGATGTGATGTTTTCAAGTGACCCAAAGACTGAGAGCTACAAATCGATATCGAAGCATTATCAAATCGACCAAGAGTGCCTCAAAAATGATAAGATGGTGTATGAAAGTACAGAAGCAAAGCACTTCCGAATCTTATGGAAAGAATCAAGGGTAGGCATATGCTGTGTTTTTGGTGGTCCTATGTATGTCTTAGAAAAAACGATTTCACCAAAACCATTTTTCAGCATACCAGTAAAAATTGCGCTCTTAAAAAGACTGGTTTCGGGGACATACATTTTCATAATACTCCGATAAAACCCTAGACTTGCTCCAAGTCTCGTTCGTTCTCTTATTCGGGCCTACTCGGTCAACATTGAGCTGTGAAAGTGGAGCGAGCGAAGCGAACGGGCAGCGAAAGAGACTTGTAAATGTTGGACGCTCAGGAATATTAATGAGATTCTTAATACAACCGAGGCTGTTTAATTGGGCAAATGAGTTGGGGGGTTACATTAGACAATCATTGTCGCCAAAGCGTTCTTCTTGAAATTACGAAATCCTGCTATTTGATATTTTGATATTTGATATCTGATTCATTTAGGGAGGGTTGCCTTTCAGCAAAGGCTGATTTTCAAGGGGCCCTCCATTAAAAACAGTTGCAAAATAATCTAAAAGAAAAATAGTCCAAACCTAATTACAACAAAAACCATAATGTTAAAACCTAATTACAATAATTGATAATTTATATTAAAAGAAAATATTTACAAAGAGAAAGCAAATTACAAATTTTGGGCAAGGGCAGACTCTGTAAAACCAGCGCCAGCCACCCCCAATCGACATGCCAAGCCAAAGCAACCGGCGACCGTAGATCCGGACCACCAATCGCCCCAGCCCAGCTTGCCAACCAAGAGCAGCCAACGCCCCCGCCACAAAATCCGGCCTCGCCCTCATGTCTGAATAAACTTTTTGAAGCTATTCAGAGAGGATGCCTGTTTGGACTCAGCTGAGAGGCTATTCCATAATTTTGCTCCCCGAAAAGAAAAACATTTTTGCCCATTCGCAGATTTTTTCTTTGGTAACCTTACGTCAGTGTCAGTATTACGGAGGGTACGGGCGGAGCATTGCGAGTTTCTTGTGAAAAGTCCACACAAGTATTGTGGAGCCAGCTCATTGAGTGATTTGAAGACCATTGTTTCAGACTCATTGCTAATAAGTTGTTGAATGGTCTTCCAACCTAGCCCTTCGATAAGTGGTCTGCTTGGGGTCTCAAAGCTGCTATTCGTTACGATCCTGGCAGCCCGGTTCTGAAGCTTTTGCAACTGGTTGATTTCAGTAAGACCACAACAACCCCAAACAGANAATGGCAAACGGTCGGGGAGAAAATTTTGGGACACAGTTGAAGTCAACCAGGGTATGGACCAAGCTGTATGCACGTTCCTGAAGTAGCCTTGCTGTACAGGGAATCTATGGATGGGTGGACAGGTCCAATCAACAACTGTCCTACTACATCACTGAGTGAGTGTCGAAGTATCCACAAGCTGAGGTAGACTCAATGCAAAGTCGAAGATTCACTCTTTGACTGAACTGATACCGACAACAACAGCAATTGAATTCAATGAGATGAGCGTAAGTTGAGGGTCTTATGCAGTGGGGCTAGATTTGAGGTAATACGAGTGTGGTATGCTTAGTGCAAGATGACAAATGGCGGTATAGAGGTACTTCAATACCAAGGGCCAAACACATACAACGAAACGAAAATTAGATTAAACTCTGACATCACAAAGGAAGGGTCATTGCAGTGTTGTTTTAAACTTAAGTTAAATACAATAATTGAATGATGACGTTTTCTAGTGAAATCTACTATTTGGGGAGCGTCCATAAAATGCTTACAAATAATGAAACAAACTACTCTTTGCGACTGGACAGCATTGCTCTCAACTACATCTGCATTCAGTTGTTAGATGAATTTTCAAGTCATCAACAAATCATAACGATGCTTAACATACAGTCAGGACAAATTTGGTTCTCTGTTGAACAATTGTTACTTTTTCTAACTATTCCTCCTTTTAGCCCCCTGAAACAAAACAATCATAGAAAATGACTGAAAATGACCCGATTTCTGAATTCTACGGCATCAAATTGTACTTCGTTGTAAAATTTGGACTAATTCGACCTGAGTTTTTTATTTTTGCACATTCCCCCCGTTTAACCCCATTTAGACGCCAAATTTCCAAGAAAGAGCCCGATTTTCGAATTCTGCAGCCCCAAAGTGTACTTTCTTGCAAATTTGGACTAACTCTGCAAATGGTTATATTTTTGCACATTCCCCCCATTTGACCCCCTTATGGCCAAAATTTTTATGAAAGAACCCGATTTTCGAATTTTACAACCCAAAATGATACTTTCTGGTAAATTTGAATTAATTCTTGTCTACTTCATATTTTTGCCTGCTCCCCCCTTTTTGACCCCCTGAAACTAAAAAATTTCAAAAAAGGACTCGATTTTCGAATTCTACGCCCCAAAATGGTACTTTGTGGTAAATTTGAATTAGTTCTTGTCTACTTCATATTTTTACCTGTTCCCCCCTTTTTAACCCCCTGAAACTAAAAATTTTCAAAAGAGGACTCGATTTTCGAATTCTACGCCCCAAAATGGTACTTTGTGGTAAACTTGAATTAGTTCTTGTCTACTTCATATTTTTGCCTGTTCCCCCCTTTTTGACCCCCTGAATCTAAAAATTTTCAAAAATGGACTCGATTTTCGAATTCTACGCCCCAAAATTACCATGTTCACGAACTTTCAGCGAAATTTGAAAATTTTCGATATTTTGTTGTGTGGGGACCGATGGGGACGCAGAGGCGGAAAGGGTTAAGGCATGCTAGTTTAGGCAGGTGCTTTAGGCATGCTAAAATCTACTATTCTGAGCTCATTACCCAAACATTTATTAACCTGTGACTAAGTACAAGTTGTCCAAATTTAAGTTAGCCTTTGAGAAATGAGGAGATTCCTTTTCCACAGCTGTATATTACTAAAAAATCTATCAACCTATCGGGTGATTACAAAAAAAGTTTAAACGTTTCAAAGCCTGCAATGTGATACCTGTTCAATCAGATTCCTTAAAACTGGTTATCATTGTGGGGGTAACATGTCAACTTTGATGAAAAAATTTAGTTGGTTTAAATCGGTCCTATAGTTCCCTAGGTATGAGCGATTTTATAGAAATATTCAATCTCAGAATCCTTCAAAACAGGGCCTAAAAATTTTCGATCAAATTTGCTAACAATTCAGTATTAAAAATACTTAAATCTATCTGAAGAACGACTGTATGGAATTCCCATGTGTAAAGAATAGTAGGGCTGACTCTGTATCTACACAACTGGTTGCCTAGGCAATGAGAAAGCACGACTTAGCTTCATTTTTATCAGCGTGGAGCTTAAATTTTGAAAAATTTGACCCAGAAGTTTAGGCCTGTCTTGAAGAATTCTGAGATAAAACGCTTTTATAAAATTGTTGTAACTCAAGTAAAATAGCAGAGGATTCAAATCTTTAAAAACATTGCACGATTAGTTGATACATCTTTCGTTTGGTTGAATGGCTTGAAAGGAAGTTAAGGTACATCGTTATAAGTAGTCATTGGCAATCTTTGATATCTTGATTCTTTTCAGAATTACAGCGACTTCTATGTTTCAAACAGTTTTCCAGTTGTTACGTCATCGAATTGCTAAATCGTGAACCAGAAAAGCTATGGATTTCTGCTTACCGCCATATTATACCTAGATCTTCATAAACTATGGTTTTCTTGAAGATTGTACCATTTTTTGTATATTCATTTAGGATTTACAACGATTTTAATTTGTTCGAAGCTTTTCGTGAATTCTTCCAATTTAAAGAAAAAAAAATTATTTTGAAAATAACCAAGATATCAAAGATTTCCGATGAACACTAATAACGAAGTACCTGAACTTCCTTTCAAGCCATTCAATCAAACGAAAGATGCATAATACTTTTAAGGTGGATCTGCACTTAAAGTGGCTCACTATCAAAATTTTTTAAATTTCACAACACACAAACAATAGATTAAGGTGGCTCACCACTGACACAAATTTTACACTGATACACAATCCGTGTCCTATCGCTCATGACAATACTAACAAGTGTTAAAGAATCTTGTGGGACTACAGACAACAGGCATTCAGACGTTCTAACTTTTTTCGACTGACCCAGTATTGCTAAGTAAAAGTTGCTAAAATTGAAGCTAGCCTTTGAGAAATGGGGACACACATTTTGCAAAGCTTTGTATTAATCAAACATACATTAACTTGTGGCGATATAAAAGTTGCTGAAATTTAAGTTAGCCTTTGCGAGATGGCAACAATTTTGCACATATCTATCTATCTTCAGTAAGATTTTGTCATAGAAGAATACTGTTTTACTCATATGATTAATCATCAAAAATTATCAAATGTATCAGTGCTTTTTGCTCACGGGGGGGTTCTTCTACGTATAGTAAAGGTACCTGGGGATGTGCCGCCCTCAAGGGTATACTTTTTCGGAATTCTAGCCTAGCCAAGAGAATACTTTTTGGCAATTTTAGTATAGGCCAGTCTAGGCAAGGGTATCATTTTTGACAATTTTGGCCCAGGAAAGGCCAAAGTTTCTTAATTTGTGTCTAGAAACCCCAAATTTTGGCGATTTTGGTCTAGAGAAGGCGAAATTTTCGTGATTTGTGCCTAGAAAACGACAAATTATGGCACATTTGGCCTAGAAATTAGTCTAGCCAAGGGTATCATTTTCACAAAAATTGGTCTAGCCAACGGTACCATTTTGAAGATGCTTGCGGCACAGCCGTTTCCAAAATTTGGCCAAGAACCCCCCCCCGTGCTATTGCTACATGTGAAAGAAGTATGAATAGTAACAACACGGGCGACAAATCTTGGAAGTGGTCACATTACATCTTTAGTTGGATTTAATGGCCAGAAAGGAACTTTAGGTAATCTACTGTAATTCCAGTGAGCGCATTTTTGATTTTGTCAATATAGTTTGTATTTCTGCTAGTTTAGAAGTTGTGACGTCTTCGAATTGCGAAATCGTAAATCAGAAGAGAGACAGAGATTGGCTTACCACCACAATGTAACCCTTGATAAACTAAGGTATTCTTGAAAAAATCTACTACCAAATGTCCCCAACAACATAAAAATATTTCGTTGGGACTAGCGAGGAAAATTTAGCTTTAATCGATGGCTAATCGTTTTTAAAACGTTTTTGTTGATATTGGTATTTTGAGAGTTAAAATATTAATTTTGATAGTCCAAATTTGCCTCCACCTCCAAACCAGAGCTTTGGCCCTTTCGCCATAACAAATTCCTGAAGCCCGTCGAACTTAAAAATCAAAATTAAAGAAAAATTAAAAAACTGCACAATAGGTGAGCTCTAGCAAATGTAATATACTATGATCTAATTTTGTTGGAAATTTTATCAAGGCTATTTTTTATTTATTCACTGTGCTTCAAGAATCTGCGTAGGCCAAGGGCCAAAGTTCTGGTTTGGAGGTGGAGGCAAATTTGAACTTTAGACATTAATATTTCACCAATCAAAGCACCGATATCAACAAACAAGGTATCTATGTTCACGTTAACTATCAAGAAACGTTTTAAAAATGATCAGCCATTGATTAAAGCTATCTTTTCATAGCTAGGCAAATCAAACTTTTTCTTTTTTGGGACACTCGGTACTTTCTACAATTGATTTAAAAGTTGTGGTAATTTTAAAGTTTGTTTAAGTTTTTACATAAATAATTTCCATATTTTCTTTAACGATAGGGATCTTTTATGAGCCCACCTCGTAGTTGATCACAATCAAATTTGATTTAATCATACTGACAAAATTTACATTTGTAAAATCGCTACAATTACTTTTGTATGTCAGAATAAGCAGGCGGGGCTTCTGAAATCCCAGCGGGTGGTGCGGGCCCGGCCCCAAACGTGGAGTTCGCCTGTCCTTCCATGCCAAATTGAGTTGGTGGAAACTGGCCAGGAGCCATGGGTGGTGCGGTGGCAAACTGCTGGTTAGGAGCAGGCGCTGGCTGACCCATTTGCGCAAACGGCTGGTTGAACCACCAACTATGGACATCAATCGGGTAATCAGAGCCCTTGTCTCGATGCACATACTTTGCGGATACATCAGCTGAGAGGATGAGGAACCATCCCATGCTAGCTAATAGCCTAAGTAAGTGAGCCAACAAAACGCGGCCATGCGTACCATCGTGGCCATTAAAGCCATACGACCATGGGTTCCCGTTCAGTTTCACCTCAGTACTTGCACCGTACGGTCCTTGTCTTGCGATGCCACCCATCCATAACCTCGTGATTTCGGACACTACTGCCTGCGTAACATTGGGTGGGGCGTTGATGACACGTATGGTGTCGGTCCAGTTGAGCGATAGGCAGAATATTGGCACTTGCATTGGGGCAGTTCTCTGGAAAGTAATCACACTTTTGTCATTCAGCTTCCTTGTCAAATCAATAGCTAATTGAACACGCCAACCAATGCTCCACAGTCCCTCAAAGATCTTACACATGAGGAATCTCGTATCAACAGCCATGTGGCCGTCAGCCCACCAGGGGGTACCTGACAGCTTAAACTCATATGCATTAAACTTCTGCTTTTCCTCTTGGATGCCCCGTCTCCAGAAATGAACCAACATATTTTTGATGCAGGCAACAGCATCAGGTGGGCTGTCGATACAACGCAGTCGGTCATTCCTGTTCAAACTCAATACAAAGCCAGCCATTCGTGAGCCATCAGTTGGTACTGTCGGATCATACCTAAAAATCAAGGTATCGGCAGTGCCTTTCAAGTTGCTGCTGCCATATAACACCCATTGTCGCATATCAAGTTCATTAATCACCGCTTTAACGAGTGTTTTTGATTGGATATTTTCAGCACCACCTGAGGACATCCACGGATTCCCACGCAACTTTATTTCATATGCATCTCCAAGCTGCCTTGTACTCTGAATAGTTTGCGGCCAGTTTCTCTCAACGACCCCCTGCAAAATTTGATACATCCCTGATGGAAAATCAACTAGCTGAAGTTTATCCGTGCTGCTTATTCCAACGCACCCAAACCCGAATTGGGAGGCCTGAACCTGCTCCCTGTGGAACATCCAAGTTGATAAGTCTGTTGTTTGCGCTAGGTCGCTTGAAACTAATAACTTACATCCTTGGTTGAATAAACGAAAGAGCAACTGCGCCGCTAGTTTTCTTGTATTGACGGCCTCCTCCGCAGAAGTCATGGGTGAAAATGGAGTACCTCGTATCTTGAATTCATGTGCACTGCCACATTTAATCTTCTCTTCTTGTATTCCTAGAATGAAGAGTATGCAGATAAGCCATTGAAACAAATACTGGTTGTGAACAAGGGCATATTTTGCAATAACAATATCAGTTGCATTTGATTGACAAGCCATTTCAAAGCGGCTGGCGATAGAAGACAAAGAGAATTCTCTCAAACAACAATGCTGTCTCTTGTCATTGAGATGCGTGCCCCTTTGCAGGATATGAAAGTATCTAACAAATACTCTTCATGGCTTAATAGCGATTTTAAAAAGCTTTCTCGTCGGAGGGAAATTGTCCATTAAAGAAATAATTTTAAAAGAGGCATCCACTATGATGTACAATTCTTTGAACTATCTTGCACCACAGTACCGCAGAAACCTATTTGTTAGACTGTAAGATTTTCACACACGTGAGCTAAGAAACACCAAAAAAACCATCTTGCAGTACCGTTAATGCGACAAGTAAGTGGCCAAAAGGCATTCTCTTACCGTGGTACAAATGTGCGGAACAGGTTTGACAACGATATCAAAGAGGACCCCTCGGTCTACTCTTTCCAATCAAAGTTGAGACAATTTGGGGTACGAAAATCTTTAATTTGATTAGTTCAGGTATCTTTTTTGTGTACATGCATATATATTTATGAGTAAATTATTTAAAATCTGTTATTAGGAACTCTAATTTAACCCTATATGGACCGGGCTTTTCTGAGCATCCTCGGGCCGGGGAGGGGGTTAAATTAGCCGCCCTCAGAAATCCGAATTGACAAAAGCTAGAAAAAAGAAAATTGGTTATCTTATGTAATTTGATGTCGAAAGTCCGAATTTATAATTTATTTTACTCTAATTGTTGTATAATCGATGACGTCATCAATTGTCTTTGTTTTAGGCCAAAACAGTACTATTACAGATTTGAAAGTAAAATCTCATTAGAGAGAAATACTGTGCTTCTTTTGACTGTAATTGATAGATAAAATATCTAAATCTCATAAAAACAGAATTTTTTGAAAAAAATATGAACTTTGTAAACCTAGCGAAACGTTTAACTGAATGTGTTTTTCTTGAGAATCTATATCTATTTTTATTACATATTGAGAAGGAGCTTATGAGAATATATATANTATATATATATATATATATATATATATATATATATATATATATATATATATATATATATATATATATATATATATATATATATATATATATATATATATATATATATATATATATATATATATATATATATATATATATATATATATATATATATATATATATATATATATATATATATATATATATATATATATATATATATATATATATATATATATATATATATATATATATATATATATATATATATATATATATATATATATATATATATATATATATATATATATATATATATATATATATATATATATATATATATATATATATATATATATATATATATATATATATATATATATATATATATATATATATATATATATATATATATATATATATATATATATATATATATATATATATATATATATATATATATATATATATATATATATATATATTTATTTATATATATATATATATGCATGCAGATAAATATATATATATATATAACGTCATCAATGACGTCATTAATTTCTTAGAAAAAATTAAGTTAAGGTTTTTCCATATTCTCTTATTGATTCATGGTTGAACGGAAAATTTTATCCAATTATATTATCTTACTTCTGTCAAGAATTATTTGTGTTTGAAGTTATAAAGGGTTTGACCGTAAAACAAACCAGACTACTCTCCCGGAAAATTGTTATATTTCCAAAGCTGCATGAGATATGTTGAATAAATTTGGATGGAATATGCTAAATAGATAGTTAGGAAAAGTCACACAAATAATAAGCAAAGCAAAACGGTGCAGATAGGGTTAACAGGGTCAAATTGAGAAACAATTTTTATTGAATTTTGTACCCTGTATAAATACGTATAGAATATGAAAATATATGATATGGAACAAATCAACACAAACGCAAATGCTCTGGAACCAGTATAGCAAACAGTCGCGTTGTGCACATGAAAAGCATTGTTAGGAGAAGTTATGCTATCTTATTTTAGGAAATTAACGATACATGCAATTATAATTTGTTAAGTGCTTATTTGATATGCGTCAATTAAGTGGTGCAATAATAAAAAAATGTTAACTTCTGTCAATTTGATAAAATCCCATAATGTTTCAATGTCGCTTTCAATGATGAGATCCTCAAAGACCTTGAATATGTTCAAATTTGGTTTTGTTCAAGTTGGAGTTCTGTATTACACGTTTATGTTGCGAATATAAAAACAATTTTGGATGACACAAATTTTCTGTTCTTACTTTCCTTCCCAAAGTCAGAAAAACGAACGCCGTTAATAGTTATAGCTCTTTCCAAACTATTTTATCAGGGGTACCCCCAAGGCTCTGTTTTGGGCCCTATTCTATTCAATGTTTACATAAATGATCTCTTTTTGTTCATCAAACGAGCAACAATACATAATTATGGTGACGATAACACTCTAGCTTATTTTTCCAAGACTCTATCAAATTTGATTGAGGTGCTGGAAGAAGAAGCTGGAGTTGCTTTGACTTGGCTAAAACAAAATCAAATGATAGCTAATCCAGAAAAATTTCATGCAATCCTTATCAGAAAGGATCAAACAAATACTAGTGGAGAAAATTTCAACATCCAAGGAAAAATGATCAAATCGGAAGAAACAGTGAAATTGCTAGGTATTCAACTAGATTATAAACTGAACTTTGAACAGCATATCTCCGAACTTTGCAGAAAAGCTGCATCACAACTCAATGTTTTAAAAAGACTCAACAAATTTATTGGTTTTAATGAAAAGAAGATTCTAGTTCAAAGCTTTGTATATTCAAATTTTGATTATTGCCCTCTAGCATGGTACTTCTCGTCAACTAAATCTTTGCAAAAAATTGAAAAGATTCAAGAACGTGCCCTTAGATTTTTACACAATGATCACCTTAGCTCGTATAGCGACTTTCTTTCGAAATCAGAAAGGTGTACTATGCATGTTTCCCGTCTAAGAGTTCTCTGTATAGAAATTTTTAAGACACTGAAAAATTTGAACCCGTCTTTCATGCACGATATTTTCCAAATAAAATCTTCTAATTACTCATTAAGAAACTCCAACGACTTACAGCATTATAGACCAAATCAAGTCACCTTTGGTTCAAATAGTCTTCGATCATTGGGACCTCAAATCTGGAATGGACTGCCAAATGAAATTAAATCCGCCGAAAATTTAAATAGTTTTAAAAATATGATAAAAAAGTGCGATGGGCCAAACTGTAAATGTAACGCTTGTAATTATGTATCCGGAAATTAGTTTTATTTAGTTAATTTATTAAAACACTGTAACAATATTTATGACCGTGTAAACATATATATATATATATATGTTATTTATTTATTAATTTGGATTTAGATTAGTTAGTTTAGATTATCGATTTAGATTAGTTTATTATGTACATTATTGTATATATAAAGCTAGATATTAAATGATCGATATTAAATAAGATGACAAACAAACAAAAAGTTAAATTCAATTCGATAAAGATTAGAGCCAAAACAACAAATCAGGTCGTAAGTGGACTTGCATCAGTTGTCTTGAAAGAAACAGAGAGAACGACTTGTTCCAAACAGCTCCTCGTCAATTATTCATGAGACGTGTGTTTAAAATCATCCGGCGATCCAGCTGTGAGCTGTTGGGAACAAGTCGTCCTTTCTCTTTCTTTCACGACGTCCTTTCTTATTCTTTCACGACGACTCGGGCAAGTCAAGGCAACGACTGTCCTACCTCCAAACTGCATAATAGTCTGCCTGACTAAATTGATTTCTTGTTCCGTTGCATAAATCATCCTTATTCGATCATATGCTCTGAATGAAATGCACATGTAGTCAAATCCCAGTGGCATTGGGAGTAAATTCGATTCGACACCTCCCATGTCGTCACGTGATCTTTACTCAGTTAGTTTCAGCTAAAACAGAGGAGAAAATGATTTTAACTCTCAGTTAAGTTATGGTCTTACACAAAGGCTTCAAATACTTAAAATTGATTGTATTATTAAACTCCAAAGGTTTTCGACGGTCAAAGCTTCGAACAACATTTTTTCCTGAATTTGTTTGTCCAAATTACATTTGAAAGCGTTCGAAATTTGTTTGGTTATATTATTTGCTGACAATGCTTCAATTTGAAGCATTCAGTGTCGATCTTCGGTCAAAATTAGGTTAATTATTTGCAAATATAACTCAGTTCAAGCGAATAATTTGATCAATTAGCCGTAAAAAGGAAAGTGCTTCTGATTTCACAAAAAGTGTCCCAAACATTTTGTCCGAAGTTTGTTGTCCGAAACAATTCCGTCCGAAACATTTGGATGTTACTGTAACTGGATTATTAGCTATCAACGCTTTACTCTCATATCAATGACTTGAAAAGAATTTTGGGTACTATACCTAAGTTCTCCTGAGCGTAATTTTGATATCATAGTTTTAAAACATTGCAAGGATTTTCCATTTTATCAATGGCATTCATACAAAGCATTGATGAAAATTAAAAGCATTGCAAGTTAAAAATTAATGGAGAAAAACTAGAAGAATTTACAAGAAACTGTTAGTTTAGGAGGCTCGTAATTTTATTGAATTTTGCAAACAATAAAACTAGGAGTACAGCTGGAAATGGGCTAAAACGCATAATCATATCTGCAAGCAGGGATTAATGTCTGCAAGCTTTTAATATCGAATGGTCTATGTGGGAGACCACCAAAAGGAAGTTTTTGAGAAAACATCGATGGATCAATGCCAAACTTAGTCTAGAGCTGCACATTCAACAATGGCAGAATTCTTACCGAAAAAATACAAAATCCACCCGAGTGTCTTAGTTATCATTCAAAAATCCTGAAAACAATTGCAAGTCGTTTTCTTTTTGTGGGCTACAATTTTGTCAAGTTAGGGAACAGTTAAGGTCTTTGGAAGGTAGGAAATCAACGAATGAAGATCAAATACCACGACAACTCGCGCTTTTAGCTGCAAACCAGCTTGCAATCCCTCTAACAGATGCTATTAACAGCAGAATATGCAGCTATAGGTTTCCAAATAATGGAAAACTCGCCGCGGTATGTCCTTTAGATAAATGGGAGGCTAATCGTACAGTTGGACGAAACTTTCATCAAGTCAATATACTAAATATCTTTTCCAAAATCTATGAAAAGATATTGAAAACTTTCACTTTCAATCTTCGTCGCTGCTTACAAAAATCATATCGCACACAACATGTTTTGATAAAAATTATTGAAGAATGGAGAGCCAAACTCGATAATGATAATATTGTAGGGGCTATTCTAATGGATTTGTCAAACGACATTTTGCTCATCAAACGAGCGACATTACATAATCATGCTGACGATAATACGTTGGCTTATTTTTCAAAGACTCTATCAAACTTGATTGAGGTACTGGAAGAAGAAGCTGGAGTTGCTTTGACGTGGCTAAAACAAGATCAAATGCTAGCTAATCCAGAAAAGCTCCATGCACTCCTTATTAGAAGGGATCCAACAAATACTAGTGGAGAAAATTTCCAAGAAAAAACAGGAAAAACATCCAAGGCAATATGCTCAAATCGGAAGAAACGGTCAAATTGCTAGGTATTCAGCTAGGTTATAAACTAAATCTTGAACTGCATATTTCTGAACTTTGCAGAAAAGCTGTGCCCTTAGATTTTTGCACAATGATCACCTTAGCTCGTATAGCGACTTACTTTCGAAGTCAGAAAGGTGTAATACGCATGTTTCCCGTCCAAGAGTTATCTGTATAGAATTTGTTAAGACATTAAAAAATTTAAACCCGTCTTTCATGCACGACATTATCAAAATAAAATCTTCTAATTAGCCATTAAGAAACTTCAATGACTTACAGCATTATAGACCAAACCAAGTCACGTTTGGTTCTAAACGCCTTCGATCATTGGGACCCCAAATCTGGAATGGACTGACAAATGAAATGAAGGTGAAGTTGCGGTTTTTAGCGCCAAGCGCTGTCTTCTTTCCTATGATACCCAGCTTCGTCACATTAATTGAATTATTTATAACTTAATTGACGATTTAGTAAGTATGGCCTATTTCAGATATAAAGGAGAAAGATTGTGCTTTCAGATGGTATACAATACATCTATTCAAATCTTATCATTTTCAAAACAATTTCGATACTAGTTGAGTTGCATTTTTCTCTGAAACACACTGTTATGTATAGTAAGCTGGATGTAAATAATCGATATAAATTTGATTGCCAAAAATATATAAAAATTTCGAGGGTTTTCCTGCCTCAAGTTAATGACAATTACATGTGTTAACATGTGCTATCTTCTTGGGAAAGGAAAATAAAGTATCCTGGAATAATTTTACTCTCCACCTAGGCGTGCCAAAGCGTGTCCAAGTCAGTGCTGTAAAGGCTGATTTCCAGTCAGTGGAATTTTCGGAGCGGGCGGGAATTTACACAATCAAAAGTCATTCAACCTTAAATTTCTATTCAATTGCAAAGCGACATTTTCTGTCGTAAACAAAAGATTTCCGCCCGCTCGGAAAATCCCACTGACTGGAAACTGGCCTTAACACAGAAATGTTAGGAAATTTGATCTTAATTTTAGAAAATTTTAGAAAATTTCTCGAAAGGTCTTGCTCGAGAAAATGCCTCATAGCTACAGAACGGAGTGGCCACTTTCAGTAGGGTAAATTTTAAAATTTAATCCAACATCTCCGCTATCAAACAAGAATTTGCCAATATTATTGCTTCGATATCCAATGAACAGTAGCCATTCCATCTAACGGGGATTGTTTTTAATGACTCACACGGTATAACCGGGAACAAAATTTTAATCATAGAAGGTAAATGCATCGCTAAACAAACTTGACAGTACAACCTTTAATATCGCAAAACCTTCTGCCAGTCATCCTTCCTCTTTCTTTTTGCTCTCTGATACAACAGCTCCTGAACTTGTGGTCACAAGACTTTCTGTGTTACCAAACTATACTGCAGTAACGAAACATAACCATGACTGTACTCTGAGCCTTAGATACTGATAAAGCTTCCATCCATCTGCAATCTTGCTCATCGCCATGCTTTATTGTAACCAGGATGATTAGGTCATGATTACAGCAGCTTTTACACATGCGCTCACAACTTACAAGGTGCGGTGCAAAAGTTGGGCGCGACACTAAATGTCTATGTTCACTGCTCCAACTTCTGAACTTTCATCCACAAAATTTATAATCAAAGAGATTTCAGGAAATGCTATAACTTTTCAGTCCAACGTTCAGTATTAAAAACTTTTCCCTTGTCTTCCTTTCATTCTGTCTTAATGTTTTTTCCAGCTTTTGAACTTGCGAGCAGCACTATGTAATCATAAAGTGTACATGACTCGCTGCATAAATGCTCAAGTAAATCCTTTAGTATTACAATTTGTTCCCTCGTCTTTCGTTTCGTCTGTCTTTTATGGCTTCTTATTCCAGCTTTTGAACTTGCAAGCAGAACTATTTAATCATAAAATGTAAATGAATCAATGCATAAATTCTCCAGTAAAACGTTCTTTATTGCACACTTTCCCTCGCCTGTCATTTCGTCTGTCTTTGTGGTATATTACTGCAGCTTTTAAACTTGAAGCTAGATTCGCTTTATTCATATAATGTAAATGAATCACTGTATAAATTCCCAAGAGACCAATAAAGTTAAATTGTATCAGTACAAACAAGATCGAGTTAAATGAATAACTTTACAAGCTGTTATCCAACTTGGGCATAATGAAATATCCTTACACACTCTTCAATTAAATGACTGTAATTAAAGAATGATCACCCAAGCATCTGGTCTCGTTTCTACTAGCTTCACTGTATCACTTTGAAGATCAATTGAAATTCGGTAGATTAATACTCTGCAATCTCTCGCATATTTCGGGAAATGCAGAGGAAAGAACTCTTCGAATACAGATCACTGACAACAGCTGACTCAAATCAGAATAGCTAACACAATCGGCTCCTTGATATAATGAATTCAAACTGCGGTGAAATAACCTTTCACCACGCAAAATTACGGCTGGTTAAAGTAATGAAATTTTGTACTTTGTGCTTAGGCAGTCCATTGTCGTGGCTGTATAGGATTTTACATTTGTGGTAGTCAAAATGTATTCAGAAGAAAGCGATTAAACTGGCAGCTAAAATCTATGATTATTTAATTTTGTAAACCGGGGGTATTATCAATTATCATTGTCTGGGGGAGCAAGAAATTGAAGCGGAGCTTTACTTTATTTTCTCTGCATTTATGTTGTTTAATAAGCTATGGGTATAGTACACTTGTTTGAAAAATAACAAATATTTGGTTATAAGTACAATCTTTAAATCCCCTTTTCTTGGCAAGTAGATCTCTAAATTCCCATTTTCTTGGCAAGTAGATCAAAGACCAAATCATTTTCCGAGATAGCTGATCTTGTGATTCGCATAAAACTTAGCAAATTTCGCTCTTCTTAGAGCTGCGTTCGAATCATACTGCAAAAAGCACTGATGATTACCAGATTAATTAGTTGTGTAAATTCAGCTTTTAATTTAGTCACAAATGACACAAAAAATGAATGCACACTATCATTGGAGACTTCAAGGACAATAAAATCCCAAAATGTTGGCTCTTAGGCAAGATTAACTATGTTGCTTTGGTTGCTTATAAAGTTTAGCTCAAAACAAGGTTTGATGATTGAGTTTTGGGGCTTTTTTAAACAGGGGTACTTTTTTGGGAGACCCAATACTGTAGTTCTATGATGCCCAAAATTCTACAACTAGTATGTTTGAAAAGCATTAAAAATTCTTTAAACAAACTTCGAGCATTAACGTCACTTCACCCTCTGGTTCATGAGGAATATTCACCACAATATTGTTTGTTTTGATTTTAACAGAATCGGTTCTCTTTCCAAATATTGGTTTTAGTAAAATAAATTTCCACTTTTAGGATCGTCTTTACCTAATGTAGACACAATATGGAGTCCTAGTTATCGCCACAACAACAAAGCTTGTTTGCACTATTGATTGAATTGAATTATACACTTTTAATTGAGCAGAATTGTTATTGCTCCTCTGCAGTGGCATGTTTTTGCATTGATTGAGACAAATGGACTAAGTTGAGTCTTTAACCTGTATAATGATTGTAATTGGGTGCAATTTGTTGATCATTCATAACTGTACATTAAATCTAACTCTGTAAATTTTATTTTGTTGTAGCAACTTGTATTTTACAAATAAGATTGACTTGAATTGAATCTAACACATAAACTTTTTTGACTGATTTGGCATGTATCTAGTACCTAAATCANAATTAGTTGTGTAAATTCAGCTTTTAATTTGGTCACAAATGACACAAAAAATGAATGCACACTATCATTGGAGACTTCAAGGACAATAAAATCCCAAAATGTTGGCTCTTAAGCAAGATTAACTATGTTGCTTTGGTTGCTTATAAAGTTTAGCTCAAAACAAGGTTTGATGATTGAGTTTTGGGGCTTTTTTAAAAAGGGGTACTTTTTTGGGAGACCCAATACTGTAGTTCTATGATGCCCAAAATTCTACAACTAGTATGTTTGAAAAGCATTAAAAATTCTTTAAACAAACTTCGAGCATTAACGTCACTTCACCCTCTGGTTCATGAGGAATATTCACCACAATATTGTTTGTTTTGATTTTATCAGAATCTGTTCTCTTTCCAAATATTGGTTTTAGTAAAATAAATTTCCACTTTTAGGATAGTCTTTACCTAATGTAGACACAATATGGAGTCCTAGTTATCGCCACAACAACAAAGCTTGTTTGCACTGTTGATTGAATTGAATTATACACTTTTAATTGAGCAGAATTGTTATTGCTCCTCTGCAGTGGCATGTTTTTGCATTGATTGAGACAAATTGACTAAGTTGAGTCTTTAACCTGTATAATGATTGTAATTGGGTGCAATTTGTTGATCATTCATAACTGTACATTAAATCTAACTCTGTAAATTTTATTTTGTTGTAGCAACTTGTATTTTACAAATAAGATTGACTTGAATTGAATCTAACACATAAACTTTTTTGACTGATTTGGCATGTATCTAGTACCTAAATCAAATCAGTAGGAGTAACCCCCCCCCCCAACATGGGGGTCTAATCCTATACTTTCCTAGTGTCATGCTTGTACAAAGGCCAACCTAAACATGCATCCTAAACGCCAACCTGTTTTTACAAAATATATACCCTAATCATAGAAACTATTCTTGAGAACTGCAGTACCCTTTCCCATGTCACAATGAGTTTCTCAAGTTTAGGTCCCCTAATTGCTGGCAAATCACTTCCTATAAATGTTGATGTTGCCAGTTTGATTTCATGTGATGAGTCTGCATAGACGTACTGTATGAGCAGGAGGGAGGCACTGTGCCTACCCAAGTTTTTAGAAAGTGCCCTATTTCAACCTCAAGTGCCCTTTTCTACAACTTTTCTAGTTGTAAAGTTCCCATTTTCCCCAAAAAAGTGGCCCTTCTGAAAGATGCACTACCAAGTGAGAATGGCCCTGTGAGTCATGGAGGAAGAGTTAAACCTAGAGTAAATTGGCATATATCAACAAATACTTTCCCCAAAAGAAATTAATAGTGAATACGATGCTCACAAATGGTCACAACTTTGCTCATGGTATTAGGACAACTATACAATCATGGTATTTGTTGGGGATCAAACCATCAAAGTTCAAGAGCAAACAGTTATCCCCAAAAAGGAAGCCTACCCTCATATGCAAAAAGAATAACATGTATGACTGTGAGAGCCACGATAATGTAATAAGTGAGTAGCGGCTACGAGGTTTGCACATGGCAATACTGGAAAACATGGTGCTTCGTCAAAGATCTTTGGCAAGAGAGAGCTGGAGAATTTGGCGTAAGCTGGCTTAATTCTGTGGCAATTTCTGTCATTTAAACAATTATTGTCTTGTTCCTTTGTGACTTTCTGGCACGGCATAAACAAATTTAAATCTTGGCACAAAATCTATGAGGGGTACAAAAAATGAACTTTCCAGTATGGGTGCATGGCAATTAGGTTTATTAGCCCTTGATTGGCTTAAAACTTCTCACCTGGGGGGTGGGGGGAGGGTACTTAATATGTCGATGGTACAGGCTATGTGCCACCCATATGGGTGGGTTGTTGGCCCAAAAATTCTCTAAACTAGGGATCCTTTTCCAGCAGATTTTCCTAAAACATGGGTCACAGTCTTGCTGGCATTGCAAACAATATTAGTAAAAATGGGCCAGTTTCCCCAAAAATTCATCATAAAAGTGGGTAAGACGGTGAATTTCAGCAATTAGAAGCATGTGTAGCCGGGGTGTGTAGCTTTCTTAAAACCGGGCGGCAGACCCACCTCCATCCACAAGTTGTAAACCCCCCCCCCGGGTTCTCACCAGCAAAACAATAGGCTAAGACCACAGGGGTAGTCCTTGGTATATCCTCAACGAATCTTTTGATCTGCAACCATCAAGAAAAGCAGTGGAACAACGGAGAAAGAAGAAGGAGGAGTAGTGGTACAGGGTGTCAGGAGAAGGCTATTATAGCCCCCCTGGATGTTGGAGTTGCCCCCCCCAGTCGGCAGCAAAGAAAAGTTGCTTTTCCCTATGATGATAATTTTACGTTTTAATTCTTGTCTTGTTGTTGGCACTCCAAAAATATTTTCGGTACTAATGAATTTCTCAGTTTCCAAGGAAATTCTATCGTCGATTTGGATTAGTTTACTTTGTATATTGTATATAGTTAGTAAGCTAGATGTAAATAATCGATGTAAAATAAGTTGAAAAACAAACAAACTCGACCCTCCTCCCCCAGGGGGGGTACTCCCAAACTTTCAATATGGGGGGTCCATGCCAGTACTTCTTTTCCGACCCCTAAATATTGAGTCTAATAATGTTTTGGAGACCCAAATATTGTTTTTTGAACACTAAAGTACGGGGCATACAAATGATTGAATCTAACACTGTATTGAATCGCGCCAAATTTCAGGATTCTCCCTTTTTTCAGATTCATGGACCCCAAATATGGAATTATNGTGCACAGTAAGTCAGTAAGTATCCAAAAGAGACACCTTGTTGGGAGGTTTAGTCCAAAAAATGATGTGTATCATAGCCGAAGGTTTATGAACATCATGATCGTCAAAAAGCAGCAACTTACGAAATGTAATGGCTAATTGAAGAAAATTATAGGTCTTACCTCGTTTTGTTTACTGCCACGCTGAATTAGATAATGGATGCCCTGTGGTGCCCTCGTTTTGGATTTACAAAGTCTCACTCTGGCGCTTTTGTTAAATATACCTATTGTTCTCAAAGCCAATCAGAGGCCGGAGCATTCTCAGGATTTAACGGCATGTCTTTGTGTTCGATAATGCCAGCCTTACTGATGCTTTAAGAAATAATACAGTTCCAAACGGTTGGATTCCTGGTTCTAAGGTTACTTATGAAGTTTTAGGGAATATATTTAGAATTTCTGAGAACTTGAACATACCTTCAACAAGTGAAGTTATAAACTTTATTAGCTAGTCTACTTTGTGGTCATTCAGTGAAAGATAAAATAAAGAAACTTAACTATCAAATTTAAAGAGAACTGCTGAAAGAATAAACAAGAAGTTTTCTGAAAGAAAACATCTTATTTACAATTCATTTTACAAAATTTTAGTAATTATATATTATTTATGCGAGCTTTTTGAAGATTATGAGAAAGGTTGGATTCGTTTTTGCTGAATTAATATGATATTATGCCATCCTTTAAGGATAGGCGAAGGTAAAAAGATCCCCCTGCATACATAGGCATAGGAACCCCCCCCCCCCAACGTTGGAAAAATTTATCAAAATCAGCCTTTTTAGGGCAAAAATCCACCCTAAGTCAGGCATAAAAATTTCTCAAATAGATAACATGGGGTATTTCCTTGGATAGGAAATAGCCTGAACTCACAGGAAGTAGATGTGTAATAGATAATTGTAATGATCACATACATTGACCTCAATAAATAAGATTCCCCTTATTAGATGCTCTGTTAAAGGGACAAGGTGTGCCTTTCTTGCCATAGCGAAAATACATAATAGTCATAATAGCGAACATGGTAGAATCAAGTAATTTTGAAATAAATTGCTGATATTTTGTCCTGTCATGCTGGACTAATCAGGTAAATGGCTGTAAAGCATGTTCTAACTCAGCTACTGTCCAAATAGATTCTTTATTAATAGTCTTCCCTCCAAGATTACACCCTTCATTTCAAACTAAAGACGTCTTCGATAAGGTCTGTTGGTTTCCATGGTAACCCATGCTATTCTTAGAACAGCAATTTTCATGTAATCAATATTGGCCAAGGGCAACAAGTTTAGTTGCAGAAGAAATTTAGATCAAATTCTGCTTTTTAGACAAACAATGAAGCACACTCAATGTAACGCAACAGTGTATTTTTATTTGGTTTCCATAGCAACTGTTCTATTTTTAGATTTCAATTTTGAAGCTGAAGTAAACTTGAACTGTTAATTACTCAGATTAGTCAGAAAAAGTGTTAACTGTTGCAAAGAAGATTGTTTTGGTGGTAGTTTTGGTACAAAATATTTGCTAATTGGTTGCCATGGCAACCAAATCTATTTTTAGAACTGAAATTTTAACAAGCAACTTTTGTTGTATAAGTGCTGAAATTATTTTTGTAATTGCTTGTTCATAGCAAATTTGGTGGACAGTTTTGTCCAACAACTCTCAAGTCAGCTGTGCCTTCTTTGGTGCCATGAGTTTCTTGCCTATCACTATGCTTTAGATGAAATTTTGTTCTAAAACAAGTCTATTAAAATGAACCTTTGAATTTCCATAACTTTTTTTCTACTTGAGGTATTGAGGTGGGATAAAGTGCAAAATGCTCATAAAGAGAAGCTCTTTCATTTAAGACCATTTACAGTGCAATCAGACAAAGTTAAATTTTTTGCTGTCCTCCCTATCCAATGTCTTGATGACAGACTCTCGTTGCAGTGCAGTGGAGTGGGCGAGCAAACACTACTGCGTGTTTGTTTAGCAGCGAAAAGGCTTTGATCAGCTTAAAATTCCCTATGGTATGTATTGATTGTATTGATAGCATACCAACCAACATAGCGTTCCTGGTTCCTTTGACAGTCAAAACAATCACGATTTATTCAAATCCAACCAGCCACACCCTAGACTTATTACGTTGAGTCCTAGTAATCGCTAGACTGATTACATGAGTCTCAGTTTTCCGCATTGAATAGAATGATAGTTATGGCTTCAAACTGAGAGAATAAATATGAGAGAAAATAAAAACATCAGATTGAAAACATTTAATGATTACAATTACAAGGAATCACGTCGTCAGTCTAAGTAATCGCTACCCTACTCAGTGGCGGAGCCACGGGGGGGAATGGGGGGGACAAGTCCCCCGCACTTTTCTCTGAGGTCAATTTTCCAATTCGTCTAAATCCGTTGAGAAAATAGCTCAGGAGGGGTTAAGTAGTTATCTCTAGAGTTGGATAAACAAATAAGGGTGTTTCCTGAGGGTAAAAAGGGTGGTTCCTGAATATAAAAAGGGCTTGGCCCTGAAAATTTTCCTGGGGGCTGCGCCCCCAGAGCCCCATCTTCCTTTTCCCCCTCCACTTTTTTGCGGCTGACGCCACCACTGACCCTACTCGCTCATACTAGGACTCATGGCTTTCCAGCACAAAAGTTGGCCCTGTGAAGCACATGCCTCGTTTTCAAAATTGACCAATGCTAAATTACACAAATTACGGAACAGCGCAGAGCAACAACAACAGCCCGCCAACTGCCATCGTTTCTATGGTTTCACCGATAGGCTTTGATTCACATTTTTAACGAACGATCTTGATCAAATATTTTATTTATTTATATTTATTTAATCACATTTTAACACAAATACCCTATCAAGCTATTTTAAATAAACTAAAAGAAAAATAATCGCTATAA
>REGM01000211.1:236047-252339 GCA_004194415.1 Aurelia aurita | reverse complement strand
CTGATTTTTCCATTAAACAGAACGACAAATGACGATTAATTTTTCAAGTAAACAAAACGAGAATGACGAATATTTTCGCGCCAAAGCTGTCTGATGTGAGGTCTGAGTTAGAGAGAAATTGGTCAGGGTGTCAATGCCGTTTCGGACTGATCGACCGAGACTTGTGTACACTATCGAGACTAAACTCAATCACTTACTAATTAGAAAGGTAGTGTGCCTCATCAATGACTACCACTGCAGCAATAACAAACCAAAGCTCGCCATTTTGTAACGAAAGACGATTGTTGTTGTGGTACATTTGTCTCCAAAGCCTGAAGTGCTTCGTCCTCGCAGCTTTGCGAATCGTTTGCCGCCATTGCGAAAACCAATCAGTTGTCCGCAAAATACTATTTCTAGCCTCGAGTTGGCGTTGACTGAAATAAGCCAATCAGTGGCAAGAAAAATATCATGTGACCACAATACAGCTCTGTGATTGGTACCACAAGAAGTTGTGGTGAGTGGCCTAAATAGTGCCAACTTTTGTGCTGGAAAGCCATGAGTCCTAGTATGAGCGAGTAGGGTGGGTGGGTGGTAGCGATTACTAGGACTCAACATAATAAGTCTAGCCACACCCGCCACACCCACAAGCAAGATTTCATTATCAAACAAGACTATACTTTTTTACTGCGAAGGAGTGACAAAGAGGCAAACTAGGACAATAATGTATTACCAAAACAACAAACGAGAAGACTAAATCTTACAATGAATATACATGAAAAGAAGTCAATCTAATTGCTTTCAAATGAAACAATGATCAAGAATCTTGATTGTTCTGATCGCCAAAAAGCCAGAACAAAAAGCCAGGACCCAGAACCCCAACAAGGTAAGGTAGGATCCAGGATCTAGGATCCAGGACACAAGATCTAGGACCAAGGACCCAAAATCTACGACCCAGAACCCAGAGACTGGTACATTTTTTAGTAATTTAAGAAATGAATGATTCTCTCATGTAAAACGTAAACTAATAAGAGGTCTTGTCGTGCATGATTAACTGCAAGTTGGTGTAAATCAGTATATTGTATAATTTCTATGTGTAGCCAGAAGTGAAAATAAGACATATTCAAAACTAAAGTAAACCATTGAAAGTTGCGTGGAGCGCTTTCATCTACATCTTCATCAGGGATTTATTAGTATTGGACTACGAAAATAGATTATGCAAACACGGACACGTCTTGAAGAATTAAATCAACTTTGGTTGTGTTTTATAGGTAATTCCAAACCTACCAAATTCCGAAAACAGTAGACTTCGCAGAGAAGGAATATATTTCCCAATCAAACGCAAAAATTTATAAACGGTAGGTTTCGGATTCACCAAGAAGGCTTGCTAATAAAACGAGAATCTCTCCAAAGTCTGCCAAACCTCCTACCTTTTGGAGCATAAGGTTCAGAAGGCCTTCCAAACCTACCAAACATACCGTTTTGAGAATTTCGGAGTCAATACACCACTTTAATTAAGCGGCCTCGTATTGGAAATTCTTTGAAATTTCTTCCTGTTCCTCAAATGAAAATTTTGAACCTGGATTCGGATTTTAGCTCCCAAACTTTAGCCTAGTCATGGGTTTTCAAACTGCTAGCGTTTGTGATGCTCATTTTATGACAATGTAAAGTTTGAAACTTTATAAGGGATTTGACTGCGCAAATCGTTCGAGGTGAAACTTTACACCCCCGAGTCATTTTTCACGGTCAAATCTCTTATAGATTTTCAAACTTTACATCGCCATAAAATCAATTTTAAGACCACCAGCAGTATGAAATTTTGTAATTAGACTAAACTTTGGGTGCTGAATTCGAATCCAGGCTCTAAAATTTTATATGAAAGAATTTTGAGAAATTTCCAAAACGAGGCTGTTAATTAAAGTGGTGTATAAAACACAAATTCTGAGTCTACCAAGCCTACCGTTTTCAGAATTAGTGCCAATCAAACACACCCTTAGTGAACCCCTGTTTGCAAACGATGACGTAAATAAATCTGTCATTCAACTTAATCTTATACGCCTTATATAACAGTAAAATATTATCCTAATTTAAGGTTGTGTTTATAATAATAATAATAATAAATGTTGGTAAAGGGGCTGGAAGGTCATGGCCTATAAAAACCCTTATTGTCTACGGCTACTAATCTAGGTTAAATTGAATACGAATTTTGAATCCCCATGTAAGCTGTCAAAAAGTTTTTCGAAATGTATCACATCCTTTGCTTCTACGATGCTAGCGGGCAAGCAGTTCCACTCTTATATGATTCGCTGGGAATAAAAGTTCTTTCTGACATCCAGTCTGCATTTATTCAAGACTATTTTAAATTTATGACCCCTTGCCTTATTGTCGTTGAGCTTGAAGAACTTCGAGGGATCAGCGTCGATGAGGCCATGAAACAATTTGTAAGTTGTGATCATATCACCACGCTTTCTCCTATACTGAAGAGTCGGTAATTTTAAGGCTTGTAATCTTTCATTGTATGATAATTGGCTGATGCCTCGAACAAGCTTCGTTGCTCGTCTTTGAACGGCTTCTAGTTGTTTGACGTGTTTGACCATATACGGGTTCCATACAGGGACAGATGTTTCTAGCAAGGGTCTGACGAGACTCTTGTAAAGGCCAATAAACACATTTCTATCTAAATAAGTCATTGTTCTCTTGATTGACGCCAGCACTCCAGTGGCTTTTTTAGATATTTCTGCAATGTGTTTATCGAACTTTAGCTTGCTATCCATTACTACTCCAAGGTCTTTCATTTCTTCAACTTTCAATATGTTTGTTTCTGTATCGTTATGAGATGATAAGAAATAAGCTTCTGCACTGTCCTTTCTGTTGCCGAGTTGTAATTCTTTACATTTTTGTGAATTCAACGGTAGCTGCCACTTTTTAGACCAGTCACATACTTTTGATATATCATACTGAATACGGGCATGATTATCTTTTTCCGTGGTGTATAGTTTGATGTCATCTGCAAACATTTTTACTTTGCAGAACTTCATTTGGCTTGGTAGGTCGTTAACGAATATTAAGAACAACAAAGGTCCAAGAACGCTACCTTGGGGAACTCCGCTAGTAACTTTTACCCAATTTGATTTGCATCCGTTCAGGACAACTCTTTGTCTTCGATTGTCTAAAAAGTTCGCAATCCAATTGTATAGCTTTCCACTAATACCGTATACTTTGAGTTTTGTTAATAATCGTTTGTGCGATACCGAGTCGAATGCTTAAAATACCGAGATTCGATACCGAGTCGAATGTTTGATTGGTACCAATTTGAAAACTGTAGACTTGTTTGATTGGTAATTCCAAACCTACCAAATTCTGAAAACAGTAGACTTCGCAGAGACAGAAATATATTGCGCAATCAAACACAAAAATCTTGAAAGGGTAGGTTTCAGATTCACCACGAGGGTTTGCTAATGGAAAACGACGATCTCTCCAGAGTCTGCCAAACCTTCTGCCTTTTGGAGCAGAAGGCCTTCCAAACCTACAAAACCTACCGTTTTGAGAATTTTGGAATCAATCAAACACAAATTCTGAGTCTACCAAGTCTACCGTTTTCAGAATTGGTACCAATCAAACACGCCCCTGGTAGACTCTGAATTGGTGTTTGGTTGACTCCGAAATTCTGAAAACGGTAGGTTTGGTAGGTTTGGAAGGCGTTCTGATCCTTCTGCTCCAAAAGGCAAAAGATTTGGCAGACTTTGGAGAGATTGTCATTTTCAGTAGCAAACCATGATGGTGAATCCCGAAACCTACTGTTTCAATATTTTCGTGTTTGATTGGTAAATATACTTCCGTCTCTGCGAAGTCTACTCTGGTTTCAGAACTTTGTAGATTTGGAATTACCAATCAAACACACCCTAAATGTGACGTCACACTCTGATGAGAACGTATGTCTAAAAGGCCTCTGTGTCCCAAAAACATGACTGTTTTTGTTTGCGTCTGCCCGCTTTATAGTATATAATGTTTTGTAACCCCATTTAGTATCAAGTACACCAGGAACATATATGAAGTCGCCTAATATTGTTATGCTCCCAGGGATGACACTTTCATTCTCTCAAAGGGGCAACACGTGCTAAGCATGTAAAAGCCATTGCCGTAAAGCAGAAATAGCACCAAAGTTTGGTCGTGATTTTAGGCCTGTTTTGAAGATTCTTAAAAAGGGGCTGTCTCGAGAAAATCCCTCGTAATTTCAGAGAGGATTTCAGTCAGGTAGATTTTATAAATCGATTTGAACATGTCCACCATTAAGGTTACTGTAACCCTTCAGACACAAATTTATCGATTTTTCGTTTTCCTCATATCCCGATGGTTTAGTATTTGAGTATCGTTTCAACCAACTCACTTCCAGAAATAACCACAATTACTGGGAAATTTGAGCATTTTAAAAGAAGCAATCGTATTTCTCAAAAATTGCGGGAATAGACTTCAGAGGATTAAAGTAAACTCATTTGACCTTGCAGCTATATTCACAACATCCCCTGCTGTTATTTTCTTGATATAACGATTGAACAAGACCGCGATAAAGCTTTATTGCTTGACCTGCGGCGTTATGTTTGCACTTTCAAGCATAATCGTTTTTCCCGCACGTTCTGCTTCAATTTGATAAANTTAAATGATATATTTATCAATATTATCGTCTTGATATCCAGGGAGCAGTGGACTTTCAAACAGGGATTGTTCTTTTTACTTATCCGTTAGACAAAATCGGCTAAGATTTGTCTACACCCAATTCAAATCAAGTGTTCAATCTCTTGATAAAACATTTGTAGATTTTCTTAACATATTTTGTGCCGTAAATGCAAAAGTAGAATAATAATAGAACCACCCAAGAGCATGGTCACATGACTTGAAATGGGTAAATCAAACCTTAGCCGATTTTGTATATTTCGCACTAAAAAAACATAGAAAGAAGCACGATCTTAAAGGGTCTGTTTCATCCAGCATGCCTTGCACGTGCCATCTGTTAGTTGGCCTTTGTTGTCGCCATTTTCATGGGCCATGAAAATGGCGACAAGAAAGGCCAACCAAGAGATGGCATGTGCAAGGCATGCTGGATGAAACAGACCCTTTAAAAGCAATACACCAGATGGAAATTTTATAAAAAGGAAGAAATTTTGTCATTTTGTAAGAGAATGGTGCAGAATCCAGAAAAAATCTCTGAAGATATTTGAAGACATGCGATTAGAAATTTTCCTGTTATATATAGTATATGAAATCGATTTAGCATTTGACACAAACTTACAAAGACATCTTCTAGAGCAATTAGCAAAGTAAAAGTTTGGTTAGCAATTCAATTTTGGGTAAGTAACGTAAATCTGCACTTTTTAAAATTACAAAACAGCAAAAATAATGCTCCAAACATCAATACCAATCAGCATATTATGGTATCTATTGTTCAAATCCCAGGACATAGACTTCCACAAAACTAATTTTTAATCAAGTTTAGCCACGCGCACGAGGAAACGTATAATTTACTCGCCTAATTTGTGTTTTTTGTGTGTCAAATCTTGCGTGAGCAGCCATGTTGTTTTGTATGACTGACCTTAACCGCCTGCGCAAAGTGCTTCGCAGTGTACTGTGTTATCACAGGGGAACAAAGGGAAACTGTGATAACGCAGTACACTGCGAAGCACTATGCGCAGGCGGTTAAGGTCAGTCATACAAAACAACATGGCCGCTCACGCAAGATTTGACACACAAAAAACACAAATTAGGCGAGTAAATTATACGTTTCCTCGTGCCCGTGGTTTAGCGAAGGAATAACGAAAAATCAGACTTTAAAAACATGGATTTTTAAAACTAGATTTTTGTCTAAACGCAAAAAGAACTGGTCGATTTGAACAGCAAAGGAGAAGGAACGCCGGTAAGACCAATACAGGGCGCACGAGAAAAAAGTATCCACCTTCGACAGGCCATGATAAATCTCATAGGAGGCTGCTTTTGAAGAATGATAATTTAATCTTCAGTCAAAATCCCAAGTAATACTTGGCAATCTTTATCAAATATGATCCATGTTTTTGATCGATTTTTGACCACTTCCAAACCAATAATTTGTAAGGGATCGCTTATGGCTCCAGAAAGTAGGCGCCAAAAATTCGAACAATACTATTTGGAATTTTGACTAAAGCTTAACGGATCCACCGTCAAAATCAGCCCAGTGTACAATTTATCACGGCTTGTCAAAAGTGAATAACTTTTTTGGTGAAATTCACTAAAGTCAATTTCTTATATCTTATCTTATTTCTTGTATCCAATCAAATTCACTAAAGTAAATTTATTATTGTCCAAATCACTCAACTGGAAAATATCTGTAGCACGGTGTAACAGTTGCTGCTCTAAACGAACAGTCCTTTGTTAAGCCTGATTCACATTGCAGTCACAGGTCATTGCAGTCACAGGAGCCACTGGGGTTAAGAAAAGAAGGGCCAAAGGCCTTTTCGTCTCCGTCCAAATATGACAAAAGGCCCTGGGGGGATGAGGCTGTCCAGCGACTTCAACGACTTAATGAGAACCAGGCTTTAGTTTTAGACAGTATTCTAATTTAAAAACACTGAGAGTTAAAGATCTTTTTTCTGTTATCCGTTTCAAGTCATAAATGTGCAAGTCTAACCAGAGATCAGATCACACCAGCTGATCTCACACATTTGATAACTCTTTTTAGGGGGGCTTCTCCTTCTACTTGGGAATGAAGCTAAAAAGAGAAGTACATATCTGCGTCGAAACCAACTTTCTCCAGATTTGGAATGCAGGCAAACTGGATCATAGGCGGAGGTCCACACATTAGAACTTGCGTGTCTGGTCCGGGTTTTGGCATATGTTCAGCAAGCATCTTCTCGTTTATAAAGCCACTACTGTATTTCCACCCTGTGATAAGACAAAGTAAACGATTACACAAAATCATGTTTTCCTAAATATGATGATGGATTAAAAAATGTCAAACAGAAATGTTCCAATTACTGGCTTCTCTGACCAATAAATAACGGTGCCCTACGATATACAATGAATAGAAGTAACACTGTAATGAGCTAAAGGATAAATTCTACCATAAGGTTGTTAAAGAACGATATGTAAAATCATAGGAGGAGGACAACTCTCTATATGGTAAATATATCTGTAGCTTGAAAACTTCGAATATTAAGATATTTAAAATGTACTTTATATTTCATTGCTACGAAAAACACCAATTAGACAGCTTTGGTTTGTACTATGCAAGGGTTTTTTAAGGCTTCTCTAAATATAACAAAAAAAAAATCATGGACTAGAGTCACTAGAAACGAATGCCACTGCCGCATATGTCAAACTTTTATACTTAATTCAAACTGTATGTAGTTTTAATCCTTTTTATCAAAAGACTTCTGAAGAAATCAAAAGGTTTATACTTTACAAATTCACCAATTTGTTATCTTCTTTAGTAAAGTTTTATTAGTTGAAATAAAATCTCTTTTTTATCAAGCTACTTATTAAAACCAACCTTGCAAAGAGCTGGAGAAAAAGAAACCAAGATAAAAAGTCAACAAGGTGTTTACTACAAGAACTGGCAACCCTTACCTTCTTCTGGTCGATCCAAAGTGTACCACAAATGAAATCTATCGCCAAATTCCTTTTCGATTTTCTCCAGATCTGACCGCAGTAGAATGTCTNAAAAAAAAAATCATGGACTAGAGTCACTAGAAACGAATGCCACTGCCGCATATGTCAAACTTTTATACTTAATTCAAACTGTATGTAGTTTTAATCCATTTTATCAAAAGACTTCTGAAGAAATCAAAAGGTTTATACTTTACAAATTCACCAATTTGTTATCTTCTTTAGTAAAGTTTTATTAGTTGAAATAAAATAGCTTTTTTATCAAGCTACTTATTAAAACCAACCTTGCAAAGAAGTCAACAAGGTGTTTACTACAAGAACTGGCAACCCTTACCTTCTTCTGGTCGATCCAAAGTGTACCACAAATGAAATCTATCGCCAAATTCCTTTTCGATTTTCTCCAGATCTGACCGCAGTAGAATGTCTGCTTCTGTCTGCAAAGAAACATATGCTACAAATTAGAAAAACTAAATTATAGTCCCAAAAAAGTACTCGCTGTTTGAAAAGTCAATAAAATTTGATTTCATGGCGGATCTTTAAACTTCTATTTTTTACCAAGTAGATCAAGGACCAAAATATTTTCCCAGGTATAGCTGATCTTGTGATTGGTTTTTAAAATCAGGAAACTTAGCTCTTTGTAGGGCTGCCTGGTTTTGAAGCATGCTGCCTGCCAAAAGCAATGATAATGACCAGATTAATTTCTTTTTATATATTAAGCTCATAATTTGGTCCTAAATTTCAGAAAGAAACGCAAACTATTATTGGAGACCTGAAGGGTAAGAAAAAATCTCAAAATTTCGGCTCTTAGGCAAGATTGACAATGTGTTTTAAAGAGTAAAGCTCAAAATAACGTTTTTCAACCTGTCATTTTATACCCTTCAAGTAATGAAAGAAACTTTTTATCAACTTTAAATGTATTTGGATCATTGACAAAACAGATCGAAAAGAAAATTTTATGATAGATTTGATAATCGAGTTTTGGTTATTTTTTAAACGGGAGCACTTTTTTGGGACACCTGGTTGCACCATAGAAGTATTGGAATGATTATTAGACCTGGCGGAAGGTAAGATTGCAAAATTTCGTCATGACATATAAGATTATGAACAAATTAAGCCCTGAAAGCCTCTGGGATAAGTTTCAGCAAAGATCCTCGCAGTCAATCTATGCAACAAGGCACTGTAGAGATCTTCTAATTCCTAGACTAAATTGGCAGCCATTTACCAGAAAAATATTGCTCTCCCCAGACCCTTTTTCTAAATGTCAAAATGGTCTATTGCGTTGTGGCAATTTTTGATATCTTGATTACATTGAAAATTACAACAAGTTTATGTTTCACCTAGTTTTGACTTGTCTTTGCTACCACATTGTACCGAGTGACCCAACAAAATGGAATTTTTTGAAAAATCATCAAAATTTAATTATATTCCCGATTATGAAAATTTCTTCATGTGCATTTGTATCAAAGGCAAAATTGATCTTGGACATATCGCAAAGTCTTGAAATGGCTTTGAATTTGTGGGAATTTGTGCCTTTACAAGCTAGCTGATTTTGAAGCATACTCCGAAATTACAAGAAATGATTATAAAATTGAATTTTGAGTTCTGAATTCTAAGGCCTGCTTTGAAGGACTCTGAGATCGAAAAATTCTTTAAAATCGCTCATAACTAGGAAAGTATACGACCGATTAAAATCAAGTAAATTTTGTTATCTGAGTTGACATTCTACCAAAACAATGATAACCCGTTTTAATGAATCTTATAAAAAGGTAGCAAACTACACGCTCTGATACGTTTTAACTTTTTTCTACTCACACAATACGAGAAATTCAACCGAAAGAAAGACACAACAACAATTTACACTACCGTTTGTGAAGGCTATACTGGTCAGACCAAAATCGTACCTGGTTGGCAAACAGCAGCCACATTTTAGTCTTGTCCGATGTGTTCTTTAGAATTGCTCTGATTACTTGCAGCATTGGAGTGATTCCTGCAAAGAGAGGGATTCTCATCAAAAGGATCAAATCTATTTCGGCAGTATACAGGTTACTACAAGCGAAATACCAACAATCGTAAAAACCTTACATCAGAATTATCATTGTGGGAACAATTGATCTTTTATCTATGTACCTCTATTTCGACAATGCTGTAATATTTGATATATACTCATATTTCTTTTTCTTTTTTACAACATTTTGATTTAACGGCCAAAGCTAGATAAGCTATAAGCTATGCTTTACTTTGGTCGNACATTTTAGTCTTGTCCGATGTGTTCTTTAGAATTGCTCTGATTACTTGCAGCATTGGAGTGATTCCTGCAAAGAGAGGGATTCTCATCAAAAGGATCAAATCTATTTCGGCAGTATACAGGTTACTACAAGCGAAATACCAACAATCGTAAAAACCTTACATCAGAATTATCATTGTGGGAACAATTGATCTTTTATCTATGTACCTCTATTTCGACAATGCTGTAATATTTGATATATACTCATATTTCTTTTTCTTTTTTACAACATTTTGATTTAACGGCCAAAGCTAGATAAGCTATAAGCTATGCTTTACTTTGGTCGTGTAGGATACAGATCTTTTTATATATAACTGTAATACCATTAAGCCCTGTATTCTATGAAAAAAGTTGAATTGAATAAGTAACAATAACTAACGAACCAACGAGATTTGAACATTTCAGGTCATGTATCGAGGGTCCCAAAAATCCCTGTTACGGAACGTTACGATATCGTTCCAAAAAGTGGACCTGTTGCCAATTTCATTTCTTATTTATCATGGCCTAGTCTCAATAACCAACTGGAATTAGCAATTATTATCTTTTAATCAACTGGAAATAACTCATCAAATTTGAAACAGGTTAACTGAATTTGTCATCTTCGTCAAAATCTGCTGGGCCGGTCCTAATCATGATTTTCGGCGCATTCCTTCCTATCAAAGTGAACCTGTTTTGGAACGATTTTGCGTTCACACGGGACAAAGCGTGTGGCTTCACCGCGTATAGTTTTCGCGCAGTTGAGTCACATTCCTCATTTGTTTTAACTCTCATAAAGCTAAAAAGTGGAAACAATTGATAGACTTTTAGTACTTTTTCAAGAATTTCAAGAAACAGCTTCTAAATGAAATCCTCAAAAGCTATAGATAAGACCGATTATATTCGAATAAATTTTCACATCTAAGTTAGCTTTCCCAGTATAAAAAGAATAAAGGTAGCATAGGTTCTAAATCTTTAAAAATATTGGTGTCAAATTCTATGACCTATTTCCTCGAATTGAAAGGCTTGAAAGAATCTACTTTTTACTTTACTATAATTCTACCGTTGGACTTTTTTGAAATCTTGAATATTTTTCGAAATTACAGCGTATATATTTCATATTTCAACTATAAAGTTTAGAAATAACGATGGTTTCAATTTTTTTCAAAACTTCTCTTGAAATCCTAAAAAAGAACAAAAAGACCCTGACAATGTTGAAGATTTCAGAAAAGTGCAAGAGTAGAATTATAGCAATGTAGCATAAGCTCCAATCAAGCAATTCAGTCCAAAGAAAGAAGTGATAGCTATTCACACTAGCCTTGTTAAAGATTTGGAAAATATGATACCCAAGGTAAGGCTGGATTTATACGTCGCATAATAGTCGTGTCGAATTAAATTGCTGGTCAAAAAAATGACTAAGTATGAATTAAATGCGACTATTATGCGACGTATAAAGCCAACTTTGTATTCCACTCGACTCATNCCCGACCCTATCTTTTTCAGCGCATAAAACTGTGTAGGTTTACCAAGTTTCATGCTGGTATCACAATTTGCACGATCATTCCTCTAACAGCCCTGACTAATTGTTATCTCTTAATCAAATAGAAAATGTCTCATCAAATTTGAAACAAGTTAACTGAATTTGTCATCTTTGTCAAAATCTGCTGGGCTGGTCCTAATCATGATTTTCGGCGCATTCCTTCCTATCAAAGTGAACCTGTTTTGGAACGATTTTGCGTTCACACGGGACAAAGCGTGTGGTTTTCACAGCGTGTAGTTTTCACGCAGTTGAGTCACATTTCTAATATGTTTTTCCATGGGCGGTAGGAGACGTTTGGATGGATTGCTTTTTGAAAAATGTTGTGGTCATAGGTTGCGGTTATTAAGATTAAATTAGCCGCGATATTTTCAGAGCGGCTTCCTGTTGTTTTGTAGCCACTTGACGGTTGACCCAGGAGAGGCTAATCAGCCCATCAACTTTTAGATTAAGTCGATGGGCAGATTAGCGTCTGCCGGGTCAACCGTCAAGTGGCAACAAAATAACACGAAACCGCTCTAAAACATGGCGGCTAATTCAATCTTAACAACTGCAACCTATGATCACAACATTTTTCAAAAGCAATCCAAATGTCTCCTACCGCCCATGGTTTTTCTTCCCTGAACAAACGGTCCTGTTCATGCCACTCTCATAAAGCTAAAAGTGGAAGCAATTGATAGATTTTTAGTACAAGAAACAGCTCCAAATGAAATAATCAAAAGCTTTAGAAAGATGAGACCGACTTTATTCAAATAAATTTTAAAAATCTAAGCTAGCTTTCCCAATATAAAACGACCAAAGGTAGCGTAGGTTCCAAATCTTTAAAACAGTTGGTCTAAAATTCTATGACCTATTTCCTTGAATTGAATGGCTAGAAAGAAACTTTAGCTACTTTGCTATAATTCTACCGTTGCATTTTTCTGAAATCTTGAATATTTTCGAAATTACAGCGTATTCTATATTTAAACTCATGTTACGTCCTCAAATTCTAAATCGTAAACCAGAAGAGTGAAAGACTTGCGCTTGATGCAATATTGTAGACATTCGAAAACTATGGTTTTCCTTGAAGATTACTCCATGTTTCCTCATAAAGTTTAGAAATAACGATGGTTTTAATTTTTTTCAAAACTTCTCTTGAAGTCCTAAAAATGAACAAAAACTCATACAATGTTGAAGATTTCAGAAGAGTGCAAGAGTAGAATTATAGCAATGTAGCATAAGCTCCAATCAAGCAATTCAGTCCAAAGAAAGAAGTGATAGCTATTCACACTAGCCCTGGTAAAGATTTGGAAAATATGATACCCAAGGTAAGTTGAAATTGGTGAAATAAGTCACATTTGTAAATTTTGGCAAACGTAGAAATTGTTTTGATTCTATCGCTCGGTTCTGGATGTCATGAACCAGCCTTGTTTTTTCTTGTTTATGTCGTGAAAACAGAACAACATACCTGTTCCTCCAGCAATCATCCCGATATTCTTGCAATGCCTCTTTACCAATGGCTTTGTACCATCTTTGATCTCCAGCAATGCTATCATAGGAATGGATACATTTAACCCACACCGCAAAATCAAGGATGCACACTGTAGACTTTGCCCTTTGCTTTTATATGCAGCCACAACAACGACACCCACTACCGCTCCAACTGGTTAAACTGGTTAAAACATGCTCAAACTGGTTAAAAACCGGGACAACAAATTGTGTGCTTCAGGAAAGCATTGCTCAGAATACAAACCAAACGCCTTCCAAGAACCAGTTGGGGCACAAAATGTAGCATCTTAAGATCTTAAGACAACAACTCTCTAAAAATCTTTCAACTCTAACTTAGATATATTTTTGATAGCATTGGTGATACCCCCTTCCTCTACTTTGTTTGAACATCAAAGCAAACATGCACATGAATGCAACACATTTTTCTTCAACACGGCTCTGAGACTGTTTCGCAAAATACTGCAGAATAACCTCGAGCTTGTTTACAGCTTTTAACCAAACCTGACATCGAGAATTAGCGCCGCCACAAAAACCTGGGGCCATTTGTCCAGGTTTTAAACAGTAAGGTTATGAGTCATAGTTTGAGCGAAAAGGTAAATTCAATTCAATAAAGTTTGGAGCGAGAACAATAAAGCAGGTCATAGATCTAACAACGATGGCAAATTGTAACAAGAGAAGACTTGTCAATGTTTTGTTATGTTTCCTTCCAAAGATTGCTTCTATGATTGTCATTGCAGTTGATAGAATATCTTTAGACTACCAGGCGAGTCAGAAAAAATGCACGCCAATAGGGAGGCTGCTGTTCCATGGAAGGCTGTCGTATCCTGTAAGTATTCAGCCTATAGTTGTATGTACCTCCAGTGCTTGCAGTGATTATTATTATTATTNACAGTAAGGTTATGAGTCATAGTTTCAGCGAAAAAGTAAATTCAATTCAATAAAGTTTGGAGCGAGAACAATAAAGCAGGTCATAGATCTAACAACAATGGCAAATTGTAACAAAAGAAGACTTGTCAATGTTTTGTTATGTTTCCTTCCAAAGATTGCTTCTATGATTGTCATTGCAGTTGATAGAATATCTTTAGACTACCAGGCGAGTCAGAAAAAATGCACGCCATTTGGGAGGCTGCAGTTCCATGGAAGGCTGTCGTGTCCTGCAAGTGTTCAGCCTATAGTTGTATGTAACTCCGGTGCTTGCAGTGATTATTATTATTATCATCTTAATACCACAGCAATAACATTGGCAAAGGTCTTTTTTAATAACCGATATGTTCAATTAGTTCTAACAATTTACCTGACTTAAATCGGCCTCTCCGTTCTGAAGTCAAGAGGGATTTTCCCAAGAATGGAACCTTCACGAAACCTCCAAAAACGGCTAAAAATCACGATCAAATTACTTAAAATTTCTGCTTTACAGAGGAGTTGAATATGTTTTAGCACATGTTATCCATTTGGGAACAATACAATGTCATGTCTACAGGCATTACAACTTTATTCAGAGGCATTCAATACTCCCGAGAGGATAATACCTTAAATCCTTGAATAAGCTAATGTGATTTGAATTTGAATAAGATAATGTGCTTATTTGTAACAATGAATTTTTGGATCGGGGCTTATTTGAGGGGGGGGGGGCTTATTCGAGGGGGAGTTATATTAAATAGTAAGGTAGATGAGTATTTACATACTGCCGTTCTAGCTGATAAAAGGTATGTAGAAAGTGAAAACATATCAATTTTAGACTACGAGTCACATGAAATGATATACAAAAAATATAAAAATGAACTATAACGACAATAAACATGATACCAAGACAAATAATTTAGAAATTTATGTAAAATGCACCCTTTTGTGGAATTTAAATACCCCACTGGGGGCTTATTCGAGAAGGGGGTTTAATTGTTTAAAATTAGTTCTGAGGTGGGGGCTTATTCGAGGGGGGTTTAATCGAGGACTTACGGTATGTTATAGGACATGTAATTGTAATGGTTGTAGGGCAAGGAAAACAGACAAAATTTCATCGTTACCGCACCCTTTTTGGTTGGTTTTTGGAAAGGGCTTTCCAGAGAAAATATCCCATAACCTAAGATTGGTATGGCCGATATAAGTCAAGTAAATTCTTAAATCTAACCCAACTTGTCGACTATCAAACAGAAATTTTCTTGTATTATTGCTGTCGTATTCAGAGAACGGTAGCCTTTCAAATAGCGTGAGTTTTATTGACTCACTCGGTAGCAAAGCTGAAATATATTAACTTTGTTATTCTAGTTCAATCAAATTCTTCATAAACATCCAGCAAGATATCAAAAAAAGAAAGATTACTTGATAATCTAACCTGCTTTGGCATAAGTAAGCTTTCCAGATGGTCCTCTAACATCAATGGTATCGCCTATCTTCAAACTTTCCAAATGCTGTGACATTTTGCCACCCTCGGGATACCTCGGGTGGACTCCCGCAAAGTAAACCTGTAAAGAAGGATAATCATAAAAGTCATCAGAACATTTTGTTAATTTTAGAATTTATATAAATAAAACATTAAAAACATGCTGTAGCCGTCAATTTAAGTAATTAAATGTAAGTCTAAAAAATTTCACCGGAGATGAAACGAGTTTAGTGACAAATTGCGATACAGCGTTTAACCCTCTTGGTAAAGGGCTGTTGGACTCTTGTAGCACCTTTTTCGTAATTTCGTTAATATTGGAGATATAACGGTGAGACTTGGCACAATGGTGTGTAGCGCTAGGCTCCTTGGTCGTATTTCGCTATGATTCAGGAGCTTCCCTAAAACAGCGCGTTTGCAGTTTAGGCCAAAACCGAAAAGCTCTGCTTTGGAGGTGGAAGCAAATTTGGACTTTCAAGATTAATATTTCAACCCTTAAAGCACCAAAATCAACAAACAAGGTATTTATCGTCAATTTAACTATTGATTATTCATAATCATAAATATCACCAATTCAATGAGAAACTTCGGGGCATGGCATAGGATTTCTTCAGCCTTCAGTGGCCCTTCATGTGTTTAGGCTAAGCACATCCAAAACTTGCGGCTGAGAATCCAGCTGTATCTCCAAAATCGATAATGGTATGTAAAATCTGATTGCAGTGGCATATTCTGCAGAGTGCAAACCTATAGAAAATACCTTCAGCTGCAATGCATCTGCTGCTATTTACCTGCATCAGGGAGAGAAATTCATGGTATTTTCGAAGTTTAGCTCACATATAGTCCCTTTAAAAGTACTACTGAAACGATCATAAAAAATACTCTAAAATGCCTTAATATCATTAAAAACGCTAAAATAACCAAATTTAGCAATGAGTTTATCTATGGCAGCTAAAACTTGATAAAGAGTCTACCAGAGAATTTACTTACCTTGATCACAAGATCAAAGTAACCAATATCATCAT
>REGM01000211.1:196406-230510 GCA_004194415.1 Aurelia aurita | reverse complement strand
ATATACTAGCAATAACAATAGTCAGAGAGTGCTGCGAACTGGGTTTACTCACAAAAATGTTCGTCAAAATGTTTAAGATTCTGGTCAATAGCAACTTGTGCAGGCAATGCCCTCATGTAAGAATCCTCTAAAGTCCTGAAATCATGAAACTCCAAAAATAGATACAGTTACATGACCAATTGATTGGTATATTGCCCTTAGATTAAGTCAATTGACCATGTCTATGATGAAGTATTTTCTATGCAACAATAAGATGTTAATATCATACTTTCAATACTGCGCATGCGCTAATTTCTGTGTTGACCCGCAGTGATATCATTTGACAGACCCGATTGGGTCTCGAAAAAATTTCGTTCTACATACATTTCTCGCTCGCTCGCAGGTTTTCAATTCAACTCGAATAGATTGCGGCTCCGCCGCAATTACTATTACGCACTACATTACAAATTATGGCAGTAAGAAACAAAATTAACAAAATTAAACGAAACTAATCAACTACATTAAATTAAATGTAACAGAACAGAATATATGGATAAATGTGACAAATGTCAATTCAAAGGTGTGTGTACATCCAGGCATATATAAATCAGGCTACCAATTTTTTGAAAATGTATACCGGACCTTTCATCAATTTTTCAATAATGGCCTGTTTATTTACTCTTGATACCAAAATCACAGAAATGGATACCATTCTTAATACCAACATAACATCGTGAAAATTGATACCGTTCCTTATACCAAAATTGTGAAAGAGATACCCTACCTGATGGCACGTCCCCAGTACCCAACCCCTGGGTAATACGCATTTAGGCTAACCTTTTTTTTAAGATTTGACACCTACTGTATGCAGGCAATTACTTACTTGTTCTTAGATCAAAGGCATTCACAGAAATCTACCCTTGGCTGCAAATGGGAACGGTCCAGAGTCATGTGGCCAATACATTTCATCAAGTCTTCACAGAAGAAAGAAAGCTTGAACTGAAGAGAGGCTTGTCCTACTTTAGTGAAAGAGCTGTCATCTTCAAAGAAGTTGCACTTCTTAAAAGAACTGATCTCAATGGTATACTTTTGAATAACTTTGTCATGAGCAAACTTTCTTACACCTTTGGTATACATTGCAAGCCTTTGTTACATTAATACAGACTTTTTCAAAGATTCTTTCCTTCATATACTGTAGTCATCAACGTAAAAATGCTTTCTGATACGTACGAGGCAGTTGTGGCACCAGCTGCCAAGAACTGGGGAGGACAATGACAATGGGGGTCCGTGGGTGAACCACCAGGAAATTTTCAGGACCACGCCCTTTTCGCCTTGGGAAACGCCCTTTTTATTGCTGAGAAGCACCCTTATTTGTCCTCAAAATGTAAGGTCTATAACTACCTAACCCCTCCTTTGACAATTTCTACGGATTTGGACAAATTGGAAAACCGACCTCAGAGAGAAGGGGGGGGGGGGGGGGGGCTGCCACTGAAAAAAACACTGATACATAGATTCAAAATATACTGTGAGAAAACATAAAAACTGTTGGACCAAAGGCCCTTGCCATGTGATGACCTGGGGGGGACNTACAGACTTTTTCAAAGATTCTTTCCTTCATATACTGTAGTCATCAACGTAAAAATGCTTTCTGATACGTACGAGGCAGTTGTGGCACCAGCTGCCAAGAACTGGGGAGGACAATGACAATGGGGGTCCGTGGGTGAACCACCAGGAAATTTTCAGGACCACGCCCTTTTCGCCTTGGGAAACGCCCTTTTTATTGCTGAGAAGCACCCTTATTTGTCCTCAAAATGTAAGGTCTATAACTACCTAACCCCTCCTTTGACAATTTCTACGGATTTGGACAAATTGGAAAACCGACCTCAGAGAGAAGGGGGGGGGGGGGGGCTGCCACTGATACAAACACTGATACATAGATTCAAAATATACAGTGAGACAACATTAAAACTGCTGGATCCAAGGGCCTTGCCATGTGATGAACTGGAGTGGACATGTCTACCTACAAAAAGGTAATACACTTCTTGTCGAAATTGAAAGTGTGCCCAAGTGAACTTTGAATCTCCAAGCTGAATTTAGTAGAAATCAAGCATGAAATCAAAGGTTAGGAAGGTTGCTGAGAAAATTAATTCCCTGTCTCATTTTAATTGATTTTATTTTCATTTGCACAGATGCTGTGAAGGACTTGAATCACATGTGAGTGTACTCATGAAATTTTAAGTAAATTAGAGTGTGGTCATTTGTTGTTGTTGAAGTTGCTGGAGTCATTGGGACAAGCAACCCAAAATACTAAATGTAAGTGGCCAAAAATAGAGTTTCTGTCCCAATGAAGCAAATGACCTGCTGCTATTTTTAGTCTTTTGGGTCTTTTGAATCATTCATTCCCAACCGCTCTAACACCCCCAGTAACTACTCTATAGCAATTTGAAACTGGACGGACAAGTTGTCTTAAATTGACAAGTTCTCTAGTATGAAAATGGGATGGAATAAATTTTCGATGTACAATAGTCATCTTATTTTTTCCGTCTATGTGTTCTTCTATCCAGACAATTTTTCGAAGATGATTTGTTTGTCTACATGGACCGAGTTGTCAAACATCCAACTTAAATTCGCACCAGAGGAATAACTGTCAGATGACTTGTCTGTCCAGACGAAATCTTCATTTAGAGTGGAAAGGGCTATTGTCTCCAAGCTTTTCAAATCTATCGTGTCCCTTCTTAACAAGCTTTAAAAAGCTTCAGATGTGTATGTTTTTGAAGAGGAGTTGCGTATGACACTGAAAATTTCTTATTTCTAGACTTGAAAATTCATGCAAATCATCACAATTTCAAGTGGTCTTTCACGCCAAGGATAATGGTGGACTTAACTGGAAGACATCCGCAAGGATATTCTGCTTCCAGGTACATTTGATTTGAGCACAGTTTTATGTTCTGTTATTATGTGAGTGGCCAAACGGCTGGGGGATTGGTCTGGTTAGAAATGAGTATATTGATGTGCCTCTGGACCACCTAAACCCCAGCTCATTAAAGTTAACGTTTATATTTCACGACCCCACCAAAGTTCAAAGGACCCATCAAAGCAATGGACATTAGGCGAGACACAACATGATACATTATCTTTGTTGCTATCCAATTGTTTCTACTGTTCCCAATGGAACGTAAATTTAGCTATCCTGCTGTAGCAGCGATGACGACAGGGTGATAGAGCCGCAGAACCACAGAGGAAATAGATCAACAAAAACAGAGAAAATGGGTTGCATATTGTGCTCTGAAAATACCCATACAATCTAAGTTGAATGTAGAGAAATTTCCGCAACATTACCCAATTTAAGCAAATTTTTTGTAAATGCAATAATACCTATGATCAGGGACCTAGGAGCCATACTGAGTGGGTGGGCTAAAGCCCCTGCACTTTTTTGCAAAATCCTTCATTTTCGCATTGAATTCATTCCGTTTAGCTGTTATTTAGGGCTAAAATTGCCTCTTAGCCCCTGCACTTTTGAAGCACTCCGCGGCCCCTGCCTAAGATCGGAAATTAATGCTACTAGAAATTAAATTGAATAAAATAGGTGACTAAATTAAAAAAAATGGATGGGGAAAACGCAAAGCTAAAGTAACGTTGACAATCCAAATACGTACTAAAAGAAAAACAAAATTTACACACCTTAAAGCGAGATTGGGAAATATGTGGTTAATTTTACCTGTTACCTGTTGGTCGCGACTACCTCTGGTAGATTTGCGGATGTACTTGCTACAAGTCTCACTGTTCTCTGTTGTCTGCTTCTCTCACTCGCGCATTGTGTCATGCTCCTGTGGGTCCACTGTGTGATGTCATTGACCCATGTTTTTCTTTGACGTCCTCTTTCCCTTTTACCCTCTACTTTTCCTGTCAATAGTCGCTTTGTATCTTATCTGCTCAGATTAAGTGCCCAAAGTCTCTTGTTTTCATCCGCGTTATTAATTTTATGAAACATTAATTATATACATACGATAAGGTAATAGAATAATTTTTACAAATTATTGGCTGTCCTAAAGCCTAGTTTCCATATATTCGTTACAATCGTTTGGATCGCTGTGAACGACTCCAGCAATCTCAATGAAATGAAAAGAAATCAATCGCTATAATCGTTCGTGCCTGTTTCCATAAGATGGCTGAGGTCGCTGGAGTCGTTCACAACGATCCAAACGATCGTAACGATTATATGGAAACCATGCTTAAACATTTACAACTTGTTGGCTCTTGACTTCAAGGTGTACTTGTGTGTGGAGTGAATGTATCATTTATTACAGAAAGTTTTCATGGAGTTGATATAAGAACTCTACGGACTTAAATAGATAGCTGCATTTCTAAACACAGTTAAGAAGTAAATCTATTTTTTTCAGGTTGACAAAGTACAAGATGATCCAGTTCTCACAAGATACATGAATATCATACAGTTTTGGACTCTAAGATGTGAAATCTTTCGTCAAATTCATAAAAAAGAACTCATGGATGAGTTAGGTGAATTTGCGATTGTGAGCATGGATGGAGATGTCGTAGAAGAAAGACCATTGCCTGTTATGGAAAGTGCGGTATGGTTTTTAATAATTTTGCAGTATGGAACTTTTATTTGTGAAGTATTTGCTTCTTTCATTGCTAACCATAAATTGGACTTCTTCTTGTTGGAAAAGAAAAGGACGACTTGTTGCGAACAACACCTCATTCATGTTTCAAGTTTCTTTGTGCCTCTTGAGATATGAGATGTTTACAAATGGTGCAGGCGGTGGGTGAGCCAGTAACCACAGACAAATTATTACCAAGCTGGAATTTTCCGAATAGATGCAGAATTTTCTCCATACAACATATTCAAAATCCGCAAAAATCTGCTTTGTGGGTTTCAAAGCCGTTCATGAAAATCTTCCCTAAAAATCTATCCGCAAAGTGGATTTTCGCGGATTTCGGATATCTTGTAGAGAAAGGAATTCTGCACCGATCGGTATGAATGCCAGTTTGGTACCTATTTAGGCTTGTATTGTTATTTCAATCAAGCGACTTGACTATAAATGATTCGAAGAGTGGCTTGAATTTTAAAGCAACTTCAAGTTGATAAGCTTTAAGTTGATAAACATTTTGACATGAAATCTTAGTTTTGATGCCAGTGGAACTTTATGTAGTAATAAAGACTTATCCTGATGTTGCAGGCGAATTCAATGACTACAAGTGCAATTTTTGAAAGGTACATTTTCTTTGTATATTTAACTGCAGTTTGAAGCAATGCGTTGAAGGGTTGTATAGTTTCTTCTTGTTAAAAGCAGATATAAGGCATGTGAAAGGACGCAGGAAAACCAGGATTTATTGGTAATGAAAGAAAATCGATAAATGATTTTTTAGATTTCTGCGTGGGTACATTTTATTACCATAAATCCTGGTTTCCCTGTGATCGTAATGAAATTGGTCCGGGGGATTTCACCCTCCGATGAGGATAAAACGTTCTAACCCATGTGATTGCCATTGCTGTGATGCAGGAACACCGATACAATTTTATCAGCATTTATTTAAAGATTTTGAAGGAGCCCGAGAAAATCTCATAACTTTCGAAAAAAGTGGCCGATTCAAGTCAGGTAAATTTTAAAACCTTATTCAACATGGCCGTTATTATACTAGACATTTGCCAGAATTATTGCTTCAATATCTGGGGAACAGTAGCCGTTCAAACGGGGATTGTTTTTACTTACCCAGTGTTTATAAAATTAAATTTTAATGGTGCATTTTCAAACATTTTAACATTGATTTAATTAGTTTTGTTACTAGGTTTTTTCATAAGAACATTAACAGGTAATTAATTTTTAGATTTGTTTAAGTATTATTGTACTTGCAATGGAGGGCCCCTTGAAAACCAGTTTTTATGCTGAAGGCTACCCTCTTTAAAGAATTTGAAATGAAATGAAATTGATATTCCCAATGTTATTGCATGCAGAGTGGATGCTTTGAGCAGTGAAGAAGTTGAATGCTGCATTTGTATGGATCGTAAATCCGATGTTTCTTTGGCATGTGCACACTGCTTTTGTAAACAATGTATTGATTCTTGGTAAGCACAAATCCTTTATTTTCATGGATTGCACCTGTGTGAACAATTATACGATGGCTTTGGTCACAANGAGCCCGAGAAAATCTCATAACTTTCGAAAGAAGTGGCCGATTCAAGTCAGGTAAATTTTAAAACCTTATTCAACATGGCCGTTATTATACTAGACATTTGCCAGAATTATTGCTTCAATATCTGGGGAACAGTAGCCGTTCAAACGGGGATTGTTTTTACTTACCCAGTGTTTATAAAATTAAATTTTAATGGTGCATTTTCAAACATTTTAACATTGATTTAATTAGTTTTGTTACTAGGTTTTTTCATAAGAACATTAACAGGTAATTAATTTTTAGATTTGTTTAAGTAATATTGTACTTGCAATGGAGGGCCCCTTGAAAACCAGTTTTTATGCTGAAGGCTACCCTCTTTAAAGAATTTGAAATGAAATGAAATTGATATTTCCAATGTTATTGCATGCAGAGTGGATGCTTTGAGCAGTGAAGAAGTTGAATGCTGCATTTGTATGGATCGTAAATCCGATGTTTCTTTGGCATGTGCACACTGCTTTTGTAAACAATGCATTGATTCTTGGTAAGCACAAATCAATATTTTCATGGATTGCACCTGTGTGAACAATTATGCGATGGCTTTGGTCACAAAATGTGTCCCCTACTATTTTAACCTTATTCCACCTGGGCTCTTTTGAATCACTCCTCGCCTGAGGGGGCCACCCCCTAATTATTTCTGAAACCGATAGAGTTATGAAGTTGTAACTTGGTATATAGTATTACCAACCTATTGTGCTTCTAATTACATAATCAAATTTTAGTTAGTCACGTGACCTGTTGCTAGGCAACTAGTTATCTTGAGGCCAGTCTGTAATAAGGTTAGGTATGGGAACTAAAATAATATCCTATATTTCAATGAAAACGAAGTTTATTCTCATAAATGGTTAAAATTCTATTATAACACTATATTTTCTCGCAAAAGACTATATTAATTTTTTGCATATCTATTCAAACAATGACGTCATAAACTTCTATGACGTCATAGCTCTAAAAAACTACAAATGTAAATAAAACTTAACAAACGATACATCATATGAAAGGTCTCGACGAGAGGAATCCAATGAGACTAATTATAACAAAATCGAATAAGGATAGACCAAACTAAAAGCAATTTAGTGTTTTCTTTTGTGACCTCTCTCCAAATAAGGGCATTTACTGGTCATGTGACACATCTAATTAATACAAAATTTTAAATTTTAGGAAAAGTCAGTTAGTACCAGCATTCTAACTTTAATGGTTGAAGCACTGTATATCAATGTTTGGTTGGGGGGGCCATAATGGCCCCCCCCCTGGTGGAATAGGGTTACAATCGTACTGCAAAAACGATGCTACCGATCATTGTGTGACTGTCTAGAATTATTTTGATTGTTGTATTAAGGGTAAGTTACCCCCGGGACATTGATGAATAGATTAGCATCGGAGAGAGACAAAAGATCAAGCATAGACTGGACACAGAAATATAAGCATTAAAGAAATGTATGAAGTTTGTATCGTATGATTTGTGCGAGTTAGAATTTGTCGTTATTTGTTTATTCTTTATCTGAACAGCCCAACCGCCGGGCAGGGCTGTTACAATTGCCTGAGATTTACCTTTAACGACTGCCCAGGGCATGCATAAAAGTCTCGTCGAGCCACGTTTAAACATTGCAGCCCTGTATGAGGCTGTAGTGGCATCACTGCCCTACATACCGGGTGTCCCAAAAAAAGTATACAAATTTGGTCAACCCTAACGATCAGAATTTAGCATGAATCAATCCGAAATCATTTTTAAAACATTACTCGATAGTTAACTTGAACATAGATACCTCAATGGTAGCGCGCTTGACTACCAATCTGAGGGTTGGTGGTTCGAGCCCCGCCCTGTCGAACCTACAACGTAGATTGAGGAGAGTCGCCAACTCTCTGTAATTCCAGGCTAAAAGAATCGCGAGGTGTGGTCACATCGAGAGGAAGGACCAGGACATTGCTTCGATAATCTTAGCTTCTCAGTGTCCTAAAATTACCTTCGGATGCTAGGTACCAATATAGAAATAGAAAAAAAAAACCTCGTTTGTCGACATTGGTGCTTTGAGAGTAGATATATTAATCTCCAAATGACAAATTTGCCTCCACCTCCAAACCAGAGCTTTGGCGTTTTGGCCTAAGCAAATTCTTAAAGTACAGCGAATAAGTCAACAATAGACTTGGAAAAATTTGAACAAGGAGGAGAAAAATTAAAAACTGCACAACAATTGCGTTTCACAAAATAAAATTTACGTGACGCTTATCATCAAGGGAGCTCCGAAGTAAAGATTATTCATTTTAAGTGAAACAAATTGTGGATATTGCTTAGGCCAAATCGCCAAAGCTCTGGTTTGGAGGTGGAGGCAAATTTGTCCTTTGAAGATTTATATCTCTACTCTCACAGCACCAATGTCAACAAACAAGGTATCTATGTTCAAGTTAACTACCGAGTAATGTTTTAAAAATGATTTCGGACTGATTCATGCTAAATTCTGATCGTAAGGGTTGACCAAATCTGTATACTTTTTTTGGGACACCCGGTAGGCTACAAACATTACAAAATTGAGCTGCTAGGATCGTCAAAGCAAATCAGGGGAGTTAAGTAGCTTAGCTAGGGAAACTGGGACAATCTAAAAAAGCCTGATTACGTCTTCTTTGTTTCAACCAGTTTTGAGGTTGTGGCGTCATCAAATTGCTAAATCGTAAACTTGAAAAGCGACAGATTTCTGCTTACCGCCATATTGTAGACGGTAATAAACTATTGTTGGCTAGGAGATTATCCCGGTCTTCCTCTAACAACTTAGCATTTACGACGTTTTTAATTGTGTTTAAAAACTCTTCGTGAATTCTTTCAATGGAAATTCTGAAATTGTGATTCTGAACTGTAATTCTGAAAATAATCAAGATATCAAGAACTCCCATTGAAGTAGAATTATAGCAAAGTGCCTGAAATTCCCTTCGAGCAATTAAGTCAAAAAGAAGTTTCAATAACCATTTGTCCGATTTTTCTAAATATTTGACACCCATGCTGAACTGAAAACACTTTCCATTGATTGCTTCTTACTAGGTATACAAGCCAGCATGACGTCTACAAGACATGCCCAATGTGTCGCGAAGTCATCAAACCTGAGGATGAATTCTGGCAAATGGCTGATGCACCTGATAAAGATGAAATGTGTAACTATGTTGTCTCCTTAGCGTCAGGAATTTGATTTTTGTATATACGTTTCATAACCGATGATAACAGAGAGTAGGGTGTTTTAGGAACAAGACGCGGTCGTCTTTGAAAACACGGATGCTTGTATATTTTTGGAACATCCCAATTGTATAGCCTTTTTCCTCCTAGGAAGCTTTTTTAGCCTTTTTCCTCCTTCCTACTACGATTTTTCAAACGTGGATAGTTTTTTTTGGCGCACCCGGTATGATCATACCGGGTGCGCCAAAAAAAACTATCCACGTTTGAAAAATCGTAGTACCTAGAGTACTAAATGGTTTTGAATGAATTGAATTTTGGCTGATAGCTAAAAGACTGAAGTATTTTTGTGATTTTTCTCGTGTTTTTATCAGCAGAGAAAACATAGATAAATTCAACTTTATGGCTTGCAAACACAGAATTTTCTTAAATTCGAATTTAGCTGTATTATCCGTACTCATAAAAATACAAGAAAATTCACAAAAATACTTCAGTCTTTCTGCTATCAACCAAACTTTGATTCATTCAAATCCATCCAGTACTCTAGGTACTACGATTTGTCAAACGTGGATAGTTTTTTTTTTGGCGCACCCGGTAGATCGACAAACTCCTTAAGCATAGTTTGCATTCGCGCATTTCCATCGCTTATGAATATGCTCACATAGTTTTTGATTCCCTCCTATTATACCAATTTGTGTAGCTCATATTTTTATTGGTTTAAAAATTCGCAAATTTGGATTTATGTGCCGTTGTTCCTCCAGCCCATAGCGCAAGTTAGAGCCTGTTTATGTGAGGAAAAACACTTCACCAGACAGACTCGGGGCTGACAGGAGAGGTAAATGTCGGCCACTGTTTATATTGGATTTTCACCTCACCCGTCAGCCCCGGGACTGAGAGGCGAGGTGGTGAAAAGTCTCGCTTCCATGAAATGTGAACGAATCAACCAATAATAATTAACGCCCGGGGGGTACACGACTTGTGGATGGACGGGGGTCTGCCGCCCGGTTTTCAGAAAGCCACCCACTTGTATGATGACTTNATTTCCATCGCTTATGAATATGCTCACATAGTTTTTGATTCCCTCCTATTATACCAATTTGTGTAGCTCATATTTTTATTGGTTTAAAAATTCGCAAATTTGGATTTATGTGCCGTTGTTCCTCCAGCCCATAGCGCAAGTTAGAGCCTGTTTATGTGAGGAAAAACACTTCACCAGACAGACTCGGGGCTGACAGGAGAGGTAAATGTCGGCCACTGTTTATATTGGATTTTTACCTCACCCGTCAGCCCCGGGACTGAGAGGCGAGGTGGTGAAAAGTCTCGCTTCCATGAAATGCGAACGAATCAACCAATAACAATGAACGCAATCAACTAATTTTCCTCACTATACCGAGGGTGTTTCGCTTATATGGAAGATTTCACCTCACCTGGTGAAATTCCACCTCTGGTGAGGTGGGATCTCACTATACTGGTGGTGTTGCATTTGTCACATCAATGCGAAATGAAAAACACAAAGGATTAACAGGCCCTTAGAGTGGGACCCGAGTTACTGTAGATAACTTCAACCCCAAAAGTTTCGCATAATTATTTGTTTATGGTTTCGTTCGATAACGTATATTAGTATAGATCTGAAAATTGTCAGCTGAGTGGTGTAATCAATTTGAACTTTACAAACTAACGTTTAGGTAAATATTTTCTGGTTAGCATAGGGTATTTTATGCAGTTATATTATGCAATGGTGAAGTCTTTGTATCGTAATGAAGTATTAGATGTTGGCTTATCCACACTTATCTACTGTATATTCACTTTGTTGGATGTTCCTAGATAAATTAGCTCGCGGCAGTTTATAAATAAAGTCAATCACAAATGCCCCTTCGCAAGCATAGACTCTTAATCTTGAACAATGGAACTTCCGGGTGAGAGAACAATACTGAGAACAATAGGAAACGCAGGTTTTTGATCGCTTTACCACTCTTCGCATAATTACAGCTACGGAAGGGAAGTGAAGACTTTCGCAAATTGTTATCATAAACTTGTTCCTAATACTTGCATACATACTTGTACAAGTTGTACAAGGAGGCTAAGGATTATAGCAAGATTTGGAAGAATAACAACGTCTTGAACCAGCTTGAATTATTTTATTAAATTTTTAATGCTATGAATTTATTAAAAATTTCCATGACAAACAAAATCACTCACGTAGGCTTGAAAGGGTATCAAATTTGTTCGATGATAAAAACTTTTCCATTTTAAGTGCATCCAGATCGTTTAAAGTTCATTCTGATACTTTGAAGCTTTTTAAGTCCACTGCATTGGACAGTAGAAGCTGTTTCTACTCTCCATAAAGACCCATTACTAACCATGATCCTTTGCGGCCCCAAAGTCGAATTTCATGTATTATAAAAGTCGTTTCTGACCAAGGTTCTGTTTGCTTGGCTTTTCATTCGGCATGCAAAAGATCATGGTTAGCAGTGGGTCGTTAACGTACACCATGCTTAAAAGAAGCCGTCGCCACTCTTTCCCTATCGACAGTCAAGTCTCCAAAGCGTTTGGAGTTTAGTTTGGTTGTTAATAGAACCTTGTTACCTTATTATATTTAACAATGTTAATGGGTTAGATAATCTTTGCTACGCAGGATGGTCGTTGTATTTATTTCATATATTTGAAGTATGAAAATTCCGTATATGTCTTTAGCTTTAACCTCTTTCTGACATTATTCCTTGCTTGTTTGGGTACGAAGAAGCTTCGATTTTAATCCAACTTCTTTAAGCCCCGTGAAAACGCTCTCAAAGTTCCACTGAAAATCGTTTTAACACCCAATTGAATGATGTTCAGCGGTGCTCAGCGATGTTGAGTGAAGTTTCAACCCAGGGAGGGGGGCTGGTGGGGATGGTCTACAAACATACGGGTAGGTGCCACTGGAAAATCTGAAAAAGCACCCTGTCCTGAGTTCAAATTCCCGAAAATGATGCCCTGTCCTTCACTTTCTTCAACCAAAATTGTGCGCTGTTCTGGAAATTTATTAGGAATCTGTCAGAAAATGTGGAAATTTGCCATCAAAACGATTTAAATCACACTCGTGAAGTGCAAATGGCAGACGACCACGTTACGGAGTCAAGTCATGGACCCTGTCATGGAAAAATCCAAAATTGTTCAGTCAGCGCACTACGGTTGTTTTCCGCATCAAGTTGTAATTACCAATGAAAAATTAAATACTTGATCAATGTGTGTATATCTGGGGGGGGGGGTATCTAAGGTTAGTTTTTGACGGGGAAGTTCTATTTTGCTTAAAAAATTGAGCCCATAATTCCGCAAATGTCTGAAAAAAGGCGACCCATAATTCCGCAAGTCAAAGAACATTTTTCAAGACCCAAAAACCATCAAACAACTTTCATGCCATTCCTGTCTCAAACACAATAATATACAGTTTATACTGTACAAAGACTGGCATTTAGTTTGTTAGTCTTGTTTTAAATTACTCAATACCAAGAGCATATAAAAGGGAACCCATTCATGTGCATATCTCATTGAGAGAGGTCAGAGGTTGTATGCGCTCCTGTCAGCGTCCCAACAAATCTTGAGTCGAATTGCTGATTTCACTCAAGACCACGTAACAAGACTTTACAAATGTTGAGCGATGTTCAGTGAAATTTTGAGAGCGTTTAAAGCGCTTCGCTATGTCTGATTCTAAGAAGCAAAAGATTAAGGCAGCATTCGCACGTCTCATTTGGAACCGGACCCAATGAGTACGTTTGGGCCTTGCGTTTACATGGGACCCACTGGAACCGTTCCAAATTTTGAGCGATGTTCAGTGAAATTTTGAGAGCGTTTTAAAGCGCTTCGCTATGTCTGATTCTAAGAAGCAAAAGATTAAGGCAGCATTCACGCGTCTCATTTGGAACCGGACCCAATGAGTACGTTTAGGCCTTGCGTTTACATGGGACCCACTGGAACCGTTCCAAACAAAACTCGTACTGCAACCGTTCCAAACAGAGCTGCAATTCATTCCCGATTTTCGTGAAATACAGCAGCTCCGCCATTAAAAACAAATTGTTCTATTCAGTAGCCAATGGCCAAACATAACCAATGGTGGTATCATAACGAATCTGCTTGTTGCTTGTAAGGAGAAAATGACTTTTTTCAAAAAAGTTTTATGATTACACGTTTTTTTATGAGAAACTTGGATCACGCCATAGTACTAAAAGTTTCTTAATTTAACATGAAAATTTCAGCATTTTACAGGACTGAAAGTTTCTTTATTTGTTTCCTATTTTTCAAAAGCATGACTTATCATGTAGTTTCTAACATACTGCTGCAGATACGTGTTTGACATATAAAACATCAGGTTGGAAGAAAAAGTGTTCTATTACGTTCAAAACATAAAACTGTTATTTAATATTACTCAAGAATAAGTGTTCAACGACATATTTATCATAAAATCGTTGACTGTTGCTTTTGAATGTTTCTCAGCTCTTTCCGAACTTAAATCGTCCAAGTACTAGTTTCTTTTCTTATAACCAGTTTCTTATAAAAAAAACGTGTAGCCCTATTATCATAAGAAACTCATAGCGGTAAAGTTCTTCTTGTCTCTTCACACCTGCACATCTGTATTCGGAATGAGATAAGCCCTCTATTGTTATCTAAAGGACTCTATGGGGAATCATTGTAACGCCTTCCAGAACAATGGCTATGACGTCATTTGCACCAAAATGGACATTAACTAGGTTTATGTACATAAACATACACTCCTTTTATTATAAGAAACGGCTTATAAGAAACTATAATAGCCTCTCAGAAAATTAAGAAACTCTACTAAAAACGATCAGATGTCAATCCGAAGCTGACGAAATTTTAAAATTTTGTTGTGAGTTGCAAAGTTTTTTTAAACAGAATGTGTATCACAAAACCAAATAATACTAAAGAGTATAAATGTTTTATGATTTGGCACTTTCTTGTAAATCATGGTTCAAAAAGCGGCCCTTAATGAATTTTGATAAAATGTGAGATTCAGTTTTATGAATAATTAAGGAATTCTGCAAGAAACTTTGACTATAAGAATTGGCAAGAGATGTTTGGCCAGGGAGCAAGGTAGTTTATGTAGTCGATTTTGTGCAAATGGCGTTCCATAGGTTTAATGTGCACATTGCCTTATGAGGACCAATTTGAGACCTCCGGAGTAAAAATTTGAAATTCTTGGAAGAATATTTACCCCTGAAGTTGAATTAATCCAACTTTGTCGCATTGCATCACTTTAAATGTTATCTGGAACGCGTCGAGAACGCTTGTGGATCATTAGACCTATCACACCTCTGCATCTCAATGTTATTTTCATCAGGGTATTTTTTGTCCCTTTCTTGTTTGTTTTTGTGTATGTCAACATGTTCAGGGACCTATACCCTTTGTTTCTGTCATCGCTTTGTTTAACTGGCGTTTTTCATGTCACTTCGCAGAGTGTTTCTGACCTCCCCTGGGACAGACGGCGCCTTTTTTCTGCTCCTTATTTTTGCCGCTGCTCTCTCGCTGTTCTCTATTTTTCTTTCGGTTCTGCCCCCCGTTGGTCCCTTTGTCGTTACCATGTTACCCCATTGTAATTTAGGTTTAAATAGAGGTCCCGAATTATTGTAAGGTCATTTCTTGTGAAGCGAGAGAGAAACAGCTGCTGAAGAGAGAAGGAAGAAAAATTGTTAAATACGTCATGGAGCCAAACGCTACAATGCTTCCATCACTCGAAGAAAGAATGGATGAAATGAGTCTTAAGGTTTGTTTTTCTTAATACTGTCACATTCAGTGCTACACGTTTTTTATAAGAAACTTGAATCAGGCCATAGTACTACAAGTTTCTTAATTTGTTTCTTATTTTTTATGAATTATCACGTAGTTTCCAACACTGCTGCAGATATGTTTCTTGATATATAAATATCAGATGGGAAGAAACAGTAGTCTATCACATTCAAAACGTTAAACGGTTAGTTAATATTACTCAAGAATAAGGGTTCAACGCCATATTTATCATAATATCTTTGAATTTTGCTTTTGAAAGTTTCTTAGCTCTTTCCGAACTTAGTACTAGAGTTTCTAAAATTTTCGGCTATGCTAGTACTAGTTTCTTATAAACCAGTTTCTTATAAAAAAAAACCGGCAACGTCTGTCTGATCAATTCGGCCAAGATAAATAGACATTTCGGTCAAGTATATTTGGAAGTTAAACGAACAAATAGGGAAGAATATGCTTGTCAGAGCTTTGTTTTCCGGTGAAAGATTAAAATTTTTCTTGCTAAATTAATTTCGAACAATTTTCTTATCGTTTACCGTTCGTAAATCATTCGCAAATCCCAACAGGGACTGTGCATGGACTTGAGGACTTGGATCGGGCCGCGCCTGTAGAAAAAGCCGTTCTTTGATGAGTTATTTTTTAGGATGTCTTCATATAAATTCAAATGAATGTGTCATGTTGAAGATTAATTACTTTACTTTATTCTGACACAATTAAAGTCTCCACATGTTTTGGGATAACCGANAAGTATATTTGGAAGTTAAACGAACAAATAGGGAAGAATATGCTTGTCAGAGCTTTGTTTTCCGGTGAAAGATTAAAATTTTTCTTGCTAAATTAATTTCGTTTACCGTTCGTAAATCATTCGCAAATCCCAACAGGGACTGTGCATGGACTCGAGGACTTGGATCGGGCCGCGCCTGTAGAAAAAGCCGTTCTTTGATGAGTTATTTTTTAGGATGTCTTCACATAAATTCAAAATGAATGTGTCATGTTGAAGATTAATTACTTTACTTTATTCTGACACAAATAAAGTCTCCACATGTTTTGGGATAACCAAGATATAAATGGATTTCCAGGGGGTATTGTAGTTGATGTTTCACCCAAAGATCAGCATGTGTCTAGATAAAGAACTCTCCTTTTGAATTTAGCTAATTAAAAAAGACTTCCGTTTAAAAAAGGCGATAAATGATGCACAAACCGTGGATTTGTCGACATGTTTCTTATCCAGCCACTTAAATAATTTCCCTATTCTCTTTTTCTAGGTTTCACAAGAAGATTTGCATCTCCACGAAAAGTAAGTTGCACTTTTTTGTCGTCGTTTCAATGTGTCATATACTTCGCCATGAAGTGTAACGTTCAATTTCAATCAGTTCTCACTTTCACCTGTAATCGCCTGCTGTAACGTTATCAACATTACTTCCAAAAACTCCGTAACATACACAATTTCATTTTAATGTTTAAGGCAAATATAATGTTGATTATTTATTTCTCAATCTTGCTTCCTTCGAATGTGAGGAGAGCGTATTGTTTTCTGTCAGTTAGCAGTTCTGAGGAGAAAGAAGTATGAAAGCTTCTACGAGTAAAAAGATTTCCTACATTTTGTGTTATTGGACCACCAACTCAATAATTTTATTGCGGACATATTGTCGTGTAGACTGAACATATTTAGCCCTAACCTCTATTTCATATCGAGCCTGATAGTTTTACAACCTCACAAACAAGTCGATCGTTTTGAACCATAGACTTTCAAGGTTGCCCGCGTTGCCTACCTAACCAGCCATCTAAAGTTATTGTCTTTTTATCAAATTTCAGATGGTTCCATGGCAAAATCGTTCGTCGAAATGCCGAGCAGCTGTTAATGAATTGCGAAAGGGGAGACGGATCATTTCTTGTTCGTGAAAGTACCATGTTCGTTGGAGATTATTCGCTGTCTTTCTTCTATCAAAATAAAGTAAAACATTGTCATATCAAATCAAGACAGGAAAATGGCCTATCGAAATACTTCCTTGTGGAACAATTGACCTTCGACAGTCTTTATAGTTTGATTGCGTTTTATCAAGTATATCCAGTAATGAGTGGATTTGTCACAAACATGGACTTCTCAACATTAATGAGTGAAATGGTTCTTGGAGAACCGATACCACAGGTAAGAAATTTAGTTTTTTTGCGGCTTTGACTCTCTCTTAAAGTTACTCTAACATGATAATTAAATCAATTAATCACTTGACCATCTTTTCAAGCAGACGGACGACTTCTTCAAGATTTTTGTGTCTATGATGCATCAGTTCGCATCTTAAGATACAAAATTATTTAAACTTGAATTGATGGAACAGACCTTTCATAACTTAGGACTGCCTGGAGTTCACGAAATTTCTATGGACGGTAGGTTATCAGCTTTTTTTTCATCAACTGTGACATGCATTAGCCAAAGCTTGTAGTTGCTGGTTACGAAATAGCAAATTACTCTTAACATTTTACATGTGAGAATTTACAAATGTTCTCCACTTGCTTTAAATAATTGTTTATTTTTTCCCTACAGCCAAATGCACATTTGGAAAAAGAGTGAGTATTCTTATCATACTTTCATGTATGTTTATCAGTCTTTATTTCATTGAAATTGCATGTTATGAATAGACAAAGCTTTTGCTATTATCCGCATATTTTTGAACAAATTTTGAAACAATTTCGCTTTAATTTCATTTGAACTTGAACCAACAAACTGTAGGACTTAGGCTCACTATTTTCGTGTAATTTCGCTACCCTGAACCAATATGTCACTAAACTACGACTCATTTCCAAACGCTTCCAGACACGGATTAGCCTCGTTATGATTCAACATGGCCTAAGTCACCTGCTATTTTCTCCTCAAAACCACCGAACCCAACATGCTCAAAACGTGAGTCTATGTAGCACCTTCTGAAGGAGAATCTTTCGGAAGAAAGCTAGAAAGTTCGGTGGTTATTGAGCACTGATAGGTGTAAATTAGACATGAATAAACACGACTCTCAAATTATAGAATTCTTTTGTCATTTGCAGCTGGTATCATGAAAACTTAACAAGGCAGCAAGCAGAAGACATGTTAAAGAGGCTACCTGAAGATGGCTACTTCCTTGTGAGGAAAAGACAGAATGACGACAAAGAATCGTACGCCATTTCCTTCAGGTAAGAAATTCATATTTAAATTTTTTTAAACACGCATTGTCTCTCTGTAGATTCTGAATACATTAATTCATTTGATAGAAGTTTTGTTCCATTTTAACTTGAAGAACATGCCAAGTGCAGTGGAACAAAATCAATTTCAATTTCAGATTTCTTTTCCTGATTATTCCTGTTTGATTTTCAGAACTGGTGGCCAAGTGAAGCACTGTATAATCACAAGGGAAGGAAGGTTATAACAATTGGAACAGCGCAGTTTGAAAGCCTCGTCGAACTCGTTAGCTTTTATGTGAAATATGCATTATACATGAAAACGAGGCTGCGGTATCCATGCAACGAAGAGGAGAGCCAGTCGAAATATTCTTGAGGAGGATTTTGTTGGCCAAGGAGGACAATGCATTAATTTATCATTAGACAATTCGGGAACAATTTGTAAATTGTGTACATTAAACTTTGCTATACATTGTCAAGGACATTTTAACAAGATGGGCAGCCTGTTAACCTTGTATTCTTAGATTTTGGTGATTTTTAGTTGTAATTTAAAAACGATAATAGTAACAACATATCCAAATCTCAATTTCTAGAATTCTTTTTCTGAAATTATTTGATGTTAAAGTTTTGACATTGTTGGGCCTAATTTTTTGATTGGCCGCCATTTGAATTTAGACTTTTCATGAAATTAGCCATCTTTTGACTAACTCTTCAGAATCTTATCATACAAACATGGTGTCCATATATATTTGGGTGGAGAGCCAAAAATAGCCTTGAAATGATGATAGGACAAACAAAAAATGCCATAAATACACAAATAAATTTCAATTTAAATATTTGCCTCTGTTTATATTTCTCTAATTTTGGCCGTCTTGATTGACTTTGACAAAACTGAAATTTTCCCGACTAAACGTAGACACATAAATCTACTTTCATGGGAAAAATATTCTTGAATAAACCTACCATTGAAGTTAAAACATGCGCTAATTCTTGGATTGTGCGAAACCGCAACAACTATGTTGGTATATTAATTTGCAGCATTGTGACCATATAACAATACATGACAAATATGAAAGTAAGTACCAGAAGCGTAATAAATGGTTCCGGTATAACTGTAGCAAATTTGATCATCTTTTTTCGGAACCTCAGATTTAAAATGGTCCCAAAAAGTGGATGGACAAAACATCTTTTTAGTTGTAAAGTTTGTAGTTCTCATAAAAAATTGTCAAACAGGCATCAATCGAAAGATCTCAAAGAGCAGGATTTCAGAATTGAGATCAATTTGAGTTTTGTTCCAAAAAATGGGGGTGGGAATTCTAGCTACTTTTCTGCTTCAAATAGCATGCAAACAGCAAACAGCATGAAATGTTTACCGGGCTTCGCGTAGCAAATGGTTCAAATCTCTAAAAAAGGCGGTGTAAAATTTTGTCACCTCTTTCTTTGAATAGAATTTGAGCATGACGGCGGTAGTGCTGTCAGCTCAACTCCACTCCTATATGTACTCGTTTTACTTTCTTCATAAAACAACCAACTTCGCAACAGGACGTGATTGTGCTAGCGATTCTATGAGAGTTGACTTTTAAGGCACTGAAAGTATCTAGTAAGGACAGTTTTGAAATATCGAATGTTCATATTGCCAAAAAGGCATTTGTATAATTTGAAATAACGCTATTGACAACAAACACAATAACAATATCTAAAATGTACATATGATACTAATTCGTAGCCTACTTCGCTATTTTCAGTTTCAAAGGATGAATATGGTTTTCTAATTTAATCCCATTTAGGCTGATTTTGTATATGCTGTCAGAGACAAATATACAGTTGTGTCCGAGAGTCTACTTCCCGTATTTGTTCCTTTTATCATACATAAAAACCAATGAAATTACCATTCCTTCTGAAAGAACAGTTTATTTCACTTGTGCCAATGTTTCATGATATACTACCGGGATACTACATTAAAACAAATTTTGTGATGGCTCTTTTAATGAACAAGGAAAATCAACAAATTTGGTAGTGGACTGAGACTTACGGACCCGCCTGTACCGTACCGTCAAGTGCGGGTGACAAATTCTATCAAACTAGCTTATCGTTCAAACACGTAAGGCTGGTTCCCACTGGATGATGAACTATAATCGCCGTCTTCGTCGCCAATTTTTCAAATGCGATTAAAGTTCATCTTGTAATAGGAACGACCTTTTGATTGCAAAGCCTGATTCACATTGGTCGCAAAATCAGGCTTTACAGTGAAATTTCTTTCCCAGTGCGAGATAAACTTTCGTCGCATTTGAAAAGTTGGCCAGGAGGGAAGCGATGATAGTTCATCGCGCATTGGGAACCAGCCTTTACTAAGTATATAAAGAGGCTGCTGCATAATCGTATACACTTGGAACTGTCAGTCATCTATTTTTCGTCTATTTTCTATTGCCACGAGGCTGGATTGCTAGCAAATTTGATAAAGGATTTTACGCCTGTTTTGAAGGATATTGAAATGAAGCATTTTATAAAATCGCTTGAGAACGACACGATCAATTTTAACAAAATAAATTTTTGTTTCAATCTTTACATAAGAGCTACACAGGTATTATCAGTTTATAGGAACCTGCTAAATAGTTTGAAAGCCGATGTCTAACAAGTTTTTGACTCATCTGATATAGGATTTACAAAGCTTCAAGCTTTACCTTGGAACCATCAACTTTCAACATTACATGTACCTCTGGTTTTGAATTCGCCAACAGTCTTTGTTGTTAAAAGAAATCAGCTAAAGACATTTTCTCTTTTGGTTTCGCAGCATAACCACTGTCAAAATCATCATAATCATCATCAGAACCATACCCTCTTCCGNGTTTTGACATTTTTGGGCCTAATATAATTGGCCGCCATTTGAATTTAGACTTTTCATGAAATTAGCCATCTTTTGACTAACTCTTCAGAATCTTATCATACAAACATGGTTTCCATATATATTTGGGTGGAGAGCCAAAAATAGCCTTGAAATGATGATAGGACAAACAAAAAATGCCATAAATACACAAATAAATTTCAATTTAAATATTTGCCTCTGTTTATATTTCTCTAATTTTGGCCGTCTTGATTGACTTTGACAAAACTGAAATTTTCCGGACTAAACGTAGACACATAAATCTACTTTCATGGGAAAAATATTCTTGAATAAACCTACCATTGAAGTTAAAACATGCGCTAATTCTTGGATTGTGCGAAACCGCAACAACTATGTTGGTATATTAATTTGCAGCATTGTGACCATATAACAATACATGAAAAATATGAAAGTAAGTACCAGAAGTGTAATAAATGGTTCCGGTATAACTGTAGCAAATTTGATCATCTTTTTTCGGAACCTCAGATTTAAAATGGTCCTAAAAAGTGGATGGACAAAACATCTTTTTAGTTGTAAAGTTTGTAGTTCTCATAAAAAATTGTCAAACAGGCATCAATCGAAAGATCTCAAAGAGCAGGATTTCAGAATTGAGATCAATTTGAGTTTTGTTCCAAGAAATGGGGTTGGGAATTCTAGCGACTTTTCTGCTTCAAATAGCATGCAAACAGCAAACAGCATGAAATGTTTACCGGACTTCGCGTAGCATGTGGTTCAAATCTCTAAAAAAGGCGGTGTAAAATTGTGTCGCCTCTTTCTTTGAATAGAATTTGACCATGACGGCGGTAGTGCTGTCAGCTCAACTCCACTCCTATATGTACTCGTTTTACTTTCTTCATAAAACAACCAACTTCGCAACAGGACGTGAGTGTGCTAGCGATTCTATGAGAGTTGACTTTTAAGGCACTGAAAATATCTAGTAAGGACAGTTTTGAAATATCGAATGTTCATATTGCCAAAAAGGCATTTGTATAATTTAAAATAACGCTATTGACAACAAACACAATAACAATATCTAAAATGTACATATGATACTAATTCGTAGCCTGCCTCGCTATTTTCAGTTTCAAAGGATGAATACGGTTTTCTAATTTAATCCCATTTGGGCTGATTTTGTATATGCTGTTAGAGGAAGATAGATGACAAATATACATTTGGGTCCGAAAGTCTACTTCCCGTATTTGTTCCTTGTATCATACATAAAAACCAATGAAATTACCATTCCTTCTGAAAGAACAGTTTATTTCACTTGTGCCAATGTTTCATGATATACTACCGGGATACTACATTAAAACAAATTTTGTGTTGGCTCTTTTAATGAACAAGGAGAATCAATAAATTTGGTAGTGGACTGAGACTTTGGGACCCGCCTGTACCGTACCGTCAAGTGCGGGTGACAAATTCTATCAAACCAGCTTATCGTTCAAACACTTAAGGCTGGTTCCCACTGGATGATGAACTATAATCGCCGTCTTCGTCGCCAATTTTTCAAATGCGATTAAAGTTCATCTTGTACTAGGAACGACTTTTTGATTGCAAAGCCTGATTCACATTGGTCGCAAAATCAGGCTTTACAGTGAAATGTCTTTCCCAGTGCAAGATAAACTTTCGTCGCATTTGAAAAGTTGTCCAGGAGGAAAGCGATGATAGTTCATCGCGCATTGGGAACCAGCCTTTACTAAGTATATAAAGAGGCTGCTGCATAATCGTATACACTTGGAACTGTCAGTCATCTATTTTTCGTCTATTTTCTATTGCCACGAGGCTGGATTGCTAGCAAATTTGATAAACGATTTTACGCCTGTTTTGAAGGATATTGAAATGAAGCATTTTATAAAATCGCTTGAGAACGACACGATCAATTTTAACAAAATAAATTTTTGTTTCAATGTTTACATAAGAGCTACACAGGTATTATCAGTTTATAGGAACCTGCTAAATAGTTTGAAAGCCGACGTCTAACAAGTTTTTGACTCATCTGATATAGGATTTACAAAGCTTCAAGCTTTACCTTGCAACCATCAACTTTCAACATTACATGTACCTCTGGTTTTGAATTCGCCAACAGTCTTTGTTGTTAAAAGAAATCAGCTAAAGACATTTTCTCTTTTGGTTTCGCAGCATAACCACTGTCAAAATCATCATAATCATCATCAGAACCATACCCTCTTCCGCGACCCCTTCGCCCTCTTCCTCCACGGCCACCTCGTCCCCTTCCTCCACGGCCACGACCACGTCCACCTCTGCCACGCTTACCTCGACCACTGTCACCTCCTCTCCCCCTGTTAGAGCCATAGGAGTTGCTTTCATGTCCAAGTTGTTTCAGTCCCCTTGCAGTTACATAAGCAACGAAAAGGGGGTCACAGAATGGGCAGCCACGATGCTGTGCGACACCAATAGTGTTTGCTTGAGACTGAAAAAAGAAAAACGTAAGGTTACTAAAACTCTCATATTTTCCAACTCAGAAAAAAGTATCGGAATTTGGGGACCTAGGGCCAATACAATATTTCAGAGATACAATCTCAAAGAAAGTTTTCGGACTTAAAGGGGCTCAGTCGCCAAAGTATAAACAAATCTGTACACACCATAGTCTTAGGCATGTGTCCACTGTCTTTTGCAGTTTGGAAACATTGCGATATATATCTCTCGATTGCCAAGACAATGCAGAACAACATCCTTTATACCGTTCATCGATAGGCAAAATGATATTGAACAAATTAACTGATTTCTGAGGACGGTGGTTTGCAAAACGGCAACTTGCTGTTCACTAGAGCGGAAATCAGAGTTACCTTAAAAACAAAAACAAAAAACGGTAAGAAGCATATCGGATTGTTGCGTCCTCGTGTAAAAAGAAAACCAATATGGTATGAAACCAATCTGATATGAACTGAATGCGGTATCGCGTAAACGAGGTCTTAGGCCAGATCGATAGTTTTTACTGGCCAAGGAACACCCCCGTTTAAGTGCCCCGTTGAGACGTCAGATGTTCGGCGGGGTCCTGATGATAAAACAAATTTCAACAAATTTTCAAATCCTCTATGATGGTTGTATTTTCAAAGCATGTCTTTGCTCACTTATATCTCACCTAGGAAAGCCAACCCGGTAAGGTGGGCTAGCCTGCCTCATACAAACAGGCCCTTAATCTAACCTTGTTAAATTCGACATCCATATAAGCACAACGTGATCTTAGCCTAACCATGCGAAATTCGACATCCATATAAGCATAACGCAGATGTAAAAATTGCTCTTAGCCTAACCATGTGAAATTCGACATCCATATAAGCATAACACAGATGTAAAAATTGCTCTTAGCCTAACCATGTGAAATTCGACATCCATATAAGCATAACGCAGATGTAAAAACTGCTCTTAGCCTAACCATGTGAAATTCAACATCCATATAAGCATAACGCAGATGTAAAAACTGCTCTTAGCCTAACCATGTGAAATTCAACATCCATATAAGCATAACGCAGATGTAAAAATTGCTCTTAGCCTAACCATGTGAAATTCGACATCCATATAAGCATAACGCAGATGTAAAAATTGCTCTTAGCCTAACCATGTGAAATTCGACATCCATATAAGCATAACGCAGATGTAAAAATTGCTCTTAGCCTAACCATGTGGAATTCGACATTCATATAAGCATATCGTAGATGTAAAAATTGATCTTAGACTAACCTTGTGAAATTCAACATCCATATAAGCTGCCCCGCATTCACATTCTTCGTCAGCTACGGCAACCCGGTGAGCGTTCTTGAAACAATGAACAATCACTTTACATCTGAAAGTTAAAAGCAGAATTAGGAATAAAGAAACAGAGACGCAAACGATGAAATTGGAAGGCGGTGAAAAATTCACAAGATGCCGAAATGCTTGAAATGACACACCTCCAAAATAATAAATATATTCCTCGGTTCTTCAAGGTGTTGAAACCAACAATTTAAAGTCATGTAAGCACAGGCGCTGCGTCTTGAACACCCGGGGTGGGTATTTCACTATCCAGTCATACGGGGATGTGGGCCAGTTTTGGGGTAGTTTTTGGCATGAACATTCTGGGAATGGGATGTACTTTTTGTAGAAATTTTTTAAGATTGGGGTCTAATTTTGAATAGAAATTCTGGGAATGTTCAGGTTTAGGATAACAACATTTTTACGATTGTTTTTTAGTGAAAACACTTGCTAGAAACCTCACTCACATTCTGGGATTGGGTCTCAAAATCCAGCCTATATTCTGGGATTGGGTCATAACAGCAATTCTTGCAGTGCACACCCCCATATGACCCAACAGTGAAGGGTTCCCCCGGGCATGAACAATAGCAAACTCTGGCCGAGAGAAAATAGCAAGACAATAGGAGACGCAGATCGCGGTCAATTTTACATTTTTTTACCATCCGTTCCAAACCAAAAAGCTACGGATTGGAAATGAGAATTTTTGATAAATTTCTTCACAACCTTGTCTCTAAAACTTAGGTACATTGGTACTTAATCAAAGGCACTAGGCATTATCACAAGATTTGAAGCAATGGCAAAGAGTTAGATTGATACAGCGTTGTGGAAGGTTCTTGAAGTTGAAGATTGAGGTCAACATTAATTATTTTTAAACAGTAATATACAGGGTGTTTCAGAAAGAAATCCAACCCACGTTTATTCGAGATTCTTCAGAAAATAATGGTATTTGAATTAGTTTGACGCATGCCATCTGAAAGCACTATGCATCTTCTTTCCAATGATATCCGAGTTGGGCGTATTCATTGAATTATTTATATCAATTCCTTCCCTGACCATCCCCCCCGGGTAGCCACGGGGTCAACAAAAATTGCCTGCACAAATGCCCGCGGGCAGGGCAAATTTTTCTGGCGAATGCCCGGGGGCGGGGAATATTTTCTGAGCAAATACCCAGGGGTGTCCCGAGGGGATGATCAGGGTAGGAATTGAACGAGACATAAGTGGGACTTGGTAAACTGAATGTAAATATTCAAAACTCACTTGTTGCATGCCATTCTCCATTTAGGCGCAGAAGATGGATCAAAAATCAAAGTTCCAGTTTCGCAATCGAAACAACTGGCAACAGACAAAGTTGCCACTGAATGTCTACAAGTTGGATGACTGCATTGATTGCAACACATTCCTTTGCGCATATCTTCAAATGGTGGGTGGTTGTAACAATATGGGCATAATGGCGAGCTCTAAAATATAAAACAATGCACATGTATACCGGGTGTCCCAAAGAAGTACCCATCTGCTTGAAAATCACCAAAACCTGATTACAAGGCCGATTTTCATTTTCAGTTTTTGCAAGTAGATTACGGGCCAAATTATTTTCCCAGAATAATTATAACAATAATAACAATGAACTTCTTATTTACAGTTGGTACGGTAACTACTGATAGCTCGTACTCTTTAGAAGAGTGAGCTAATAAAAACCAACTTATATACATATTTATACAGCAAACCATAATATTTTACAATCAACAACATAATTTACAATTGCATCCTTCCCCACCCCATGTTTTGATTTTTTGCAAAAGGAAGGGACCGTTCCGCTGCTCTTTATGACATCAGGTATGCTGTTGATAGATGATCTTATAATAGATGATCTTACAATAGGAAATTACTACTTGAAGGGGCTATTGACCATAGGAGGTACAAATGGTGTCATAGTCATAGAGATATATATGATGAAATGTTGCACACTACAATCCTTGCTAAAAAAACTTGAATAAAAACTGCTTTTGATGCTATTGTCCCAGATTCAGATGCTACACTTTAGGCTGTGTGCAATTTTTCATATTCATGGTGTTTGCAATGTTGAATATTCATGGTGTTTGTAATATTGATTTTATGAAGCTGTAAACTTGGAAATGTTATAAAGGATTTGACCGTGAAAAATGCTTGGGGTGTAAAGTTAGACCCTAAACGATTGTTACGGTAAATCTCTCATTAAATCTAAATTCTAAATATTCATGAAGTCAATATTGCAGATGCTGGGGATATGGAAAATTGCATACAGCCTATATTTTTTGGGTCGAATCCGAATCTAGAACCAAACATTTCGAATCATGAAGTTTTGAAAAATCCCATAATGGCAGCCATTCGTTAAAGTGGTGTATTGACTAACTAAATTACATTTAAAAAAACTCATCCCATGCCGTCACCTCCATCCTCCCCCTCCACCCGTGATCAATGTTGATGTTTCGCACTTCTGGTCAACAGATATCAAGAAAAATTCTTCGGCTGCTTTGTGGAGCCAGACCTCACAGAGTAATTGCACATCGAACCAACACTTTATGGGGGAGGGGGAGCTCTGAGCAAAAGTGAGTGATTTTTGCAAGGGTTTTGGCAGAGATGGCAAACACAATAACGAGGAATAAACAATAACATAGTGAGTTAAAGAGATAACGTTACACACCTTTCCACCTCTTCCAGCCCATAACAGAAGCTCAAATTCATCAAGAGGGCAACGAAGCTCCTAGACAGAGACAAAAACAAATTAAATGGGCAGGGTAAGAGATCTCCAGAGAAATTTTGATTTGGCGGCTCTTTATGAGCTATTTTATTGCTACTAGAGTATCATGGCCTATATTTTGTCACCCAACCTTTAAGGTCACCAGCCGCTGCTCTGTTTTCAAATTCTCTAGAAAAAGGCCTAGCAAATTAATAGGCGCCCGCGAAAATACTTTGCTTACGACAATTTGTGAAAAGATTTCTCACAGGCAAAAATTTTACGTTTTCTCTTTCACATATAAGGCAAGAATAGGTTTCAAATCTTTAAAAAGGTCGGTGTAAAATTCTGTGACCTATTTCTTTGAATGGAATGACTTTAAAAAAATGTAGCTACTTTGAAATAATTCTACCGTTGGACTTTTCAGAAATCTTCAATATTTTTCGAAATTACAGCGTATTTTATTTTTCAACTCATTTGAGGATGTGACGTCATCAAATTTATAAATCGTAAACCAGAAGAGTGAAATATATATTATTTGCTTGAAATCATATTGTAGACATTCATAAACTATTCTTTTCTTGACAATTATTCTACAATTACGATGGTTTTAAATTTGTTTCAACAGTTTTTTTGAATTCTTAACAAAAAAGAGAAAACCCTCCAATTCTGAAAATAATGAAGATTTCTGAAAAATCCAAAGGTAGAATTATAGCAAAGTAGCTAAAGTTCTTTTCAAGCCATTGAATTAAAAGAAATCGGTCAAGGATTTTACAACAACCTTTTTAAAGATTTGGGACCTATGCTATCCTTGGTCTCTACTTTATGTTGCTTCCAACCCGGGATTCCAACCAAGATTGGCAACAGGAGAAGTTTCAAGAAAAAAAATTCGCCGTGAAGTGAAAATTCTGCAAAATGCAAAAACATCTGTGAAATAGATAAAAGATATTATGCAAAAATATTGGATATTAAATGAGAAAGATAACTAAACAAAGAACCAAAAGCTACCTTGAAAAGTTTGACATTTCCATCAGATGGCAAGCTGTAGGTTTCATCACAATGTGCACAATGCAAACGGCATGGTTTTTGCACGATCAGCTTCATGAAGCGATGACATTTTCCACACCTACGAACAGTTTGGAAACAGTGTTAGATATTCCCTTTACAAAATTGACGAAAATAAGGACTCACTTCACTATCGCCTGGTGGTTCACATTAGGTCGTTGAAGTCGCTGGAGTCATTGAAACAAACGACCGAAAAACCCCGACGACCCATAAGACTGAATGTGAACGGCAAAAATAAACCCTACAGCGACCCTCGCGACCCCGACGACTGAGTTTTCGACGTCCACATTCAATCTGTTGGGTCGTTTGAGTCATTCGTCTAACAAACTCAGCCACTCCAACGACAGAAACGACCTAATGTGAACCAGACTCGTCGCTAAGATGTAAAGACTATCGGACGTTAAATAATTCTTCCTATGGGTGGGGTTCTTAATTGCTATATCTTTAATCAAACTGATAAGTGCTTCGTTCAAAAGCCACCGTCGTACGTTGGATTTGATAGTTTAGCCAGTCAAAATCGGACGTTCGTCTAGATAAGCAAAATTCGAAAACAATTTGATTAAAGATCCTGTGCTCCCCAAGATCTTTTGGAAACTTTTGATCAGTGGCGGACACTAGGGGGCGAGGGCGTGCAATCGCCCCCCCCCCCAATGTTGAATAAAACAATGATCTTTTGTTTGAAAACAATAACAATGAACAATCCGTTTTATCAGAGACAATAGCTTCACCCTCCCCCAATATTTGCCAAAGTGTCCGCCACTGCTTTTGATATCTTGAAGATTTTCAGACATGAAAAAATTGATGAAAAATGTTGAAAACAAAAACAAAATCATCGCAGATCCTAAATTAATAGCGGGGAACGGTACAATCGTCAAGAAAAACGTAGTTTATTAAGGCCTACAATATCGCGTGGTAAAGAGAAATCTGTTGCTTTCCTGGTTTATGAATTAGCAATTTGATGACGTCACAACCCCAAAATTGGTTGAAGTATAAAAACGCTCTAATTCCGAAAATAATCAAGATATCTAAAATGTCCACAGTACAATTATAGCAAAGTAACTGAAGTTTCTTTCAAGCCATTAAATCAAATGGAAGATGCATTAATCATTCGTGCAGACTTTAAAAAAAGATTCGATGCAAATTATTTTTATAATATTATTATTTAACGACTGTAAATAGATTTTTAGTTTGTTTTGTAAGATAGATAGTAGGCCTAAATTAGCAGCAATTTTGCTACAATATTTGTTTATAAGATTATTTTAAATAAATTAATAATGATGATGATGATGATGCTCATTATACCTTGAAAGAGGTTTTCCCGTCTCTGATAATTTTGTGAATGAAACTTCAAATAATTCATCCATGTTCTCTATATTCTTGTGGAAATATTCAAACTTGCTATTGAAGCAATTGATGCCATGTTGCAAAACTGCCTCGTAATTGGCCTAAAAAGGAAATAAAGACGAATCTTTCCATATATACACGAGTATTACCGAGCTATGCTACATTTCCTTGCGCTTGATTGATTGATATTATGTTATATCATTAATTCGTCTTATTCGTTATAAGTCGCTGCATGTCAGGNAATGATGATGATGATGATGCTCATTATACCTTGAAAGAGGTTTTCCCGTCTCTGATAATTTTGTGAATGAAACTTCAAATAATTCATCCATGTTCTCTATATTCTTGTGGAAATATTCAAACTTGCTATTGAAGCAATTGATGCCATGTTGCAAAACTGCCTCGTAATTGGCCTAAAAAGGAAATAAAGACGAATCTTTCCATATATACACGAGTATTACCGAGCTATGCTACATTTCCTTGCGCTTGATTGATTGATATTATGTTATATCATTAATTCGTCTTATTCGTTATAAGTCGCTGCATGTCAGGGGTCATCCTAAGGCCTTCCATTTTCCAGAATGGGCAGTCCTAACTCAATTATGGGCCGTTCTAAAATGTCACTTCTACTCGAAAGTCTGCTATTCTCAAAAAATATAGCTACCCAGCGCCTGAGCTATACAACGCCTGCTTTAGACAGTGTCATGTAAGATACAAATTTTGCGTTTCTAGATGGTAAGAATACAATTTGACATCTTAACCCATTTTAAGCCAATCAAAATAGTGGATACCAAAAATTTTCTGCTCACTGCGCTCGCAGTTACACAAAGTTGTACCTTTGCTATCGAGTGGGCTTCTCTGAATTCCTTGGATAATTTCTATAGCAGATGGTTTGGGAAAGCCTAAAAAAAATTTAGTACGCGCCTTATTCTTACTTATGAAAAAATGAGCAGTTCTAAATTTTCCTTAGGATGACCCCTGCTGCATTTATGACGATAAATTCAGTAGTACTTGGTCAGAAAATAAAGAACATTTTTTCATTTTTTTTTTTTCATTTTAAATTATTTATACACAATATCCCTTCAGCTACTATTTAATAATACAAAAATATACAGTTCAACTAATTAATATCATATACAAAAAAAACTTCTAATCTAATTACAGGTGCTGTTCTTCCAGGGAGTCGTGTTTAATTGGCTTTCAGCTCGTCAAATGTATTTTTAGCTGTTTTTTAAATTGGCACAAGGTGGGAAGCTCCCTGATACTTATAGGGATTTCATTCCAGACCTTAAGAGCTGAGTAGGAAAATCCTTTTTGGCATACTCTAGATTGTACCTTGGAATCTGGAGATCTCTACAGAATCGCGTATTGTAACTGGAGTATTGTGATCTTTGTTGGAATTTGTTCCAAAGATTTTCTGGGCAGAGTCTGTTCATGATCTTATAGGCCATAACTGCACGATCAAACGAAATAAGTTGTTCGACATGTAGGAAATTATTTGACCAATCGTCTTTTATTTTGGACGTATCTATCATGGAAATTGCTCTGTGTTGCAGACGTTGAAGGGATTCCTTTCTTGAATTTGAGAGGCTACCCCAAATAACATCCGCATATCGCATGTGACTTTCTATAAGAGCACGATATACATTGCTTAACTGAGATTGCGGGAGGATGTTTTTCAGCTTTTTTAAAGATGTTAGGCCTCCACGTACTTTTCCTCTGACAGTTTTGAATTGTTCTTCCCAGTTAAGCCCTTCGTCTACAATGACTCCTAGTGATTTGGTTTTTTTTACTCGTTTTATCTCTGAGTCATTCAGTCTCAATGTTTCATTTACCTCGACTTTATTAATTCTACGAGGGTGCCCAATTATCATATACTCTGTTTTTTTAGGATTTGCACTTAATTTATTTAACCTCATCCATTCAGAAATATTGATCAACTCCTCTTGTGCCTTCTGAACTAGTTCTTCAATATTCATAGACGTTAAGGTCACGTGAGTATCATCTGCATACATACCAGCCTTAGAAACTTTCAAACATTTTTCAAAGTCATTTAGGTATATTATGAAGAGAAGCGGGCCGAGACAGGAACCCTGGGGGATACCACATGTGACTGTCCTGGGCCTTGATTCATAACCGTTGGCAGCACAGTACTGCCTTCTGTTTTCTAGGTATGATTGAAACCAGTCTCCGGATAGTTCTCGAATACCATATTTCCTCAATTTTTCTAACAAAATCTTATGGTCAACGGTATCGAAAGCCTTTTTGAGATCTAGGAATATTGTTAAATTAAGTTGCTTGTGGTCAATATTCTCATACCAATAGTCGGTACTATCAATCAAAGATGTTATTGTTGAACAAAGTTTTTGAAAAGCTGATTGACTCATTGTCAGTTTCTTATTTGCTTTGAGGTATTCATAAACTTGATCATGTACAATTCTTTCGAGAATCCTCGAGAATACCGAGATCACCGAGATAGGCCTATAGTTATTAGCCTCGTTTTTAGAGCCTGATTTAAAGATAGGGGTGACCCTCGCCAGTTTCCAAACGTCAGGGAAAATACCCTTACGTAAAGAAGAATTGAAAACCATTGTCAACGGTTTACATATGAGGTCCGCGGCGTCCTTTATCAGCATAGTCGGAATCTTATCAGGTCCTGGTGCCTTGCCATTTTTTAATTGCTTAATGGCCTTAGGTACATAGTTGTCATTAACAGGGGTGAGTCTCAACATGTTAGGTTCATTTTCAATATGCATGAGAGGATCATCATTTACATTTTGTTCGATTTTACTTGCTAGTTTTGGTCCAACCGAAACAAAATGGTGATTCAATGCCTCAACTATATCTCCTTCCTTGGTTAGTTTTTTGCCCTCAATGTCTAAACTCGCTGGCATTGTTGACTTCGAGGATCTATCTAAAACTCTATTGATAGTCTGCCACATTTTTTTTGGGTTATCCTTATTTTCGTTAATTAACCCGCGGTAATATGACTGTACAGCAACCTTTATTTCCTTCGTTACTTTATTTCTAAGTTGCTTATACACACTCCATTTCTCAGGAGATTTTTGAGCAGCTCTCTTTGCCAGATCCCTCTCCCTCATTAGGTTTCTAATGGATTGGTTTAGCCAAGGTGCAAATTCACCTCGTACCCTCCTTTTTTTGAGAGGGGCATGCATATCTAAGATAAGCTCAAAAATCTCCTGAAAGGCGGAGGCCATTAAATTTGGACTTTCTACGAGGGGATTAAGGATGGCTGACCAATCAATCTGGCGTAGGTCGTTCCGAAAAAGTTCCTTATCGTATTTGGTAAGGCTGCGAGTCTCAATAATTTTTGGTTTTTTCTTTTTGAGTCTCCAAGCATTTATTTTTCTTACCCCATACACCATGTAGTGATCAACCATCCCAATCCGTACAACATCTGCTCTCAAGATGTACCTGGGGCTCGTTGTTGAGAAATGGTCTATTAGCGTTTTTGTGGTTTTCTGTTCATTTCGCTCATTTGTCGTAACAGCAACCCTTGTGTACTTATTTATTAACTGCGTGAACTGAAACTCGGAATAGATCATTTTGAGTTTCTTTGCATTTGCGTTTTGATTGCTTTTAAAGTCGCAATTGGTGTCACCAATCAGTATCATCTCCTTTTCCTCCTTGTCTACTTCCTTCAAAAGATCTCTTAGATTTTCGAAAGAGACATCGTCCACTCCTGGGGTTGGAGGACGGTACCAGCAAATAATGAGAAAAGGTTTGGCATGAGTAGGTGTGAATTCTAGTGCAACAAGTTCTAAATTGTCACTTTTAATCTTTACGGTTGGTTCGGGCAAGCTTTCTTTTACGTAAATCGCCACTCCTCCGCCATTCGCATTACGGTCGTTTCTATAAATATTATAACCATTAATGTTTACGTCAGAGTCCCTAACTGTTTCATCCAATCGAGTTTCACTAAGGCCAATGATATCAATATCATTATCCTTGAGCACAATTTCGAGCTCACTTCTATGTTTTCTGAGAGAGACTATATTCAGAAACGCTATTTTGAGACCATTTCTCTTGTTAGAGCGCATATTGCTACTTGATGCCTTATTTTTTGCTGAGCTGAATAAC
>REGM01000211.1:184408-194817 GCA_004194415.1 Aurelia aurita | reverse complement strand
AGATTTTGCGAATATAAAACATTAGAGGGAGCGAGGTTTCATCATAGAAAAGCAATGTAAAAGTTTAAGAACACAATTCCAATAACCAATTCAAACAACAAAAACATTAACAGATTTGTTTGGGAGTTGGATAAATAAATTGAGGAGATTTTGCGAATATAAAACATTAGAGGGAGCGAGGTTTCATCATAGAAAAGCAATGTAAAAGTTTAAGAACACAATTCCAATAACCAATTCAAACAACAAAAACATTAACAGATTTGTTTGGGAGTTGGATAAATAAATTGAGGAGATTTTGCGAATATAAAACATTAGAGGGAGCGAGGTTTCATCATAGAAAAGCAATGTAAAAGTTTAAGAACACAATTCCAATAACCAATTCAAACAACAAAAACATTAACAGATTTGTTTGGGAGTTGGATAAATAAATTGAGGAGATTTTGCGAATATAAAACATTAGAGGGAGCGAGGTTTCATCATAGAAAAGCAATGTAAAAGTTTAAGAACACAATTCCAATAACCAATTCAAACAACAAAAACATTAACAGATTTGTTTGGGAGTTGGATAAATAAATTGAGGAGATTTTGCGAATATAAAACATTAGAGGGAGCGAGGTTTCATCATAGAAAAGCAATGTAAAAGTTTAAGAACACAATTCCAATAACCAATTCAAACAACAAAAACATTAACAGATTTGTTTGGGAGTTGGATAAATAAATTGAGGAGATTTTGCGAATATAAAACATTAGAGGGAGCGAGGTTTCATCATAGAAAAGCAATGTAAAAGTTTAAGAACACAATTCCAATAACCAATTCAAACAACAAAAACATTAACAGATTTGTTTGGGAGTTGGATAAATAAATTGAGGAGATTTTGCGAATATAAAACATTAGAGGGAGCGAGGTTTCATCATAGAAAAGCAATGTAAAAGTTTAAGAACACAATTCCAATAACCAATTCAAACAACAAAAACATTAACAGATTTGTTTGGGAGTTGGATAAATAAATTGAGGAGATTTTGCGAATATAAAACATTAGAGGGAGCGAGGTTTCATCATAGAAAAGCAATGTAAAAGTTTAAGAACACAATTCCAATAACCAATTCAAACAACAAAAACATTAACAGATTTGTTTGGGAGTTGGATAAATAAATTGAGGAGATTTTGCGAATATAAAACATTAGAGGGAGCGAGGTTTCATCATAGAAAAGCAATGTAAAAGTTTAAGAACACAATTCCAATAACCAATTCAAACAACAAAAACATTAACAGATTTGTTTGGGAGTTGGATAAATAAATTGAGGAGATTTTGCGAATATAAAACATTAGAGGGAGCGAGGTTTCATCGTAGAAAAGCAATGTAAAAGTTTAAGAACACAATTCCAATAACCAATTCAAACAACAAAAACATTAACAGATTTGTTTGGGAGTTGGATAAATAAATTGATCAGATTTTGCGAATATAAAACATTAGAGGGAGCGAGGTTTCACCATAGAAAAGCAATGTACAAGTTTAAGCTCACAGTTCCAATGCCATGTTTCTCCATCTTGGTAATCAGTTCACTTTCTGTTAGAAAATCAGGCGGGCATGTGAACTTCTCTACCAATTTCACCTGTCGAAACAAAACGAAATTTAATTTGGCGTCAAGACATGTGCGATAGGACACCTGTTGTGTATCAGTGTAAAATTTTTATCAGCAGTGAGCCACCTTAACCTATTGTTTATGTCTTTCGAACTTATTTTTGTTGGTAGCGAACCTCCTTATCGCAAGTCCACGAATTTGAATTTGTTTAGTAGTGAGCCACCTTAAGTGCAGATCCACCGTAACGGAAAAGCTAAGGTGGATCTGCACTTAAGGTGGCTCAATACTAAACAAATTTACATTCTGAATCTATATTTGTCTATTTTATTTTATATTTGTTTATTTTATGTATATGAAATAACATTGTAAATAGATAGCTTATGATTTTCTTTCTGGTTAGTTAACAGTATTTACATATATATTGATGCTTTTACCCTGTATAAAGAAATAAAAATGAAAACTGAAAATAAAAGAGTTTAACAATTAAATAATAAATGAATCGGTGAATGAATGAATGAATGAATGAATGAATGAATGAATGAATGAACCAATCAATGAATCAATGAATCAATCGATCGATCAATCAATCAATCAATCAATATACGAACAATCAGGCAGATGAAAGTGTAAGTGCATACCTGCTTGATTTCATGTGTATCTCCTTTTTGAAAATGTGGCAATGATTCATCAGGCTGGATTGCAAGCCAATACATGACTGTCGTGAAACCAGGGGATTTCATTGTTTTACCTTCACAATTGAATTCCTCTCCATTCACGTTGAAACGTACTGATGTTTGCATATATTTGCAATCGGGACTAATCTACAAGAGGAATATCAATGCATAAGAAACACGTGGTTAGCTCTATACAATTCACTTTTCAACTATTAGAGTGACAAAACACTGTCTTATGTTGCCAAGTGCATTGCATTATAATGGAAAGGAAACTGATAAAATGTAAAATCCTCTCCAGTCAGCAATGGAACAGAAAGCGTTCGATTCAAAGGTCCGCAGCTGTGGCAAACGTTACCACCAACGATACGCAATTCACAATCCATTTGTCAGTTTAAAACAAATATGAGAAATTGGTACGGAGAAAACTGTTCATGCAGATTATGCCGCATTTTATTTCAGAATTTGGGCTTTTTATGATAAACATTTTTAGATATCTGCTTTTATACTGTATACTTTTGATGACTTGTAAATATTTTATCCACTTTTCTATTATGTAATATGTTTATTTTAAAGTTTAAACGTTGAAATTAATTAGCTTACTATTTTTAGCTATCTTTTTATTGTATCCAACGATAAAGAAATTGATANATTGCATTATAATGGAAAGGAAACTGATAAAATGTAAAATCCTCTCCAGTCAGCAATGGAACAGAAAGCGTTCGATTCAAAGGTCCGCAGCTGTGGCAAACGTTACCACCAACGATACGCAATTCACAATCCATTTGTCAGTTTAAAACAAATATGAGAAATTGGTACGGAGAAAACTGTTCATGCAGATTATGCCGCATTTTATTTCAGAATTTGGGCTTTTTATGATAAACATTTTTAGATATCTGCTTTTATACTGTATACTTTTGATGACTTGTAAATATTTTATCCACTTTTCTATTATGTAATATGTTTATTTTAAAGTTTAAACGTTGAAATTAATTAGCTTACTATTTTTAGCTATCTTTTTATTGTATCCAACGATAAAGAAATTGATAATAAATAATAGTCAATACTAGGGACGGAAAGAAAGTTTTGGTTCAACATCTGTATCAGAGTGAACAGTACGTTTTTGACTGCTTTTGAGAAATTTAAGGAAAGTAATTCTTAATTAATAATAGATTTCTGAGAGGGTAAAGCATCCAAAATTATAAGAAAATATTAAAATTACATTGACGTCAATAAGACAAAAATATCAGGTAAATGTGGTGGTGATTTTAGGGTGTTTTTGAAGGTTTCTTCAAGGGGCTTTCTGGGGAAAATCCCTCATAATCTCAGAACGGAGTAGCCAATTTCAGTGAGGTAAATTTTTAAATATATATTTACAGTAAGAGTGACGCAGTGGAACAAACTACATTTTTTGTTGTTACTCAGAGTTTCACGCTATGCAGCGATCATCAGACAACTGAGAACTGTACTCAATTTTACGCATTTATACATTACATATGGTGGTGACATAATCTTACAACTATTCTTTACGTGGGGTCTCTTTTGAAATTACTTAGGTACTATTTATTCTCATGGCGACACTGAATGTAGTAACAACACTGACACTGAATGTAGTAACAACAAAGAATGTAGTTTGTTTCACTGCGTCACTCTTACTGTAATTCGCTCTGTCTATATGGCATTGAGCACTTTTTTAACCAGTAAAGACACATACAACCTGTTGTAAATATATATTTAAAGATTTCCATTATTAAATAATTCATTCGCCAATATTATTGTCTTGATATCCAGGGAGCAGTGGCCTTTCAAAAGAGGACTGCTTTTCTCTCTCCAGTACGAACTTAAATCTGCTAGAAATTAATGTATATAATATGTACACGATTTAAATTAACGGGAACGAGAGGATAAAACATTTAAAATTGCAGGAAATTAACGCGAAATGGCAAAGAAGACATTTCATTAAAGAAAATTAACGCGAAGAACACAAAGATGCTTTCATCAATGAAAATACTGAGCATTCACAACATAAAACGAGCTCAACAGAACAATTAAAACGACTGCAACACAACTAAATTTGAGGAAAGTCAAAGTCTCGAACTCTACGGAACCCTTAATTAGGATAAATAAAACCAACGCTAATTTGATTTGATTATAAATTCTTTAGGCAGGGTGGCCACGTCAGTCGAAGGACTGATTTAAAGTGGGCCGTGCAAATACGTAAAATAAATAAAACTAAAAGAAAAGCAAACACAAATTAAAATAATGCTGACTATAGCAAGAAAGAAAGCATCAGCATTGGCCGTTAGCATTTCTGATACCTTTTTTGAATATTTCATAACTTTTGGATCATTTGACTTCAACTGAAAGATCATTCCACAATTTAGCACCCTTATACGAGAAGCCATTTTGGCCGAAAGCAGATTTGCGACGAGGAACTGCCAAATCTGTTTTGGTATTACGTAGCTCTCTCTTGCATGAGTCAGACAGCCTGACGAACATTTCTGTAAGGTACGTGGGAGCTTGGTAGTTTACCGACTTGTACACCATTCCTAACAAAATATGTGTCACAAAAATTAACACAAAATTCTTAAAGTTTGCGTTAATTTCACGCATCTAAAATTCCAATAATAAGGTATTTATTAAAATCAAATGTCGCCTCTTGCACAAGCATATAATATCGCGAGTCCTTGACCGACTTGATTGGACCAACATAAGAGATATCACTTTATGAGGGCAAATGGAGTGAAAACAAGGACTCTTGTAGTAAGTCTACTGAGATCTCGAAATAAAACAAATTTTGCTTACTGTTGCAATGAAATGGCGCACAATGTAGTCATATACTCTCCATGNAAAAGAAAAGCAAACACAAATTAAAATAATGCTGACTATAGCAAGAAAGAAAGCATCAGCATTGGCCGTTAGCATTTCTGATACCTTTTTTGAATATTTCATAACTTTTGGATCATTTGACTTCAACTGAAAGATCATTCCACAATTTAGCACCCTTATACGAGAAGCCATTTTGGCCGAAAGCAGATTTGCGACGAGGAACTGCCAAATCTGTTTTGGTATTACGTAGCTCTCTCTTGCATGAGTCAGACAGCCTGACGAACATTTCTGTAAGGTACGTGGGAGCTTGGTAGTTTACCGACTTGAACACCATTCCTAACAAAATATGTGTCACAAAAATTAACACAAAATTCTTAAAGTTTGCGTTAATTTCACGCATCTAAAATTCCAATAATAAGGTATTTATTAAAATCAAATGTCGCCTCTTGCACAAGCATATAATATCGCGAGTCCTTGACCGACTTGATTGGACCAACATAAGAGATATCACTTTATGAGGGCAAATGGAGTGAAAACAAGGACTCTTGTAGTAAGTCTACTGAGATCTCGAAATAAAACAAATTTTGCTTACTGTTGCAATGAAATGGCGCACAATGTAGTCATATACTCTCCATGAATCTCCAGCTAACTCCATTTCGCTGGCTGATTTCATAGGTGTTATCGGAGGATGGTCACCAGCATCTGAGCCCTTCCTAAAATTAGTAGGAAGTCATATTACCAAAAAATTTAATTTTCTAAACGTATGGGATGAGTTAAAAAGATTCTGAATTACGCAATAGGGAATCAGAGTCTCTCTCGCTTTAGATGTCAGACGAATATATCCGCGAGGAAAATAATTGAAGAGTTTTGCATGAGTAATCTTGCGTTATCGCAATCTCACCGGACATCTAATGTGAGGCAGATTTGGCAAATTCGATAAACAACGACCTAGTTCACAAGGGAACAACGATACATGGTACAGAGAAGGGTTGTGTTCACAGGGGAACGTTTCAAATATTGCCGTATCGGTCCAAGAAATGAAACGCAAAAAGTGAATCGAAGATTGGAACGGTACAGTAGTGTACCGTTTTGTCCCGTGTGAATAAAAGCACTCCAAAAAAGATCCACCTTTTTGAAACGATATGGTACCGTTCTGTAAAAGGCGCTTTCCCACGAGAACGATATCTTAGCATTTCGTTCAGCACAGTGTCGTTCCAAAATGGGGTATTGAAGATGGTAAGATATCGCATCGTTCCCGTGTGAACACTTTAATTTTACGGTCCAGAAAGTGCAGCAAAAAATGGAATGACACCATAGCGTACACGTGTGAACTAGGCCTGTAGCTTCTCTTAAATTCAAGGCAAAAATATATCTTATTCTATAAAACCAATTTTAATAAAATTGGCTAAAACGTTCCGACTAATGTAACGGGCGATTTTGCTTTTCAGCTTCCTCATATTGGCTGGTTCGTTTTTCACATTTTCAACTACAAAACGATCACAACAATCAGGACCAGGCAGGAAAACAATGGCAGAAATGTACCGGGTGTCCCAAAAAATTCCCCTTGTTTCAAAAATTACCATTATCAAACCTATCATAAAACCTATATTTAAGGATAACACAATTTTTCTTTTCAACAATTAAAGGTTAACAAATTACGCTTTGAAAAACCATATTTTGAAGCATACTTATTAAGCAACATTGTAAATCTTGCCTAGGAGCTAAAATTCTCAGATCTTTTATTATCCTTGAAGTTTCCAATGATAATGTGCATTTCTTTCCGTCATATATGAACAAATTAAATGCCTAATATAATATACATAAAGAAATTGATCTGGTAATCATCAGTCCTTTTTGCAGTATAGATCAAGACCAGGATGCATTAAAAAGAGCTAAATTCGATTATTTTTAAACCAATTACAAGATCAGCTATACCTGAGGAGAATGTAATCCTTAATCTACTGGCCAAAGAAGGAAATTTTAAGAACGATCTTGTGATCAAATTTTGGTAATTTTTCAAACAGCGGCACAATTTTTTGGGACATCCGATATATCATGAATGAAGACAGAAGCACGGCCTATTTCACGTTTCTGGAGGGAAAATGATAAAGGATAAGTCTTTTAAAATTCTGCATTAACTTAGTTTATTTTCATCCACCCTTTATCCTGGTTTGATTTAAACTGGTTTAAACTACTCAATGTGAATTGGGTACCGGATGAATCAAGAAAATGCATCCAGTGTTTGAAATTTTTTATCTCAAAAGCAATCGAATTGCTTCGAAAAATACAAACTCCATTGCCTGACTGAGGCTTTGATTTAATTTAGGGGATTGTTTATAATTTAAAGTGCACGAGTTGCTCTTGAATAAAGAATTTTCCAAAAATTGGATTCCCTAGGCTTTGGCTAACAAATAGACATTGGTGAAACTTCCGGATAAGGCTGAAAAAGTTCCCACATATCACCAAAAGTACTGAATGGATTGGAATAAATCGAATTCTGTTTGATAGCCGAGAGATCGAAGTATTTTTGTAATTTGTTCTGCGTTTTTATGGGCACTGAAAACATGGGTAAATTCGACTTTACGAAAATTTCTCAGTTGCGTAATGCCTGACAAAGAGCCTAAAACACTTGATCAAATTGTGAAGAAACTCTTCGCACAGAACAATGAAGAAATTTCAATTATTCACGGGTAAGAGATATCGTCGGCACATTTATTGCCATGNATTTGAATAAATCTGAAGATATCTAATGTTTTTGAACAATTTAGGTTAGGTATTGTTTCAAAAGTTTAAAACAAGCGTAAAAAGAATACTTGCAAATCTTAAGTCACCTGTGTATATAGTCGTTCAGCAATTTGCATCGTCTGTTGGGGTCCAATGCCTAATGATGCTGATGCGACTCTGAGCAGCTCTACAGTATTCAGTGCACCTGGCCGGGGTTTTGACTTCTCTTTTTGCTGTACGCTTGTCACCCTGAATGCAAAACGAAACACGAGGATTACCAACGTCTAGCCTCTTTTTGCATATATGAAGAACGACAAATGTTGGACTAATTGGATTTTGGAAAAAGTGGTTGTCCGAAAATTGTCATGACCGACATTTTTGGTTTCCGAAATTGTCGCGTTCAAAATTTTTAAATCAATAGCAATGAAGAACATGTCAATTTGATTTTTAGATATATCGTATAGTCGATGGACCCACAAGGAGTACATTACCAAAGTCGACTAGACCACCCCCACAGGCAAATTATCCCAAGAACTTTAAAGGTGCCTTTGCAACCGGCATGCATTGTGAATACATCCTTTTGTGGTCTCTTTGTTGTCGCCATGTTCATAGTCCACGAAAATGGCTGCCAACAACGGAATGGCATGTGCAAGGTATGCTGGTTGCAAAGGCCGCTTTAAGGTAGTTCTGCTTTCCGCACTAGTGAGCAAATTCTTTTAATTTCTAGTATTTCTCACACTCATTCGTGTTAGTTTAAAGGGGTTCCGTCTCCAAATGTTGGTCGAAATGGTGATTTTACAGTTTCTTGAAGGCAATATCACACAGACTCCTCATCGTTCTTTCAAAAATGAAAGCGTTATTTGAAGATAAATTCTTGTACTTCACATAGGAACAAACCAAACATTCATATCTTTTACGATTGCTCGGATATAAGTGGATTTTTATCGGTCACTTTTTGGTGGATTGGGTGAAGCCACCAAACAAACTGCAAAAGACAATGGAGACGTGCCTAAACAATGGTGTTATAGATTTATTTACAGTTTGGCGACGGAGCCCCTTTAAGTCACCTACATTTAATACATCTCGAAAGCTAGCCGCGCCTTTTAACTAAACGATGATACGAATGATGCGACAACAGCCATTGATCTCAGAAAGCTAGGTGCAATCTAACTCATGGAGTTTTTATTGGGTCACCCAGTAAACATTTGAATGTAGAAATGATAACAGATCTTACGTTGCAGAGGACGATCCTTTTACAATATTGTGGAACATATTGCCAACATCTCTGTCAAAAACTCGAATACGTGCCCAGTCTAATTTGATACATTGTCCTGAGCTGAGCTTTATCTGAAGTGAAGAATGGTTGAAAATTATCATCGAGCTATAACGCTCTCAACCCTTTTCAGTTTGACGGGACTTCTGCGTCCCAACAGGCTCAATTCTGTCCAGAATCTTCAGGTTACATGAAGTAGTTATGTCTTGCGTGTTTTTACATAGAGTAGTGTCTAACGTTGTATTCAAAAACTTCATTGGACTTCCTGGTGGCAACATGGCAAGAGATTTCGAGATTTTCGAAGGGCCTATTGTCAATTTTTGATCCGGACGAAAATTTTGGGTAGGTGGAAAGTTGAAATATCTAATTTCTTTACAAGTAGATGTCTTAGAATGGGAAAGTAGGTGAATTTTCTTGCAGCTTTTTGCTTGTACTTTCTTTAGGCCACAATAACAAATGAATTCAGAGTATCTGGAGCTGATTAACGGGCATTCCCTGCTTTGGGAAATAAAATCAGTAAAAATTGCCCTGCCCCCAGGTAATTTTCTTCACTTGTTTTATGTTATTCAGACCTATATTTATCTAATTTCAAAATATGAGCAGCCTTTGAAAAAAATTTCTTGTGCTCGTCTTTAAAGGGTTTTAAGGTGCGGCTTTGCTGTCCGCTCTAATGAGCACGGTGAGCCGGTTTTCAAAAATACTCCTCTCCAGAAATATATCAATTACTCGAGAACCAATCAGTCAATCAAAACTCTGTAGCAGTATGGTATTATCGAAAGATATATTAAACGCAATCGTTTGCTTTTGCAGCTATGGGGACAACTCATTTTAAGATATGTTATCGTATTCAAAAGACCTTCATTATCCAATCCGCTATCACAAGATTTTAATCAAACTTTTTTACCACTAACACTACATGCTCGCAGAGACACATGCCAAATTTGAAGGCAAAAGATTGGCTAGATTTTCAGCTATTAAAAGTCCAAAATTTGATAGCCTATCCGACAAAATACACTAGGAAAACTGATCAGTCGATTATCGATAGGCAAATGCGAATAAATTGGCGAAGCGCTTGCAAACATGTGTGAAATGGTTCAGAATTCTTTTCAACAATGAGAAAGCAAATCTCTTCTCTCATTTTCCTTGCACATTTTTCTTCGCAATGTTGATAGAATTGAATATAACTTTTACAGTAGTAGACACAGGAGGGGGCGAGGGGGTGCGGTCGCCCCAATGTTGGAGAAAACAATGATTTTTTGTTTAAAAAGAAAAAAAGGATGAGCATTCTATTTTATCCGAAACAATAGCTTCGCCCCCCCCCCCCCCAA
>REGM01000211.1:139007-183854 GCA_004194415.1 Aurelia aurita | reverse complement strand
CTCAATGTTTATAGAATTGAATTTTACTTTTTCATTAGTTGGAACAAGGGGGGGGTGGGGGGGTCGGTTGGCCCAAATGTTGGGGAAAACAATGATTTTTTGGTTTAAAAAGAAAAAAAGGATGAGCATTCTATTTTTTCCGAAACAATAGCTTCCCCCCCCCCCCCCCAATATTTGCCCAAGTGTCCACGTACCATAATGTGGTCCGTAAGTAAAAATATTATGGTAAAAATGCAGATTATCCAAATTTCGATTGTTTCGGTCATCATTTTTCAATGCCTCTCATTCTGTAGCAGCATCCTCTAATGCCGTGATTAATTTTGCAAAAAAGATGCTGGTCGAGGTGGTAACAATGCAGTGCAATGTTTGAGAGAAAAATATCTTGTACTGAATACTTTTCTTTTAAAGACCCATTGTCAACCGGCATGCTTTGGGTGTACCAACAATACCACAATGCAATTCTTGACCGTCAAAACAAAACAAGCTCTTTCGAATTTATGACTGAGGAGCCCCTGTGCAACAAAATGCCTTTGACGTAATTCATCTAGTAAAACAAACACATTTTTAATTTTTCTACCGGGGGTGAGTCAGAAAAAACACTCCCCGTTTGAAAGGCCACTGCTCCCTGGATATCGAGGCAATAATATTGGTAGATATATTGTTTAATAGTGGACATGTTCAAATAAATTCTAAATTTTACCAGACTGAAATCGGCCACTCCCTTCTGAAATTAGGAGGGATTTTCTCAAGAAAGCCCTTCCAAGAAACCTTCAAAAACGGCATGAAATCACGACCAAATTTTCGTCATATTTCTGCCTAAATAGCAATGACTTGTACTTGCTTCAGCACGTTTTATCCCTTTGGGAGGATGAAAGTGCCATCCCTGGAAACATAACAACAATATTCTAGGAGATTTTATCCTCCCAAGAGGATAACACGTGCTAAAGCATGTGCAAGGGTGCAAGTCATTGCTGTAAGGCAGAAATATTTGGAAAATTTGCTCGTGATTTTAGGCCTGTTTTGAAGGTTTCTTGAAGAGGCTTTCTCCAGAAAGTCGCTCACAATTTCAAAACGGAGAGGCCGATTTCAGTCAGGTAAATTTTAAATCATATTTGAGCATGTCAACCATTACATAATGTATTTGTCAATATTATCGTTTTGATATCCAGGGAGCAGTGGCTTTTCAAACGGGGATTGTTTTTTCTGACTCACCCGATATACAATTTTTTTACAATTTTTAAATCCTCTCTTGCAATATTTGAATGCAATTTGTAGCAACAAATGATTTTAAATCACATTGCGGAAAGCTTTTAATGGGGGCTTTTGTTTGTTTGTCAAAAGTTAACTTTGAGTTTGTTTTGAGATGACAGTCAAGAATTGCATTATAGTATTATTGGTTTGCCCAAAGCATGCCGGTTGACAATGAGTCTTTAATGATTAGTGACTTTGTCACAGTGGTTTTCACGACAATCTGTTTTAAAAGCCTCGTTTCTCTGATTTTTACTTATTAGGTGTCTTTTATGTTGTACTTAGTGTCATATAAATTTCCTTAAAATATTGCATTCAGAAGTATTTTCAGAATTTGTTCTTAATTTTGATAGCAATAGCTCAAAGTCTATTGTGTAATTATTACTTAATTATTATTAATTACTTATTAATTATTATATAATTACTCTCTGTTTTTGGCTTGGACTTCAATAAATTACGATGAAAAAATGTGTTGTCCGGTTTAACTAAATCTCAGAAAAAATGCATTCACGGAGTGTACAACAGTTTTGGCCCACCCGGTAGTACTCACGTAGAGGTGATAAAACAAGGGCGATTCTACTCTACTTTTCTTTTGTACCTTAACGCATATTTCACTCCAAACCTTTTTACGACTTCATGTGAATTCACTTATGAATTCGTGAAAATTAGAGCGAATTTGTAAGAAGTCTCATGAATGAAATATGTGTTAAATTATGAAAGAAATGCACTGTACATCTGGATTCATCTGATGTATAACATCTTAGTTCAAATATATAANAAATTTGAATAAATCTGAAGATATCTAATGTTTTTGAACAATTTAGGCATTGTTTCAAAAGTTTAAAACAAGCGTACAAAGAATACTTGCAAATCTTAAGTCACCTGTGTATATAGTCGTTCAGCAATTTGCATCGTCTGTTGGGGTCCAATGCCTAATGATGCTGATGCGACTCTGAGCAGCTCTACAGTATTCAGTGCACCTGGCCGGGGTTTTGACTTCTCTTTTTGCTGTACGCTTGTCACCCTGAATGCAAAACGAAACACGAGGATTACCAACGTCTAGCCTCTTTTTGCATATATGAAGAACGACAAATGTTGGACTAATTTGATTTTGGAAAAAGTGGTTGTCCGAAAATTGTCATGACCGACATTTTTGGTCTCCGAAAATTGTCGCGTTCAAAATTTTTAAATCAATAGCAATGAGGAACTTGACAATTTGATTTTTTAATATTTCGTATGGTCGATGAGCCCACAAGGAGTCCATTACCAAAGTCGACCAGACCACCCCTACAGGCAAATTATCCTAAGAACTTTAAAGGTGCCTTTGCAACCGGCATGCTTTGTGAATACATCCTTTTGTGGTCTCTTTGCTGTCGCTATTTTCATGGTCCACGAAAATGGCTGCCAACAACGGAATGGCATGTGCAAGGTATGCTGGTTGCAAAGGCCGCTTTAAGGTAGTTCTGCTTTCCGCTCTAGTGAGCAAATTCCTTTAATTTCTAGTATTTCCCACACTCATTCGTGTTAGTTTAAAGGGGTTCCGTCTCCAAATTTCGGTCGAAACGGTGATTTTACAGTTTCTTGATAGGCGATATCACACAGACTCATCGTCTTTCTTTCAAAAAATGAAATCGTTATTTTGAAGATAAATCCTTGTACCTCACAGAGGAACAAACCAAACATTCATATCTTTTATGATTGCTCTGATATAAGTGGATTTTTATCGGTCACTTTTTGGTGGATTGGGTGAAGCCACCAAACAAACTGCAAAAGACAATGGACACGTGCCTAAACAATGGTGTTTATAGATTTGTGTACAGTTTTGCGAAGAAGCCCCTTTAAGTCACCTATATTTAATATATCTCGAAAGCAAGCCGCGCCTTTCAACAAAACGATGATACAAATTGTAATTTGGCAATTTTGTTTTCGTGATCATTGTTTCTAAGACACGCAATTATCGAAGAACACTTAAACTAAACATTGGTCGTACAAGACTTAGGAAAGATTTAGGAAACAAAATCTCACAACGATGATACAAATCATGTGTCAATAACCATTGATCTCAGCTCAGAAAGCTAGGTGCAATCTAACTCATGGAGTTTTATTGGGTCATGAAGTAAACATTTGAATGTAGAAATGATAACAGATCTTACGTTGCAGAGGACGATCCTTTTACAATATTGTGGAACATATTGCCAACATCTCTGTCAAAAACTCGAATACGTGCCCAGTCTAATTTGATACATTGTCCTGAGCTGAGCTTTATCTGAAATGAAGAATGGTTGACAATTATCATCGAGCTATGAAGCTCCTTTTCCTAACCATAATAGACTGTATATTAATTTTTGTTTTTCTTTGTTACTGCAGATTGTAAACTAATTAGCTTAGGTTTTTAGACAGGGCACATTGTACATCAGTTATTTTTATATAAGTTAATGTATTACCCTATATAAAAATAATTAAAAATCAAATCAAATCAAATCAAATCAAATCAAATCTTAAGTTGCGGCTTTGCTTTCCGCTCTAACGAGCACGGTGAGCCGGTTTTCAAAAATACTCCTCTCCAGAAATGTATCAATTACTCGGGAACCAATCAGTCAATGGAAACTCTATAGAAAGTATGAGTATTATCCATATTCTTGGCAATCGAAAGATACATTAAACGCAATAGTTTGCTTTTGCAGCTTTGGACAAAGCTCATTTTAAGATATCTTATCGCATTCAAAAGACCTTCATTATAAACTCCGCTATTCAAAAGATTTTTTAATCAAACTTTTTTACCACTAACACTACATACTCACGGAGACACATGCCAAATTTGAAGGCAAAAGATTGGCTAGATTTTCAGCTATAAAATTCCAAAATTTGATAGCCTATTCGACAAAAAACACTAGGAAAACTGGTCAGTCGATTATCGATAGGCAAATGCGAATAAATTGGTAAAGCGTTTGCAAACATGTGTGAAATGGTTCAGAATTCTTTTAAAGAATGAGAAAGCAAATATCTCATTTTCCTTGCATATTTTTCTTCGCAATGTTGATAGAATTGAATATAACTTTTTACAGTAACGGACACTAGGAGGGGACGAGAGGGTGCAGTCGCCCCCAATGTTGGAGAAAACAATGATATTTTGTTTTAAAACAATAGGGATGAACACTTCATTTTATCCGAAACAATAGCTTCGCCTCCCCCCCTAAAATTGCCCAAGTGTCCGCAACCATAATGTGGTCCGTAAGTAAAAATATTATGGTAAAAATGCAGATTGTCCAAATTTCGCATGTTTCGATTATCTTTTCTCAATGCCTCTCATTTTGTGGCAGCATCCTCTAATGCAGTGATTGATTTTGCAAAAAATATGCGAGTCGAGGTGGTAACAACGCAGTGAAAGGATTGAGAGAAAAATTTCTTGTAGTTGATACTTTTCTTTAAAGACCCATTGTCAACCGGCATGCTTTGCGTGCACCGATAATACCACAATGCAATTCTTGACCGTCAAAACAAAACAAGCTCTTTCAAATTTATGACTGAGGAGCCCCCGTGCAACAAAATGCCTTTGACGTAATTCATCTAGTAAAACAAACACATTTTATTTTTCTATACAATTTTTTTTACAATTTTTAAATCCTCTCTTGCAATATTTGAATGCAATTTGTAGCAACAAATGATTTGAGATCACACTGCGGAAAGCTTTTAATGGGGGCTTTTGATCGTTTGTCAAAAGTTTATTTTTGAATTTGTTTTGAGATGACAGTCAATAATTGCATTGTAGTATTGTTGGTTGCCCAAAGCATGCCGGTTGACAATGAGTCTTTATAATGATTAGTGACTTTGTCACAGTGGTTTTCACGAAAATCTGTTTTAAAAGCCTCGTTTCTCTGATTTTTACTTATTAGGTGTCTTTTATGTTGTACTTAGTGTCATATAAATTTCCTTAAAATATTGCATTCAGAAGTATTTTCAGAATTTGTTCTTAATTTTGATAGCAATAGCTCAAAGTCTATTGTGTAATTATTACTTAATTATTATTAATTATTTATTAATTATTATATAATTACTCTCTGCTCTTGGCTTGGACTTCAATAAATTACGATGAAAAAATTTGTTGTCCGGTTTAACTAAATCTCAGAAAAAATGCATTCACGGAGTGTACAACAGTTTTGGCCCACCCGTTAGTACTCACGTAGAGGTGACAAAACAAGGGCGATTCTACTCTACTTTTCTTTTGTACCTTAACGCATATTTCACTCCAAACCTTCTTACGACTTCATGTGAATTCACTTATGAATTCGTGAAAATTAGAGCGAATTTGTAAGAAGTCTCACGAATGAAATATGTGTTAAATTATGAAAGAAATGCACTGTACATCTGGATTCATCTGATGCATAACATCTTAGTTCAAATATATAAAAAAATGTATAAAATATTACCTCAACTTGTAATTGCCAATATAATTCTGGTTTAAATGACTGAATCTGATCATGTCTTTCCACACAAAAACCAAGGGTTGGTGTCTGGCAAGGGCCAAATGAGATCAACGAACTATCCAGGTCACCATACTTGCCCTATCGGAAAAACGAGAGTGGAGAATATCACATCGGAATGGCGCCTTCGTGCATGAAGACCCCGGGTGGCGCCTTCGTGCATGAAGACCCCGGGTTCGATCCCAGGCAGGGGCACTTTTAACGATTTACATTCAAAATATACAAGAGTTGTACTATATTCTGCAAAGTTTTACAAAAATAAAAATAGATACAATACAATATAGTGTACGGTTAGTAGTTAGGCCCTCTTCTAACCGTGCACTGGATACAATACAATAAACATATAAGGTTAAAAATATGAAAACACCCCTAATTATAGTGGCAGGGATAGCATTAAAAGGTCAAGATGATCTTATTTCCATAATGGTCTCATAATGGTTCATAATGGTCTCATTATGATTGAATTTTAAAGAACATGACCTCTGAAGAGCCTGCAAAGAAATGTACATGTACTCTAAACTGTAATCTGCGCATGACAAAAGATAGTTAGTGGTAAATAAAGATGTTCATAACCAAACGGCACTAACCTGAAAATATCTGGTTTGGAATCTGGTGAAAGCACAACCCATTCTCAAATCCATTTCTTGTCTAGCATCTACAGCTAATGCTTCGTTTTTGTTTGGCTCAACCAAATTCTGCATTGCGTGTCGAATATCTGTGTCAGTTATTGCAGAGAATTTTGCCCTGAAGATCGTCTATGATTAAAGAAAATACATGTACAGGGTGTCCGAAAAATTGTTCGCTGTTTCCATAGCTACTATGAAGGAGCCATTAATCAAATTTTCCCGTTTTTCAGATTTGTGAAAGAAGAGTTTGAGACCTTGTTTGTATAGATCTGACAAGTAGTTGCTGATTTATGGAGGAAGAAATTAAAAATCTCTCGTTACCTCAAAACCGAAGGATTGAATATTCTTCATAAATGTCAACACAAAAAAATGAATGAAAAACGTACCTAGCTCGGTTCTATAATTTTCAGAAGTGATAAATGTGGAAGTGACATAGTCATCAATTTGGATTTTTTGATAACTAAGAACCACATAAAATATCTAGTGTTGCTAGAAGCGATGATGTGCAATACAAGTGCTGCAGGCCATGACATGCGTCTATCAGTTATTTTGATTCTCTGAAGTCATAAAGTCCCTTCAACCCAACAATACTGCTTTCCATAGCCTTCCTGGTAAATATTCAGAGCTATTTGGTCATTCATTACTCCCAAATGTGTTTCCTGGTACAAATATAAAGTTGAAGTTCGTCTGATGCTAAAATTCAGTTGTAAGGTTAAGTACGGAGATAAATTCTTTTGGTTATAAGAGCAACCAGCGATTTCGACAGTTTTGCTCCATAAATCAGCAACTACATGTCAGATTGACTAAAACCAGGTATCAAACCCTAAATTAAAGTCTCTTCTATTCACATATTTGACAAACGGGATAATTAGATTCATTGCTCCTATGCATTCATTAGCAATGCAAACGGCGAGTAATCTTTTGGGACACACTGTACACGAATTGAGTAAATGTGCAAAATAAAAGAACTGGTAAATTGTTTTTCTTATTGGTAATCTACACAATATCCAGTAAAAATCCAATAAAATATCATCAACTAAATATCTAATCTGCAGCCTAAGAGAGGAACTTAATAGAAATGGGTACTTGTACTTAATGCAGCTAATCTTTCACACAAACAGCGTTTTTTAATTTGGTAGCAGAGCATAAATAGTGAAGTAATCTACTGTAACGTCCAGAAAGAACGCTTATCTGCTTTATAGAAAGACACAGGAACTGCTTGAGAGAGCATTTCATGGAGGTTATTCATCAAATGTCCCCTAGGAAGGCAAATAATTTCCTCCGCAGGGAAGCAAACTATTCTGGTAAAGTGATAGTTTGTAGATAAACAGTAATTTTGTCCCTAAAAGTCGGACACAATTTTGTCCATAACTCGTCTCAAATTTGGCCCAAAATCATCCATAAATCGCCCCTAAAGTATTGGGTCGCTTCTCCCTAATCTTTAGTTACATTCTTCAGATCAACGGACATTGATTGTCCCTACATTGTGCCTAAACAGTCCACAATTCAGGGACATTAAAGAACGTTGTCTATTGTTAGAAATTAAAAGAAATGGCCAAACTTTTTCGAGTAATCAGATAGAGCGAGGAGAGTCGCCAGCTCTCTATAATGCCAGGCTAAAGGAATCACGAGACGTGGTAATATTCTCCGTGTTCCTAAAAACTGCATTCGGATTCTAGGTACAATCAATGAATCAATCAATCGATCGATCGATCAATCAATCAATCAATCAAACAATCAAACAAACCATTTGCTTCGAAGATTAGGAATCTTCAAAAGGTTGTGTTTTCACAAATCTAATTTCACTCAATCAATGCAAATAAACAAAAAAGAACAAACAGCTATTTTTGGGTGCGCTCAAGATGCACGGTTTCGCTCTTTTTGTTTAAATCAGATGTGTGAAAACTATTCATGAATGCTTCAAGCGAATCGAATCGTTTTATCATATTAGAAATGCTCTGTGATGCAATTCTTGTGTGATACAAAGTTTACCGTTGTCTGAAGCAGAGAGTGTGTACATAGAAAAATATGGACCGACGAAAGATGTTACAATTTGGCGAAGACTGGTTGTTTCTTATAAAAATTTGCAGAAGTGCAAACTACAACGAAGTCAAACTGATGCGCGAGTCATTGGTAAGTGCATCATCTACCTTAAGGATTTTATCTAAACTTTTTCGGGGCAATGTAAAGGGTTTTATGCGAGGACAAGCTTAGGCCCAGATGATATCTCTGTCAGAAGTCACTGAAAATTGTCTGCGATTTTGAGATCTAATAGAAGCGAATGTGTTTGGGTTGTTGCTCATGGCAATATGTATAATCGCTGAAATCCTCATCTTTATATCTCATTTGTGGCGATTGCTATCGATATTTCGACGAAGGTCAATATTCTTTGACCGGAAAATGAATGCAGCTCCGGCCCCAAATAAGATATGTTTGTATACATGTAAACAACTCTGGAAGGACATTTCTGCAACTGATTTATCAAAAAACATTGTGAATAACTGCAGTATTTGTGAGGGTACTAGAAAATTCACCTCGAACAGCCGATTTTGTATCCAGGGACTAGAAAAAGCGGCGATGTCATTGGCTGATTAGCGTGAAATTGGATGATTTCCGCGTGCTCTGGCAGGCAACCAGTAAGGATTTGAGCCTCATCTTAATTCCAGCTACTTTAAAAGCTCTATTAGCCTCCGCCCCTGAGGGGGTTATTTACTTTTGGAGACTCCAGAAAGGGGGCATTTTGGTGAACTGGAAGCTATTCAAATCATTAAAACATTTTAGAGGATAGATAGGCGAATATCGAAACGGTCGAAAAGGAAATGTTGACTTCAAAGCAGTGACGAGTAACTTACAACTGTTGGAGTTTGTGATGCTGTTTGCAAACTTATCGACACATGGGCTTTCTTCTTACAGCTATCTTGAACAAAATTTACAGTTTGCTAAGTAGATCAGTCCTGATCAGTCCATTTCAGGCGAAGGAAAAGACATAATCCATAATGTAAAACGAGTCCTACCTTTTCTCCGGGTTGGCCTTTTCTCATCACATGCAAAGTGCAATCAATAACCTATAAGAATAATAAATGCAAGTGCCTTACATATATAACTAGCAATAACAATAGTCAGTGAGTGCGGCGATTTTACCTTTCCTTTTCCCTCCTCCGCACTGTATAAAGTCCGCACGCAGTCTAATAGTAACAGGCCTTTGTGGTTCTGTTGGCGTTGCAATTCTTTGTTCAATTTAAATTGAAAATTCAATCACCCATGGAAAGTTGTTTTGTAACCACAACTGAAATCAGACAACAACACATTCCACAAAACAAGAGAGAGATTAAGGTTTCATGCCTTTGACGTTTCATGATTGTGTGATCACAATATGTAAATACGTTGTTTACATAGATTTACATTTCACCCCCGCAATAGCCTTGCAGCGTTGGAGGAAGCCTCATTTTGAGATATGAAATCGAGCAAGTCCATCGTTCGACAGAGAGATATCGCGAGTTTTGATTCAACTCGAATAGATTTGCGGCCTTCGGCCGCAATTAGTATCGAGGAACCTACAGTGGCTAAATAATGATCGTTTGGAACAGAGCTTTTAAAGCCTAATTTCAATTCAATTCAATTTTATGTATATTCTCAGCTAAAACTACGATATAAAATACTATAAGTGATACTAATAATACCATAGAAAAATACTTTTGACGAAAATATTTCAAGGAAGCATCTAAGAATATTATTGCTGAAGAGGACATACTGTATGAAAAGAACTTGCAAGAGCTTTCGAGCCATATGCTCGCGGTGGGTTAACGAACGAGAAAGCTTATGTTATACGTGTAAAATATATAAAATAGATTTAATTCAAATTGCAAGAACTCTGTGGCTACAAAAATTAAGATAATCAACGGATAAATATAATCTGATAAATATTTTAAAAATACGACAATGTACTGAAATATGAGAATTACACAACGTTTCAAGCTTAACTCTTCATCAGGTGTGAAAGTAAAGTGAAACATATATAAATATAATGACAGGCAGGGGAAAGGAAAATGAAGTATACATTAAGGAGAAAGAACCAAAACGAAATTTGTAATCAAATTTTGTGATTTTTCAAACAGGGGAGACTTTTTTCGGGACACCCACCCAGTACATACCTCAAAACAGATATTTTCTCCTTCTCTGTCACAATCAAGCCACAACACCAGGTAGTCAGCATTTCGTGCCTTGAAAGTAATTTTGAAATTTGTCATGAAAGTTTGGATATTTCATTCTAAATTCTTTAGACACAAAATCGATTCAGCTAACAAACGCAATACTAAATAAGAAAATGAATATCATAGTTATATCAAATACGTTGTATACAGTTGAAGATCAAATTAAGTACAGCAACCTATCTACATAGCAGCTGCTCTTCCAGGGAGTCTTGTTAGGGACGTGTGTTTTAAGTTGAATTTAGCTCTTAAAAAAATGTAAGTTGCATTTTGAATCCAGAAAGTGTAGGGAGCTCAATGATATTAATGGGAATATCATTCCAAGCTTTAAGAGCCGAGTAGTGAAAGCCTTTCTTAACATATTCAAGATTATTTTTTGGGATTTCTAGATCCCTGCAATTCCTTGTTCTGTAGTTTGAGCGCTGAGTTCTATGTTGATATTTATCCCAAAGGCTTTCGGGACATTGCCTGTTGATTATGTTGTATGTCATAGCTGATGGATCGAATTTTTTAAGTTGTTAAACGGTCAACCAATTATGAGACCAATCGTATTATACTCTGGCCTTATCAATAGTAGCTGCAAATCATTTAAACAATGAAGATTTGCTTTCATTGCTGGGTCCTCTAAAAGGATATACATTATCTACAGACCAAAACATCTTGAAGTTAGCTCGAGGGCTAGAAAAAACCTTCTTTCTATATATGTATTCCATAAAAATTATATTTCTACTATAACGTTGCATTTTTATAAGATCGCTTGTAATTTGAGAACGACATGATCGATTTTGACAAACTAAATTTTCTTATATAAGTTGATTTGTTAGCTATAAAACAGGTATTATCAGTTCATAAGAGTTTGATAAATGTTTTGGGACCTACAGGCTTGCAAGCGGAAACATTTTTTTGACTAACCCGGTAGAGAAAACTTGATATTTTTGTTGCGAATACCGTAAATGCCCTATTTAGCCCCCCTCTCTATTAGGCCTCCTTCTCTAATAAGCCCCTCCCTTCTGAGTCAAAAATATAAATAAGCCCCCCTCTCTATGAAGCCCTCCCCCACTTGTATCAAATGCGAGAGGATACCGAAGATTCCCCGTTTACTAGATAAAACAAGTTTGGATGTGAATTTTGATATGGTTTGGGATTAAAACTGTGTTGAATGTGTGTATTTGACTCGTAAAAGTGTATGTTGACTCCGCGAAATATGAGGTAAAAGACCTAAAAGCTATCGTTTATAGCCTTGGCATCTGACTTTGTGAATAAGCCCCCCCTCTCTAATAAGCTCCCCTTTCTATTAAGGTTACGGTAAACGTCTGTAGGCCGAAGAAGCCAATTTTCGAATTTCTTCAAATCCCAGAAGCCCAAATTTTAAGAAACGCAAAGATACCACCTTTGGAAGTAATAGAGATGTTGAAAAAGCAGAATTCTTTATTAAAGGAAGGATACTACAAGTTTTCACGCAAAGTTTTCTGTGTGGTTTAAATTATAATCCTAGCTTTTTGACCTATTAAGCCGGTCGTGTGCTAGAAAACAAAGAGGAAACCACATTATATGTATCGATTCGTTTGTTTGAATGTTTTAAGCCCTAATTGCTTGGCCCGGATTACATTTTGGCTTATTTGTCCTTTATTTTTTTAAATTTGAAGTGGCATCAGTAAAATTCCCTTTTTTCAGGACTTACAAATCCACTAGACACAGGTACGAAAAAGCTATTTTGTACCCAAGGAACCAATCAAATGGCTCCACATTTTAAACACTACCAGAGCAGGCTTTAGGCAAGCAAAAAGAGTCTCAGAATCTTGGTATGTCCTCTGGTCCGCCTTTTATAGCCCAAAACAACTGAGGGAGGGCAGAGGAGTTATTTGCAAATTTATGACGGCGTGTATTTCCAAGGGAAGGAGGAATTTAAAGAATCTGAGACACCTTTTGGTAGCTTAGGATGTGCGCTTGCTGCTAACATAAGTTAGATTTTGTTAAGTTAAACCCAAGGGTACAAAATAGCTTTTGAAGGAGGTATGCTCTCTTAAGCAATAAAGTTGCCTGGAACATATCATTTTACAATCTTTGCCAATTATTTTGATATGGTTAGAATCCCTACATTCTTACGCATCGAATGATGTATAGTTTAACTAGATTCCGCTAACAGTTTGGTTTTCGGGGAGAGAAAACCTAATCTTGTTCCACAAACGTTTACCGTAACCTTAAGGCCCCCTCTAGAACCTCAAAAATTAAATAAGCCGCCAGGGAGCTTATTAGAGCTTTTACGTTACACTACTTGCATTGTGAAGATAGCAACAGCATACGTATTCATACCTCTGATTCAAGAAATTTAGGAATTTGTAAATTCTCTGTAGCTTCCTTTTTCCTTGTTGGAGCATCGAACAGTTCTCCCTGCAACAAAACATATATTCTTAAGTTCATAAAGATGAAAGGCATTGAATGTTTGCTCCAATATATCGGGTGAGTTTAAAAACATTATTGGCGCTTGCCAGAATATACACCGGGTGTCCCAGAAAAAAGTAACAGATTTGATCAGGCGTAGCGATAAGAATTTAGCTGGCATCAATTGGAAACAATTTTTAAACAAATCCTCGATTGATAACTAAGTGCCCCCTTCATAACTCCACGAATAATGGAGATATAAGGGCAAGACTTGGTACAATGGTGTATAGAAACAAAATCTACACAATGGAACACTTTCTTTTATTCCTCATTACATCTATGACATCACTATGACGTCATCATGGAGGAAAATAGCAATATTTTCTAACTATTAGCAAAATTAGCTCTATTTAAAGTTTTATTTAGCAATTAAGTCCTTCCATAATGGCTCTAGAATTTATCACAAATCATCAAAGAGCAAACATTTTGGCAATATAATATTTATTTAAACTCATTATGTATATGTATCACAAATCATCAAAGAGCAAACATTGGCAATATAATATTTATTTAAACTCATTATGTATATATTTCATTTATTTCTTATTTTTTACACCAGTTTGTCGTTATTTCATTAAAAGCCCTAATTACTGATGCAAATACTCTGAAAAGCCTTAAAATCATTTAAAACGATCAAGAGAACCAAATTTGATCATAAAATTATATCTATGACATTTCATTATTAGTTATATGACGTCATAAACTTTGATGATGTTATTTCACTGACCATGTCATCAACATTGGCAAAAACTAGACTCACTTCTTTAATTTTCAAGCTGACCATATTGTGGAAAAGACATTGGTCACATGGTCAGTGAAAAAATTTTTCCATTTTGAACAAAATTTCAATTTTTTATAATATATATAGCCTATTAAATTTTAGGAATAGTCACAAAATCTTGGCTCTTCATCTTTCGAAATGATGACACTACATCAGATCATATTTGCAGTGGGCACTTTGTGCCCCACTCCCCGGTAGTAATCTTGTTAAAGCAATTCATTTGACAAAATAGGGCAGCAACTTTTTAGATGACTAATTCAAAAGTTTTGCAAAGATTTGACGCCTAAGCTCGTACAGAAACATAAATGCAATAACTCACAGGTTCAACAGCATCCCAGTTATTGTACATTGCTTTGAAATCAAGTGACATCACGTGACCACACACGGAGGTCATTTTGAACTTTACTGCTTGTCCAATGAAAGTACCATGGTATTCATGAATTTGGCATGCAGGAGAAATACCTGAAAAAATTAAACAATTCACATGTNATTTAAAACGATCAAGAGAACCAAATTTGATCATAAAATTATATCTATGACATTTCATTATTAGTTATATGACGTCATAAACTTTGATGATGTTATTTCACTGACCATGTCATCAACATTGGCAAAAACTAGACTCACTTCTTTAATTTTCAAGCTGACCATATTGTGGAAAAGACATTGGTCACATGGTCAGTGAAAAAATTTTTCCATTTTGAACAAAATTTCAATTTTTTATAATATATATAGCCTATTAAATTTTAGGAATAGTCACAAAATCTTGGCTCTTCATCTTTCGAAATGATGACACTACATCAGATCATATTTGCAGTGGGCACTTTGTGCCCCACTCCCCGGTAGTAATCTTGTTAAAGCAATTCATTTGACAAAATAGGGCAGCAACTTTTTAGATGACTAATTCAAAAGTTTTGCAAAGATTTGACGCCTAAGCTCGTACAGAAACATAAATGCAATAACTCACAGGTTCAACAGCATCCCAGTTATTGTACATTGCTTTGAAATCAAGTGACATCACGTGACCACACACGGAGGTCATTTTGAACTTTACTGCTTGTCCAATGAAAGTACCATGGTATTCATGAATTTGGCATGCAGGAGAAATACCTGAAAAAATTAAACAATTCACATGTAAAACCTTGCTCTAACCCGCACTTATCAGCACTTTAAATGAAATAGGGCATAGGTGTAAAAAATTTAAAAGATTGCATGATTTGTATTGCATATTTTAGGAATTACAGCATTTTTATGTCTCAACCAGTTTTGAGGTTGTGACATCATCAGCTTTCCAGAAAAAAAAATGACAGATTTCTGTTTACTGCCATCTTGTAAACCTTATTAAATGAAATGTATTCCTTTTCCTTGATGATGGGACTGTTTTCTATCTATCAATTTAGGATTTACGTTATGCAGGTTTCATCAGGTTTGGCGGGAAAATATTTGTCATTTCTTGCTCTGCAAACCAGAATCCAAAAGGTGAGTTGAAATGAATGTTTTGATAAATTATATACAAGACAAAAACTTTGAAGTGGTGGTATTATTTTGCAGCAGACAAAATTGATGATATGGCTGGTCGAAAATTGGAAGGGATATTGTTTTGACCTAAGGAAATATTAGTTAAATGGCGTTATTTTATGAAGTTTGTGTAGGACTTTCTACTATTGAAAGAAGATTTTTGTAGGATGATTTTCAAAATCCAATCCCATCAAAATCCCATCCAAATTTTGACTAGCCATACCATCAAATTTTGTTACCTTCAAAATAACACCACCACTTTGAAGTTTTCTTCTCGTAATTCATCAAAACATTGATATCAAACTCAACTGTTGGATTCTGGTCAGGGGTGTAGCCAGACTTAAAAAAGTGGGGTGGACTTAGTAAAGAATTAAGTCCTGAAAGGTATACCCAGCCATTCTACTGTACACTGTTTTTGCTGAGAATAAATACTACCCTTAGAAAACTGGGCGTCCAACCCCTGGTGATACCCTTGATTCTGGTTTGCAGAGCAAGAAATGAAGAATATTTTACCGCCAAACCTGCTTGATTTGAGGTCTGTGTGGGATAGAAAACTGTTTGTTATGAAGGCTAATGTGTAATAGGACATTTTCAAACGGAATTTTGAATCATTCATCCCAATACTTCTGCACCCCAAGAGTATACTGTATATATAGCTATTTTAATTAATGTAATATTTATATTTTCAGAATTTTGGCAGGCCGATCGACAGCAAATTTAAAGTTAAAGGAAATATCGTACCAGTGACTACTCAGTCTGGTCCAAATATTGTACCGGGTGTCCCAAAAAAAAGTATGCGAATTTAGCCAACCCTAACGATCAGAATTTACCATGAATCAATCCGAAATCATTTTTAAAACATTACTTGGTAGTTAACTTGAACATAGATGCCTTGTTTGTTGACATTGGTGCTTTGAGAGTGGAGATATAAATCTTCAAAGGACAAATTTGCATCCACCTCCCAACCAGAGCTTTGGCGTTTTGGCCTAAGCAATATCCACAATTTGTTTCACTTAAAATGAATAAAGTTTACTTTGGAGCTCCTTTGATGATAAGCGTCACGTAAATTATATTATGTGGAACGCATTTGTTGTGCAGTTTTTAATTTTTCTCCTCCTGGGTCAAATTTTTCCAAGTCTATTGTTGACTGATTAGCTGTGCTTTAAGAATTTGCTTAGGCCAAAACGCCAAAGCTCTGGTTGGGAGGTGGAGGCAAATTTGTTCTTTGAAGATTTATATCTCCACTCTCAAAGCACCAAAATCAACAAACAAGGCATCTATGTTCAAGTTAACTACCGAGTAATGTTTTAAAAATGATTTCAGATTGATTCATGCTAAATTCTGATCGTTAGGGTTGACCAAATCTGTATACTTTTTTTTGGACACCCAGTATACTACAATGTTCTTGATCGTGGTATACTATGACAAACCACAACTTTATTTTGAAGGTCGTAGTATACTACGAGATCTTTAAGCACGTTTGAAAAGATTTCCATACATTTCTTCTTACGTCAACGGAAAAGTCAACGATCAGTATTTTTTTACAATGGTGAGATTGTAAATAAGATACTGGGCCTTTGTTTTGATGTCTTACATTTTGTGCACGGCCCTTGGCCTCTGTGCACGGCCCGTTAAAACTTATTATCATAGTAGTAATTATTATCGTAGTAGTATTACTACGATTATGTGGGTATCGTCAAGCTAGCCCTCAATTTCTAGCCCTCAATTTCCTTGCGGTGCCGTATTACGTAAACGGTTTATCGCATCCGGGCATGTCGTGTCGGGTATTTGGCTCTGTTATTATGATTTAGACATTCTTGAGTAGAGTTTATATCATATTGTTATTAAAAATATCTTTTGTATGAATATTAATCATCAAAGAGTTTCTTGAAACTCAATAATTTCTTACCGATATGCACAGTATGTTGGCCTAGGCAAGATCGATGAGATACCCGCAAGATCAGCGAAATTCACAATATTTCGAAGTAGAAGCTGTCCTTTTTTAACAAAAACAAATGTTAATGACTAGATTCTTGACTATTTCCATGACAAATGCACAAAAACTATGCTAGAAAACTTTGCTTCCTCCAAAGTAGATTCATCAACAGACGCGTGTCAGAGGTGATTCCTGTGCCTATTGTCGGGCTTGACAATGAGATCAATCACTCATGATTTGTATTCTCGTGCAAATTACGAGATTCAAGAGGCCAAGAAAGTCGCTACGGAGGGGAGGGGGGTGCCTTTTAATAGTTTCTAAGCAATTACAACTCAATCACCTCAATCTTTGCCCCCTAAAACTCGCTGTAGAGACTTCACCTATTTACCTAAGAAACCGTACTTTTTTCGCTAAAAGTCACTGTGGTCACTTTTTGTGTCCGTTATGCCAAGAGAGGCAACACGCAAACCAACTTCCAAATAACTTTTCTGATTGACTCGATGGATGGGTAAGACGATTGCGAACTCAAATCGGTGGCACAAAATTACCTAGCACCCAGCCCTCATCGATTTACCTTAGAAACCGAACTTTTTTCGCTAAAAGTCACTAGTCACTTTTTGTGTCCGTTATTCCAAGAGAGGCAACACGCATACCAACTTCCAAATATCTTTTCTGATTGGCTCGATGGATGGGTAAGACGATTGCAAACTCAAGTATATTACGGCTATCGTAGTATACTATGTTTGGACCTGACTGTACTGCAGTGTGGATCCATATTTTCTGCTTAGCCCAAATTTGATTTTCAGACAGTCTGAAATTGCAGTGTTTTTGCAAAGGACCCTGCCTGGCGGCCTGGGAGACAATGGCTCTTTAAGGATAATAACTTCAAAGCCTTTGTAATGTAACCGATATGCTTTGTGAATACAACATCCTTTTGTGGTCTCTTTGTTGTCGCCACGTGCCACACCAGCCACACCTCCTTGTCCTTGACCTTGTTGGCGGCCATTTCACGTGAAAGGTATTATGCTGGTTGCAAAAAGGCCCCTTTTTAATAAGCTCACACAAGAATCGATGGTATTTATCTGACTATTGAAAAATCTATTGAAAAAAGGGCTTTGTCAGAAGAGTCTTTGTGATCCTGGTTGCTTCGCCAACCAACCAACTCTATCCACCAAACAAGAAGAAGGCACCATACCATGCATGCATGTATCTATCAACTAATACCTTTTCTTGATGACATTCGGCCATTTGAAAGGATCTTGGCGATTGACTGCGCAAGGGAAGGCTTCTCTGCAACCATCAAAACTGTCTTCATGATGAATTATGGCTGAAATTCAATGTTCACATGTCCTTCTCTTCGGTTCGGTTCAGGAGCAGGTTACAGTTGCAACCATCCTAGATCCTACTTTTGTTGCCAATTTTTGGCAGCATCTTTATCTAGCCTCAGTCTCGTAATTGATACGGTTGGGTAGACTTATTACATCGTCGTAGTTTCAGAACAAAAGATTGAGGTCTTGAGGAAAATTCATCATAAAAGTTGGTACGAAGGCAAATTTTGGTAATTAGAAGGTCTAGAAGTGGGTAGCTTTCTGAAAACAGGGCGGCAGATCCGTCCACAGGGGCGTCGTGGCACCTGTAGATTAGGGGGGGCCAAGCTCCAAGATTTTCCGAAAAAAGTCGAAAGTTTAATAATGCTTTTCTTGGTTCATGAGATACTGGATATGTTTGTCATTTGACTTTACGTGAGATGACTTGAGACATTTAAGATGGATGGAGGATGGTTCATCATCCAAATTAAAGAGAAACCACAGAAGCCTTCGAGTTTAAAGAACTAGAACAGTTGATTTATCCAGTTAAAGTAAATTAAAGAACAGAAAAATTAAAGTAAATTAAGAAGCCATGGGAATGTCCTTCGATTCAAGGGCGCCGGAGGCACGGGGGCAGCGGGGGCAACCGCCCCCGTTGCCCTGATGGTACGGGGACAGCACGGGGGCAGCTAGTGCCCTTTTTGAAAACAAATCATTTTTCCTGTCTTTTACATTTCTAACCCTTTTACCCATCGGAAGGGTTGCATAATTTTCAGGCATTGTAGGCTGAAGTCGAAAACAGTTGCAATTGGAGCCTACAACTAACAACTATGGCCTAATGAAATGCCAAGAGCAGATTTACATGTTTTCAGCCAAAATATTAAGACGTCACTCGTTCAAGAAGGGTACCTTCCAGGGTTGCAACATTGCATTCTAAATGTTTTATAATGTTGCCCTGAATCATTACAAACCCTTTATGCTACCAGTGGCGTACCCAAGGGGGTCCGGACCCCCCACTTTCACAAAGATGGTCCTTGAAATTTTCCCAAAAATGCAATAAAATTGGTACCTTAGGCAGATCCAGTGTATTTTGATGTTTAAACAATATTTGATTGCGCCATAGCGACAGGGTAATCAATTTGTAATAAAGCCAAGGAAAGTAACATTATAATTCGTACTTGATATGCTGAACTGTTTTGATGAATCTGAAGTACCTTTTTGCTTCTAAAATATTCCAATAGCACTTCGTTCCATACCCTGGGTACCAGACTCTCCAAAAAATGAGATTCTAAAAAAAACTCTCATTTTCTTTAGAGTATAGTACCCAGGGTATTCGTTACCTTGATTGATTTGCAATGATGGATAAAGAGTATATTTTTTCGGGCTTCAATTTCGGTTTCATTGCAGCCATCTTTCTCATACAAAATATATCTAAACATGGCGTTGCCCCCTTTTCCGAGAGTTTAGAGGGCGTGGTCACGAAACATTTTCCGGGGCTGCTCCCCCAGATCCCCCTTCTCAAGGGCTGCGTACGCCCCTGTATGATACACCTTTAATTTGCATTTAAGTTTATGATCAACTTGAAAAGAAGTGCAATCAGTCAGTTACCTATAAAGGTTCGATCGATTGGTTGGAAATATAAAGCGTATCTTTGTTTTTAGCTTTATGGACCAGAATTGACCAGATTTCTTAGCCTTTGCGTGACTAACACACCAAAGGATTCTTTATCTTTACTATGCACTGCTCCCAAAAAAATTCCGCTCGCTTCGCTCGCAAACATAAACTAAATTAATGGATTTTTCTTTCTGTTTCTTAACTTAAGGATTCTAATGCTAACCTCCTAGATTTACCACTTTTGAACATCTAATAAAAACCGCTTAAATCGCAAATTCGTGCAGCATTCTTCTCAATATACTTAGTAGTTTTTCCATGCCATCTTAGATTCTTGCAGCCAAAAAAGCCTGATTTCACCAACGGCCTAAGAAGCTCCGCTCCACCACTGCTGCCTGTATCGATACCTATAACAAATTATATTTCTGAGNTTTTTTGAGGACACGCCCTTTACTTTGGCTTAGAACGCTTCTCTCGACCCCATGTTTGCCGGTATCAACATAGAACTTTTGACCATTTTGTGAAATATTTTTAGAAGTCAGCATCCATCCCCAGGAAAATTGTTGAGTAAACAAAATTTTCTTTGGCTTAGAATTCCTTTCTCCATCCCATCTGAACCAATGCAATTGGAAACTTTGACAATTTTTTAACAGTTTTCTATGAATCACCATCTTTGGGAAAGTTTTTGCGTAAAGACCTTATACTTTTTCCTAGAACGCTTCTCGCAATCCAGTGTTTGCATAACCCCGAAATGGAAGCTTTGAACTTTCTGTGATAGTACGTCTGGAAAATTTTTAAAAATACCAACCTTTACTTTGGCTTAGAATGACTCTCCCGGTCACCTTCCTGCATTTCTTGGAAAAATTCTTACACATCCTATCTATATCCAGCTACTTTCTCCTCGTTTTTGGAAGAATCTCGAGGACCATCTTTTCACAGAAGCGGGGACCTGATCACTTTTGACTTCTATAAACAAATAAAGATATTCTGCCTTTTGCAGTCAACGATATCCGAATTTAGTTCAATTTACAAATTTCAGAGCACGTTAAGACTAAAAAGTGCATTTCACCCCCTTTGGTTTAACAGACAAAAAAGTTCCGAGAATTTTCCGACGAAGCACTCATATTTCCGAAAATCCGATGATTTGGAAAATAGGGGGGGCCATGGCCCCCCCTGCCCCCCCCCGCCACGACGCCCCTGCCCGTCCATCCACACGAGTCGTGTACACCCCCCCCCCCCGGGCAGCTGATATATTTGTTTTGGGACTTTAATTCGCGGACAAAGACACTAAAAAACGAAAGACTTTGGAATAGAAAATATATATTCTCAAATTGGGAATGGGGACTTTACTTCCACATGAACTCTGATTCGATAAACACTTGGATCTGACTTTGACATTACTCAACGTAGTAAGTCTACTAGGAATGATCTCTTGGTCCTCCGCAGAAATTATGCGCAGAGCGCCAAAATATGAATGTCGCCCCAATCTGTGGACTGGTAACGAATAATTGTGGGAAATTCAAAAGCTTTATATTTTCGCGGTCAACGGAACAAACAGGAAGGGTGTTTCAAAGCAGGCAGATTTGTTCTTCATTTCTAAAAGACTGAGAAGTTTTCCAGGCACGCGTTGCTGAATCAATAACATTCCAGTGTTTCAAAGAAAATACTCAAGCTTCAATTTACCTGGTAAGAAGGAAGGTTTATGAGAATAAACTTCTGAAAAGCATGAAAATGTGAAGCGTTGTCTTTTTAATTTTAGGCCAAAATGACAAATTATTGCGCCATCATACGACACCGACAGAGAGTACAGAGAGGTTTATTACGTTTAAAAAGGATCGATATTGCAATGTCAGTGAGTGATAGAAAAGCATATTTATGGTATGGGTAAAATGATGACGTTGATGAAGTTGATCACTTTTTGACCTTTTTTTACTTTTTTCTCACTATTTCATTAGAAGAGTCATTAGACGTGGGAGAGGGAGAAATGGCTGAGAAATGTATGTATGTGTAACAGAACTCTTTCATATTGAGCATGCACTCTTGCCTCAAAAGGATAAAATTTGCATACAGGAGGAAATTATGTGTTCCACGTAAAGGGTCTGTTTCAACTAGCATGCTTTGCATGTATCATCACTTTGTTGTCACCACTTTCATTTTTCATGCATGGGCCAGGAAAATGGGGACAACAAAGGCCAACTCAGAGATGGTAACTGCAATGCATGCTAGTTGAAACAGACCCTTTACCTGCAGAGTGTCGCACCGTGTTGCAAAAGTTGTGTTCTGTGACACTTTGCGATGAATGGAAACAGCTGCACTAAAACTTTGGAAAAATTTCTGTCTCTGCGACACTCTGTCAATGGAGACAGATGTCTCAAAGTTATCCTACCATTTGCGGTCTCCAAACAATGGATTCATGTGACATTTCATCAGCGGAGCCCTGTGTATTAGGTTGCTGATTATTGACGTAGATATGTAAATAGATATTGTTGTTGCTGTGCAGCGTCAAATTTATTGCCAAAACATTATTCTGCAACACTCCGTGACTAATGGAATGGAAACGTGCTGTCCCAGTGTGCAGCAAACCAAAACTCTATGACGCCCTGTGACCCTCTGTGACACTTGCATTGCAATTTAGTGGAAACCAGGCTTTGAGCTGAATTCACACTTAGGGCAATTTTGTGGTGTAATGCGATACGATACGCACAGTAAAATTGAACTGATCCAACTTTGTTGTTTCACCGCACTTCATTGTTATCTGCAATGCATCAAGAATGATGCTTCAAGTATGATTTCAGCTTTGGTGCTTTTCCCACTTATTTTGCAGCTGAGCAAGTAAACGTCACTCCACAAAGACATTTCAATGTCGAAGATTGTTCCTTGAGATTTTTTGAGGCAGTTGAACAAGGCCCATTAGCGGTCTTATTATAAATGTACCTTCGTTGCCATACTACTTTTTAAAGAAATTTTGTCCAAAATATTGTATATACCCATTTTGCGTTACAAAAATGGTCAGTTTATTCTGTTTCACTTCAATTGAAAGGCAAAAGATTTTCACAAAATCAATTGCTTCCACCAAACATATTGTTTATAAAAGAACATTTGTTGACACGGTTTCCATGGAATTCACCTCCTGGCCTAAGCAGATGGGATTTTTACTGTGCAGATGGACAGCTACTGCCCTTTAGGACCTGTTTGCATAGGAGTTTTTCGCACAGGCTGAAACTTCAGCCCTATTAGCCGAGGTGAAATTATTTTGCCATTTACATGGAAAGTTTCAGCCCGGGCTGAAAGTCTGTCTAGCGCCAAAACTAGACAAAAACGCATGCGCCATCGATATTTCAGCCCGGGCTGAAAAAATATTTGCCTTTACATCCATGGGCGCTTGTCTTGCAAAACAATGGGGATTAACAGCCTACAGTATACGTATAATTAATGGATTAACATTTCATCTCAGCTAGCGCAAGGCACGCTGAAATTTCAGCCTTGTGTGACTTTTCAACCCGGGGCGAAACTTTTCCATGTAATGGCAAACTGATATTTACAAGAGTTTGACAGTAGCGGAGGGCTGAATTTTCGTCTGGGCTGAAAAAATCCCCTGTAAACAGGCCCTTAGTTTGATGTACTCTTCGAATAACAATATATATACAGTACAGTACAGGCCTTGAGCACATTAACACTGTTTTCTTCTCTAAGAATTATTACAAAATTCTCAAGAATCCTTGTTCAACATTTATTGGAGAGTTTCAAACCACTCAAGAATTCTTATCATGATGTGGAGAGTTCATAAGAAAGCTTTGAGAATTCTTGTATGTTAATGTAGGCAAGGCCTGTACTGTAGGTCTCAGCAGTTATGTCCAACAGCCAAATAATGTATTGCCTGTTTGCCAATTTTCTTGAATCTGTCTCATAGCACCATTGACACTTTTACTTTTGATTCAATAGGAGATTAGGAGCTCTATTGTATAGATCACCCTGTCAGTAGCCAAAGGACAATGAATACGAAGAGCTCATAATCCCCTATTGGATCAAAAGTGTCAATGTTGCTAAGATTATAAGATGGGATTTAAAAAAATTGGCAAGTATAGGCAATCCTGCTGGCTGTTGAACATAACTGCTGACCTATATATTGTTATTAGGACAGGCATATCAAACTAAAGGGAAGTACTGTAGATGTCCATCTGTACAGCATAAATCAATCCCATCAGCTTATTATGTTGCACTTGAAAATTCCAAGCATTTTGCGAATAAAAAACCATCTGATTTTGAAATATTTTCAGGCATTGTTGATAGTCTGTAATTTGTTCAACTCTTTGACTGATTGCCACTAGCATACTTAAAATGTGTTTTATTCTAGTTGTGTTGATATGATGCTTTTCTTGTAGAACTAGTGTGACATTTTACCATGGCCTCATCTCTTGCAAGGACCCTTAGCAGCCCATTCACTTCTAAGAGTATGTATTTTCACATGGTTTTATCATTAGATGACTAATTTTTTATTCAACATTAAAAATTAAATTCTTGCATCAGGTACAGTACTAGGTGTTGAGCCTGAGTCACCACGGTGGTGGACTTGCTACAAGTCTCTCTCTTGTCTCTTGCCAGCACAACATGTGAAAGATTAATGCAAAGCAGAACAAGGGAGAAGAGAAGAGAAGTGGAAAGAGAGAGAGACTTGTAGGATTAGGAAATTGAACACGAGACTCTTTTGTTCACAGACAAACGCTACATTCTGTCCAACTCATAACACAACGCCAATCAAATGAATGGCACGTGTCGTGGCATAATGAAAATTAACTATCCCTGCCACTACAATTAGGGGTGCTTTTATATTTTTAACCTTATATATTCATTGCATTCTAGTAATTTTTATATTGCAAAACTTGTAAATATTTTTTGTGGCAAATGAGACATACATACTGTATACACACATACTTATGTATTTCTTTGTGTTATGGGGTCTCAATTCCGATTTCCTATTCCTACAAGTCTCTCTCTCCTTCATTCTCCTTCACTATTCTGCTTCCTCACACTGTATATTCCACGTCTTGCGCTGACAAGAGAGAAAAACATGTAGCAAGTCCACCATTGTGGCCACAGTCCAACAATCAGTCTACTACACCACTGAGGGTGCAGTATATACTTGATTCGTCAACAAAGACTCTTTGGAGTTGATGTCACAAGTTTAGCCTTTGATTGTGTATTACATATCGCTTTCTGAATGGCTGCCATAGCAGTGATCATTTTGCATTGCTTTACACATGAGAGTTTCGTCGTGACATACTGATTGTGATATTGCTTTGCAGCTTATTCCTTTGCTCCTCTTTATCACACCCCTGATTTGAAATAAGAAAGATGTGGTTTGAGTTGCAACTTCAACAGTACTCTCAGTCACAAATGTCCTTCCTGTTTGCATGCCAACATCTGATGTTGCTGTAATTTTTCCGTTTTGAGTTGCAACTTCAACAGTACCCTCAGTCACAAATGTCCTTCCAGTTTGCATGCCAACATCTGTTGTTGCTGTAATTGTTCCGTTTTGGATCAATCTTACTTCTGGTGAAGAGCCGGCAGTCACAAATGTCCTTCCAGTTTGCATGCCAACGCCCATTGTTGCTGTAATTTTTCCGTTTTGGATCAATCCTACTTCTGGTGAAGAGCCGGCATGTCCCCTGAGCTCCTCTGATGTGGAGAGAACATTTGTGCTGTTGTCTCGGGGCTCTGTAACCTAGTGGAAGTTGTCAGTTAAAAAACATGCAATTTGTTCATGAATGAAGATTACTTTAGATACAAAGTTTCAGTTTTGAAACCTTTTGTTTAAAATGTGAAATGCAGGGGGGCAAAAAGGGGCTTTTCAACATGGCAGCCAGGGCTTGGTAGGGTCTGCAGTGNCAAGTCATTGCTATTAAGGCAGAAATATGACAGAAATTTGGTCGTGATTTTATGCCATTTTTGAAGGTTTCTCGGAGGGGCTTTCTTGAGAAAATCCCTCATAATTTCAGAACGGAGTGGCCGATTTCAGTCAGGTAAAATTTAGAATTTATTTGAACATGTCCACTATTAAACAATATATTTACCATTTTTCTGACTCACCCGGTGTAGGTGCATTTTGATGCCAAGTTTCAGGCAATAGCCTTGAAAGCCGAAAGTCTCTCCATTAATAATTGTAATAATAATAATACACGAATATTTTAACAGGATAACCTATCGATATTTACATACTGTTATAATTTAGGTCCTGCTGGCTCAATGGTTACAGCAGAAAAAAAGTCGATGTAAACTTAGACATTTACAACCAAAGAATATTAAGCGACACTTACAGAATTATATCTTGTTAAAATGGCTATTTAAAAACTGTCTAAAAAGTAGCCAAGATTCGATTTTTCTTGCTTTTAAAGGCAAGTCGTTGAATTCTTTTGCAGCTGCAAAAAATAGCCCCTTTCGTCCAAATTCCGTTTTCATTAGTGGTAACTTTACTGATAGTTCCTTATTCCTTCTGTTCTTGCCATGTGTGTTCTTAACGAAGTATTCTTTCATCACATCACAGACATTTCGTTGTCAGTGGCGGACACTTTGCCAAATATTTGGGGCGAAGCTATTGTTTGAGTTTAAAAGCATTTTTTTGCAATTGTTTTCAAACGAAAGGTCTTTGTTTTACTCAACATTGGGGGGCGACCGCACCCCCTAGTGTCCGCCTGTTCGTTGTAAATTACTAATTTATCAACTAAAACAATTTCTTTTCTCTTTTTCAGCTTTTTCTAGTGCCTATCAAAGTTGGCAGTCTTCTTTCAAAAACCGCCATAGAAGCAATCTTTGGGAACATCGAAGGGATCTGTTCAGTTAATCTTCAATTGCTTGATTTAATGGAAACGGAGGATGTGGCCAGTGCTCTTTACAAGTTGGCCCCGTACATGAAATTGTATTCATTGTACGCTAATAACTTCGAGCTTTCTAATAAAACAATCGAGGTTTGTTTTCGTTATTTTGAATTGTAATTTGTGTTCTAAGCGCCTGCACGTATTTTTTTATAAGAAGCTGCTTATAAGAAATTCAATTCTCAGATCGCTAAAAATGTAGAAACGCCAGTACTGGGAAAAATTATTTAAGCAACTATTTATTTTAGTAAAGGAAATCCTTGGCATATTTTTACTTTATTTTCACTTGTTTCCTGTATCATATTACTCGGAAGGTGTAAAGATTGGAAAGACTTTAACAAACTTCGTTTTGAAATGTTCACGAAGGCGCAGGAAGTAAACATGAAGATTGTTAGTGGAACTCGCAAGAAACTAATAAGAAACTCTGAGTACTCAAAATCTGATAATTTTGAAAAACATTCATTACTGGCTCAAATTCTTAGTTTCTTATCAAAAAGACGTGTAGTGCGCACTGCAGATTTTCATCGACGATATCCACGATTTTTTCGTTTCATATTTCATGTATTTAATTCATTTAAATAGGGTTGCCCTTCAGGCGAATCTGTTTTACAAACTCCCCCCCCCCCCAAGAATGATAATTACGATATACAATCAATATAATTTAAGTAAAAGTTGTCACAATATTGAAACCATCATGTTAAAACCTATATACAAATGCTCAAAATTGACAATAAAACGAAGAAATAGATTGTAAATAGATTGGTTGACTGGGAAAATCCTGCAAAATCGTGCTATGTGCGTCCACCAAAGATCGAAGGTTTTTATCGTCAGCGACAAGTTTTTTCCAGTACTGAAGGTTTGCAATCCATCCAGTACTGTAGGTTAGGTACTACGAATTTTTTCAAACGCTTGAACTTTTTTTGATGCACCTGGTACAGTTTCTAAATGTTTTTCTCGTAATAGGAACAAGAAAAAAAGAATCCAGATTTTTTGGCTTTCAAAGAATCACAAGAAAGTAAAGATGAAATGGCTGGCCTTAAACTCCGTGCACTTTTGATCACACCGATACAAAGAATACCAAGGTAAAAAATGGTTACTGTAAAGAGTGGTTCGGTTTGTTCTGTTTTGAGTCGATGTTGCGAGTATTTCCTGCAATACTTTACGTTTATCGAGTTGACAAAAGTTCTCCTGCACGGTGTCCCAAAAAGATTGAAGCCTTTTTGTACTGCTGCTGTGGAGGAGCTGTAATTTCAATTGTCTCGTTTTTTATGCAGTTACATAGGATTGGCTTCAACTTAGAGTTTGAAACCCTATTTGAGTCATTCTGACAAGTCGTTCCTGATTTATGACACAAGAAGTCAAAATAAATGGTTGCTTCAAATACAACAGTTCCTCTGTTCCCCAAAAAATTGAAAACAAACTAAATATTGGAAGAAAGGATTTTAGCATTTCATTTGAATGTTTTCTAAAATTGGAAAGGATAAATAATGATAACAATGTTTACACCGGGTAAACTTCTGCAACACTCCTAGTGCTGTTATCAACGAGGGCCCTGTACGGTGTGTTATGTATTATATCTTTTGCACTTTGTGAATGACCATCTAAACTTATCAAAGAAAGACATTTGTTTGCGTGAGTTTAAGACCCCGTTTACACTGTACCGGTACAACTTTGGATCCGTAGCAAAGTGTAACGGATCAGCCTCCCGTTTACATTGTTGCTGCTAATCCGTAACACTTTTGTTCGTTCAATCTATAGAATAATTTTTTTTTGGGCAGTGCAAACGTTCTTGAACTGTAACAACTTTGTAGCAGATCAAAACTGTACTGGTACAGTGTAAACGTTGTCTAAGTCTATCTCGACTCTTCATTGAACCTGAGATGTTCATAAATCCTCTATATTGTTATGCTATTACCATAAACCTTTTAGCTATTCTAAATGAGTCTGAATGGAACGATATTTTTATACATTTTGCAGAAATCTGAAGAATGTTTGAATGTGTACAATAGTGATAGAACCTCTAACGCCACTCAATCGAACACTTCGTATTAGAATGTATAAAGATATTGCTCGATCCAGACTCCTTTGTAGAATAGCTAAAAGGTCTATTGATGCCTGATACCTTTTTATCTTGCTTGGTTTGGCTACGACCGAATACCGCCGGGTAAAATACTACCCCAGTTGGAATCGCTACCAATCCTTGAATATCAAAGCATTGATATTGGCCAGATCTTGTTTAATAGTGGACACATTGAATTAGATTTAAAAATTTGTCTGATTGAAATTGGCCACTCTGTTCTGAATTTATGAGAAGTTTTCTCGAGGAACCTCTTAACAAAACCTTAAAGAACGGCCTAAAATTGTGATCAGGTTTCCCTAATATTTCTGCCTTACAACAATGACTTCTTGGGAAGTTGCAATCGCCCGTACTAATTTGTATGATGCCATGCTCCTGGGGATAGCACTGTCAACCCTGTGAGCTTAAAAACTATTACGGGAGATTTCATTCCCCCAAGAGGATAACATACGCTAATAAATCAAATTGTCATTGCTGTAAGGCAGGAAAACCGACGAAATTTGATCATCGTGTTCAGTCATTGTTGAAGCGGTCTTTTCCGGCAGAAAATCCATCATAATTTCATATCGGAGTGTTCGATTCAAGGCTGGCAAATTTTTATTGAGTATGTAATATCATTGCTTCAAGATCAAGTGAACAGTAGCCTTCCAAAGTGGGATTGTATTTTTTTTTACTCACCCGGTTCCACATTCCGATTTTCATTCTTAGATATAAGTTGCTTCTTGACACTCTGCTGGAAAAGACAACACCTGATCATCCGGATTACAAAAAGCTGCATGGTTTGTTTATACGTGATTCGCTTTTTTAATGTCATGTATGTTCTTTTAGACAGCACAGGCTTCAAATCTTTTGAATCTTTCAAGGACAATGCCATTTGTGTAATCCTCTGACATAACAGCCAGAACAGTCAGGCGGACGGGGTTCGTGGACTCGTGTAGGTCTTCCCTACTTCTGCGATCCCATCACTTGGTGCTAGAAACCGCATCTTCATCAAGGGGCCCTTTCCTGAAGTTGAGCAGACCAATGTTACGGGCATTTCATCCCAATGACTTTAAGATTTTCTCCCAGGAGTGAAACCCGCGCTCTTTTGCGCGTTTTCCTCGCAGTTCTTCCACGGGTTACAGATTTTGTATATTGTTGCTTGTGGACAAATGATAAATACTGTGGGTTTAGGCTCGCGTTTCTTCGCCCAAAAGAAAATTGAGGGATAGTTAACTAATATGAAATATTTCTGAAACAAAGATTTCTTATAAAGTCAAACTGCCACTGCCGATGTCCTTGTTCCAACCAAGGATGAACACTTGCAGTGGGCAGAGAGCTATATCTTTCCGGGGTGCAAAAACTTGGAATAAATTGCCTTTGGATGTCAAACTAACACGCTCCCTAGCATTTTTAAAAGTAGGCTGAAGAGCTATTTGCCCTTCTCAGCTTAACTCTAATTAGTTTTGGATGTTTTATATTGTAAACATAAGCTTAGTTTTTAATCAATTTCTTTTTAGTTATTATTGTTGTTAAGTTTGACATGACCCCCTGTAAAGCAGTCCTATGAAAAATGAAACGAAAAAATATGAAAAAGACGCTGCATTGGAGCGTGGAGAGAAGCGTACAGACAGTTTTAGGATGCGTGATGGTTATGGTAATTCCCAATCGGGTGGTCAAGGGCATGAAACCCCACCCTTCTGTGCAGAAGACGAGCATGCTAATCAATTGCATAGGTTCCAAATCTTTAAAAAGGTCGGTGTAAAATTCTGTGACCTATTTTTGTGGATGAAATGTCTTGAAAGAAACTCTAGCTACTTTGTTATAATTTTACCGTTGGACTTTTCAGAACTCTTCAGTATTTTCAGAATTAGAGTGTTTTTCTTTATTTTTAGGAATTCAAGAACATTTTTGGAAAAAACTTAATACTATCGTAATTTCTAACTCTTTGAGGAAGCATCGAATAATTTTCAAGAAAAACATAGTTGATGAACGTCTACAATATGGTATCAAGCAAAAGTCTTTCACTCTTATGGTTTGTGATTTAGAAATTTGATAACTTCACATCCTCAAATGAGTTGAAATATAAAATACGCTGTAATTTCGAAAATATTCACGATTTCTGAAAAGTCCAACGGTAGAATTATAGCGAAGTAGCTAAAGTTTCTTTCGGGTCATTCAATTCAAAGAAATAGGTCACAGAATTTACACCAACCTTTTTACGTCAATTTAAAGATTTGGAACTTATGTTCTAATCAATAGGCTAACCTACCACCAAACTTATTTTATTTTCATTTTAGATGCTTGCATAGAAGTTAGCAAAGTGGCTACTCATATTAATGAATGCCTTCGACTGCATGAGAACTTTAACAAGATGTTAAGCATCCAAAATAGTTTGGTTGGCGATGGAGCACCAAGGATCTTAGCACCAGGTCTGTATTAAGGAGGGATTTTTAAACTGCTTAGTTACAATAGATCCCCGTTATCATGTACCAAAACGAGACTAACATCGAACTGAGACCGCATAAACTGGGATTCATAATTTACGTAAAGAAAGCTGGACCAATTTTCCGAGCTGCGATAACTTTTTCCGCGGCAATCAGAGGACCGTATTTCAAGGGGCATATCACTCAATAATAATTCGGCGAAAATCCTTTCTTTTCAAGAAAAATCCCCAAGAAATCGCTATAAGTTCGTTTGCTTTCAAAAATCTCGTACGCTTTTTAGAAGGGGGTGATACACCCCTCGCAGTATTTAGCGAATAACAATAAAAGATCCTCCTCTTTATAACTAAAAGTCATGTCATGAATCTGAGTTGGGGTACAAATAAAGCCATTAAGCTGAGCCGAATGGGAAAGAAACTCAGACTTGTGACAAGTCAAGTTTATTTATCGAAATGAATGAATGTTAAAAGCTTTGGAAGCTAATCGAGTCATTTGAAAACTTTAACAGATAGATAGGTGAACATCGAAACGGAAAATTTACTTTAAAGAAGCGACGAGTCTGTGGTACTGTTTACAAAATTATCGATACAAAGCCAAATTTCTCGCAACTTTCTTGGACTAAATTTCTGTTTTGCTTTCAAAAACCGCATGTTCTCACAATCATTTTATTAGTTTAAAGATGTAACTGAAAATCTACCGAGTAAAGAGAAACAATGTTCGTTTGAAAAACCACTGCTCCTTAGATATCAAGGCGGTAGTATTGGCAAATATGTTAATTGGACATGTTCCAATAAATTTTAAAATTTACCTGACTGCAATCGACAACTCTATTCTGAAATTATGAGGATTTTTCTCGAGAAAGCCTCTTCAAGTTACCTTCGAAAACAGCACCAAATCACTATCGAATTTCCCTTAAAATATTTCTTCCTTACTGCAAATGACTTGTTACAATGCTTTAGCACGTGTTATCTCGTTGGGAGGATGAAAGTGCTATCCCTAGGAGCATGATAAGAATTAGTACGGGCGGTTGCATCCTCCCAAGAAGATAACACGTGCTAAAACGTGTTCAAGTCATTGTAAGGCAGAAATATTAGGAAAATTTGAAGGTGAGTTTATGCCATTTTGAAGGTTTCTTTAAAGCAGTTTTCTCAAGAAAATCCCTCATAATTTCAGAACTTGGTGGCTGATTTTAGTCAGGTAAATTTTAAAATATATTTGAACATGTCCACTATTAGGTGATGCATTTGCCAATACTATTGTCGTGATATCTAGGGAGCAATGGTTTTTCAAACCTATCCTTTCCCTATTCACTACCGCGAGGGAGATAATATTGTGCAAGTTTATCCAACTTTAGCGCTATTCCTATAGGAACCTATTAAATGTCCTCCAGAAGGTGTCGTGTTTGACTGCATACAAGAAACATAACAGCACAGAAAGTACGCTGCTGAGGCTTATCGAGGATTGGAAATTTGCTCTTGACAAAAGAGAGATAACAGCAGTACTCTCAACAGACATGAGCAAAGCCTTCGACTCCATGGTTCCCAGTCTTCTACTCAAAAAGCTTGAATCCTATGGCCTATCTGACGGCTCCTTGAGATTGATAACTTCGTATTTTGAACAAAGACAGAACAGGGTCAAACTGGGGAACATAAGAAGCGAATGGAAAGAAACAACGAGGGGATGCCCACAGGGATCAGCATTTGGTCCCATGATGTGGAATATATTTCAAAACGACTTAGTCTTTAACATAAAGCACTGTCAAATAAGCATGTATGCTGATGATCATCAGATTTATTATTCCGGAGAGAACAGCAACGAAGTTGAGTTATGTTTAAACCAAGACATTAAGATGGCTTCAAAATGGTATAAAGAAAATCACCTGAAAGCGAACAAAGACAAATACCAAGCAATCGTTCTTCAAAATAAAAAGAAAAGCAATGTAAAGATAAAAGTTATGGCTGACGAAAGTAATGAAACGGAGCAAACAAGGTGTCTCAAGCTACTTGGAGTTGAGGTTGACGATGAGCTAACATTTAGCACTCACATCGGCAATCTGTGCAAAAGAGTGAGCCAGAGAATAGGTGTCATTTCGAGATTTCGTAATATAATGCCGACCAATGCAAAACTAACAATCTACAAGACAGCAATTCTCTCTCACCTGACATATTGCAGTACGGTCTGGCATTTCTGTAAAGTATCAGACAAAAGAAAGATAGAGAGACTCCAAGAGAAAGCCCTAAGAGTTGTTTATTGTGATAAATCCACACCATATGCACAACTCCTAATCAAAGCGAAACTGCCATCTCTCCAGAATAGACGACTGCAGGACATTGCCATACTAATGTACAAAGTTAAAAACGGTTCTGCTCCACAGCATATAAAAGAAATGTTCACAATAAAGGAAACTCCTTACGAATTAAGAAACAACAACTTCATTATTCCGAAATTTCGTACAGTTAAGGATGGAAAAAACTCAATAAGGTACTTTGGACCATATCTGTGGAGTAAACTTGAGAGACCATTGAAGGAGTTGGCAACAATAAACCATTTTAAAAGAAGTATTAGAAGAATCGACATAGAAACCCTTTTAAACTGTAGACTTTAATTTAATTGTACATAAGTAGTTTTAACAAAAAGATTGTAATTTATACTGTATTTTAATTTTATTAACCTTTCCGTTGTGTCCCCAATTAGCTTTGTAAGCTAAATATTTTAGACACATTAATAAAGCTATTGATTGATTGATTGATTGATCGGGTTTTCAAGGCTGCTGTGACGCCATTAGACTGAATACATGAGTCTCAGTTTTTCGCATTGAATTGAATGATATTATGACACCATTAGACTGATTACACGAGTCTCGGTTTTCCGCATTGAATTGAATGATATTATGGCTTAACATCAGATTAAAAAATATTGAACGAATACAAGGAATCATTTCGTCAGTCTATGACGCCATGTCGCAGACGAATTCTTTTTTCGTGGTTTCTGTTTAGAGGAATGAGTTAAAACACATTGCTCATTTTTATCTTCTATCTCATTTTGTAGGGAGAAAGTTTCTTCGAGAAGGAATGCTGTCTAAGGTTTGTCCATAAAGTATGTTTATCTCTGGCTGATCGATGGTATGTTAATACTGGAGAGGCTAACCTACCGGGTGTCCCAAAAAAGTACTCCTGTTTGAAAAATCACCAAATTTGATGGCATCGCCGATCTTTAAATTTCCTTTTTTGGAAAGTACATCAAAGACCAAATTGTTTTCCCAGGTATAGCTGATCTTGTGATTGGTTTTAAAATTAGCAAATTTAGCTCTTTTAGGGCTGCCTGGTTTTGAATCATACAACAAAAAACGACTGATGATTACCAGATCAATTTCTTTGTGCATATTAAGCTGTTAAGTTGGTCATAAATAACAGAAAGAAACGCACACTATCATTGGAGACTCTAAGGATGATAAAAAATGTGACAATTTTGTCTCTTAGGCAAGATTGACTAGATGTTGCATAAAAACTATAGCTCAAAATAAGGTTTAAGTAGTGAAAACAATCATTTTATCATCTTTAAATATTTTTGGGTCATTGACAAAACAAATCAAAAAGAAAATTTTGTCTTAAGTTTGATAATCGAGTTTTGATAAAGTACTGTTTGGGACACCCGGTATGTTTTATCTGTGGCTGATCGATGGTATATGAATACTGGAGAGGCTTAGCTATCAATGTTGATCAACCTATTAAGATCCCAGTACCGTGTGGTGTGTTTGTCAATGCTTTAGATACTTTCTTTCGTACTTTCTTTCATAAAACATAAAAACGCTGTAATCCTGATAATGATGATGCTTTCAAAAATGCTCTCTCTCTGGAATTAAGGCAAATTACCTAAAGTTCGCTTTGAGCAATTAATTTGAAAGAAACGGGCAATACTACCGGGTGTCCCAAAAAAAAAATACAGATTTGGTCAACCCTAACGACCAGAATTTAGCATGAATCAAGCCGAAATCATTTTTAAAACGTTACTCGGTAGTTAACTTGAACATAGATACCTTGTTTGTTGACATTGATGCTTTGAGAGTAGAGATATAAATCTTCAAAGGACAAATTTGCCTCTACCTCCAAACCAGAGCTTTGGCGTTTTAGCCTAAGCAATATCCACAATTTGTTTCACTTAAAATGAATAAAGTTTATTTCGGAGCTCCCTTGATGATAAGAGTCACGTAAATTATATTTTGTGGAAAGCATTTGTTGTGCAGTTTTTAATTTTCCTCCTCCTGGTTCAAATTTGTCCAAGTCTATTGTTGACTTATTCGCTGTGCTTTAAAAATTTGCTTAGGCCAAAACGCCAAAGCTCTGGTTTGGAGGTGGGGGCAAGTTTGTCCTTTGAAGATTAATATATCTACTCTCAAAGCACCAATATCGACAAATAAGGTATCTATGTTCAAGTTAACTATCGAGTAATGTTTTAAAAATGATTTCGGCTTGATTCCTGCTAAATTCTGATCGTTAGGGTTGGCCAAATCTGTATACTTTATTTTGGGACACCCGGTATTTTACAGGATTGGTTTGTTAGCTACTAGCCTACATATTCCCTGACCTATGGCAAAGAACAAGGTGTCAAAATATATATCAGAATTTCAGACACTTTAACTTAAACACATTTCAACGCCTACACAAGATTATACCTATGCACAAAAAAAACAATGATCATCTCGCTTAAAAGACTGCTTTTCCCCTGGATACCAAAGAAATAGTATTGGCTAATGCCCTGTTTGATAACGGACATGTTCAATTATTCCTAAGAATTTGCTCTNAAAATTTTGTCTTAAGTTTGGTAATCGAGTTTTGATAAAGTACTGTTTGGGACACCCGGTATGTTTTATCTGTGGCTGATCGATGGTATATGAATACTGGAGAGGCTTAGCTATCAATCTTGATCAACCTATTAAGATCCCAGTACCGTGTGGTGTGTTTGTCAATGCTTTAGATACTTTCTTTCGTACTTTCTTTCATAAAACATAAAAACTCTGTAATCCTGTGGATATTGCTTAGGTCAAAACGCCAAAGCTCTTGTTTGGAGGTGGGGGCAAATTTGTCCTTTGAAGATTAATATATCTACTCTCAAATAACCAATATCGACAAATAAGGTATCTATGTTCAAGTTAACTATCGAGTAATGTTTTAAAAATGATTTCGGCTTGATTCCTGCTAAATTCTAATCGTTAGGGTTGGCCAAATCTGTATACTTTATTTTGGGACACCCGGTATTTTACAGGATTGGTTTGTTAGCTACTAGCCTACATATTCCCTGACCTATGGCAAAGAACAAGGTGTCAAAATATATATCAGAATTTCAGACACTTTAACTTAAACACATTTCAGCGCCTACACAAGATTATACCTATGCACAAAAAAAACAATGATCATCTCGCTTAAAAGACTGCTTTTCCCCTGGATACCAAAGAAATAGTATTGGCTAATGCCCTGTTTGATAACGGACATGTTCAATTATTCCTAAGAATTTGCTCTTAAATCGGCCACTGTGTTGTGAAATTAAGAGGCGTTGTCCCTACCAAATCCTCCAAAAGCAACTGAAAATAATGATCATATCTCGTTGGTTTTCCTGCCTACTTACAGAACTTACAGAAATGAGAAACACATTTGTTAGCACGCGTTATTATCTTGGACGAATGAAGTCTCCCGAAATAGTTTGATGAGTCCTATCTAGTTGCTGATGAGGCCTCGTCATTTACACTGTACCAGGACAGTTTTGATCCGCTACAAAGTTGTTACATTTCAAGAGCATTTACCCTGCTTCTGAACAAAATTATTCTATAGATAAAAGGAACAAAGGTGCTACGAATGGAAAGTTGTACCGGTACAGTGTAAAAGGATCTAAACCTCGGATGCTAAATCTGTCCGCGTTTTAAGCCTGGCCAGAATCTGGGGTCAAGAATTTCACATGAAGAAACTGGAGGAAGTTCAGTTGAAAAGACATATTATAGACATCCTTATGGTTCTATAACGGCAATATATTCCTTTCTTTGTTCAGGTTTGCGAAAGAGGAGGCTCGAAAGATCGAATATTCTTCTTATTCAATGATATCTTGATTTACGCAAAGAAGGAAACTACTTGGTGAGTGATCAAAGCCTTTTCGATACTACGTATTTCTTGGATACTAGTTCAAATTGATTTAAGATTTTTTGTAATTTTGACATGATGCAATTTTGATAACAAATTTGGGGACATCCTCAGTTCTCTGTTTATGCTTTGGCGGAAGAAGATAGTACTTGTGTGTTTCAGTTAGTGCTTTTTCGAAAATGTCTACTAATGGTCCCATTTAATGTCACTTTTTTTTGTTTATTTTCACCTGACATCCGAAGGAAGTTTCTAGGAACAGTTTGTGCTTCTCAAAACGTTACTAATGGGCCCATTTAATGTCACTGTTTGTTGTTTATTTTCACCTGACATCCGAAGGAAGTTTCTAGGAACAGTTAGTGCTTCTCAAAACGTTACTAAGGGGCCCATTTAATGTCACTGTTTGTTGTTTATTTTCACCTGACATCCGAAGGAAGTTTCTAGNAGATCGAATATTCTTCTTATTCAATGATATCTTGATTTACGCAAAGAAGGAAACTACTTGGTGAGTGATCAAAGCCTCTTCGATACTACGTATTTCTTGGATACTAGTTCAAATTGATTTAAGATTTTTCGTAATTTTAACATGATGCAATTTTGATAACAAATTTGGGAACATCCTCAGTTCTCTGTTTATGCTTTGGCGGAAGAAGATAGTACTTGTGTGTTTCAGTTAGTGCTTTTTCGAAAATGTCTACTAATGGTCCCATTTAATGTCACTGTTTGTTGTTTGTTTTCACCTGATATCCGAAGGAAGTTTCTAGGAACATTGAGAAGCGGAGATTATCAAAGCAGCGTCCTGATCCTTCATCTCGCTCGATGTGACCACAAGTCGTGCTGTTTCTAGACTGGAATTACAGAGAGCTGGTGGGTGACTCTCCTGAGTCTGGGCAGAAGGTTTGCCAAGGCGTGAACTTGTACCACCAATCTTCTGATTGGTATGCCAGGGCGCTCCCACTGAGCCATCCTTGCACCTATGCTCTGCAAATGTTGCTAAACCAAAATATTCTGCTGTTCAAGTTGATTATCTATTTTTTCTAATGTCTTCTTCAGTACATCGATTATTTCTAATTTCTTCTTCAGTACATATGTATGCCGTGGTGTATTTCCTTTGATAAACTGTCTCGTTGAACAAGTAATGGGTGGTACGCGAGGTCCTTCAGAAGGCGGTGCTTTATTCAAGGTATGTGGATACGTAAACTTTTATCTCGTGCACATATTTCACATTTTTAAGGAAGGTGATGTTCAACCAAATTGCTGAAAGTCTCGAAACTGCTTTGAGTTTATGGGAATTTGTGTTTTTACCAGCTACCTGATTTGAAGCATCCTACCAAATCACAAGAAATATATGTCGAATTGAAATTTTATCCCGTCCCTTGACAATTCTTTTCTATCATGTAGGACCATGAGCGGTAGCAAACATTTGAATTGCTTTTTGAAAAATGTTGTGGTCATAGGTTGCGGTTGGTAAGTTTAAATTAGCCGCGATTTTGTCAGAGCGGCTGCCTGTTATGTTGTAGCCACTGGACGGTTGACCAGGCAGACGCTAATTTACTTTCCATTCATTGGCTATACTTTAATTTATTTTCAGATATTTTGCAAAGGCAAGACTCTGCTGCTTTACTCAACATCAAAGTATAATGCCAGATCGTGGGTTAAGGATATCAAAAATGCAATCAGGTACTCAGAACGTTTTTCTTTTATGAGCTCAGCATTTCAAGGCATCTTTAACATACAAAGTGGCGGGGAAATTCCCCACCAGCCGCTTCAATATCCCCACCAGTTATGCCCATTTTCCCTACCAGTGAAGTGCCCTTTTCAGTCAAAAACTGTGTTCAGAATATGATGAATGTTGATCGAAGACAGGTTTGATAGAAGACTGGATAGAATAAGAAAATATCAATTTTTATGGCACCTCTTTGTATCAACTTTAGTTATCAGATTTGTTATCTCATTTTACAGTTTGCGTTAATGTTAACTTGGCATTAGATAATTTTTTGCTCAAAACATTCACCATTGTGAGTGAGTTCCAAACTGATGCTATTTACTTTGAAAGATAGCTACGACATTATACACTAGTTCTATTGCATGTTGAAGCGCTCTATAGGGCTTTCTTTAGTTGCCCTTTCAATGGATTCCCCACCATTAAAATATCCTTAAAAGATACCCTGCAGCAATGGCTTGATAACTTCTAACACAATTCACTGTGACCCCTGCAATTTTTTTCTGTAAACATAGAGACAATTTTTATTTAACTGTTTGTGAGAATTCCATTGCTAACCATGATCCTTCGTAGCGCCAAAGTCGACTTTCGTATTATCTGAAAGTTTTTTCTGGCCTAAGTTCTCTTTATCTTGCTTTTCATTCGACGCACAAAGGATCATGGTTGAGAATAGGTCTTTAATGTGACTTCATGAACTTAAAGCAGCACAAAGAGAAAAACAACCTCCAGCCATCATAGGAACTTTATTCAAATCTGTACCACCCAACTTAACCAAACACCAAGTGTCCTTAAAGCAAATAAGGCAATTCTCAACAGTGTTTGCACTACTCGTAGCTTTGTCTACGTGTCCAGGCCCATTATGAACGTAACTAGAAAAAGAGCGGGGAACTTTTTTTCTTTTTAATATAATTGGGCTGCCGCCTGATAAACAGCAAGGCCAGCCGTATTCCACCACTTTACCTACGTTGACATTTGATCATGCGACCTATCCTCGTGCCCCTTTATTCTGATTGCCAACTTTTTTCAGTGAGCTTCACACTAATCTGGCCTCCTTGCGGAGAGGAGAGACCGATCCATTCACCCCTCCCGAAGCTGCATTCAAACGAGACTCGAAATTGAGAAGAACTAAAGGAGCAAAAGACATCACGAAGAAAAACAATGCTTTCAGTCCCATCCAGGTATGAGCAAAAAATCTGATCGCAGGTCTGCACAGGCGTCAAATCTTTAAAATAATGATCGCACAAATGGTTGTTGCATCTTCCGTTTGATTTAAGGGCTTGAAAATAACGTCAGGTACTTTGCCATAATTCTGTTTGCGGTATTTTCGATATCTTGATTATTTTCAAAATTACAGCATTTTTCTTTTATTGAAAAAATTCATGAACAATTTTGAGAGAAATTTAAATCATCGTAAATCCTAAATTGATAGAGCAATAACGGTACAATCTTCAAGAAACCCATAGTTTATAAAGGTCTATCATACTTCGGTAAGCAAAAATCCGCAGGTTTTCTGGTTTACGATTTGGTAATTTGATTCTGAAGATAATCAAGATATCAAAATTTGCCAAAAAGAAATGATAGCAAAGTACCTGAAGTTGTTTTTAAGCCATTAAATCAAACGGAAGATGCATTAACCATTTGTGCAATCTTTTTAAAGGATTTGATGCATATACTGCGCAGGTCTACAATGCATGATTTCGCAAAATTTAACTACATTCACGAAAGAGCATTACGAATACCGTATCAAGATAGGACCTCAAGTTTTGAAGAACTGTTAATTACAGATAAAAAAGAGTCCCGATCTGTACCACATTTTAAAAAGGAGATTAAGTTTTGGAAGTTTACTTGCAACTGTAGATTATGTAAGACTTTTATACTAAATTTAGGTTATATTTAGGGTTTATTTTAATTATTCACACTATTGTATTAATAACGGTTGGCATTAGCCTAGTGCTATATTCTATGCCAACCTTAAACAAAGAAATTATTGTTATTATTTCCAGAATCTTTCTTCAACCAGATCCCCTTTCTCAAATCTAAAGGTTCTGCTTTGTTTTGTTTCTCCTCAAATCAGAAACTAGGCAAAAGGCTTACTTTATAGTTAGAAATTATCTTTCCTTTTGAAATCAGATAACCTCCCAAAGAGTTTGACACAGTAGTGGTGGAAACTAGGGGTGTGTTTGATTGGTACCAATTCTGAAAACGGTAGACTTGGTAGACTCGGAATTTGTGTTTGATTGACTCCGAAATTCTTAAAACGGTAGGCTTGGTAGGTTTGGAAAGCCTTCTGAACCTTTGCTCCAAAAGGCAGGTTTGGCAGACTTTGGAGAAATTCTCGTTTTCATTGGCAAACCCTGGTGGTGAATCCGAAACCTACCGTTTTAAGATTTTTGTGTTTGATTGGGAAATATATTTCCGTCGCTGCGAAGTCTACTGTTTTCAGAATCTGGTAGGTTTGGAATTACCAATCAAACACGCCCTAAGAGGGGGTGTGTTCGCTCCCATATTGGGGGAGAAAATTAATTTGAAAACAATAGGATCAGATCTTTTCAACCGAAACAATATCCTCACCCCCTCCCCCCTCCCCATATTTTTTGGCACCATTTGTTTCACATTTTGACATGAAGAAATAATCCGTTATTATTTTTTCATTTGCAGAAATTGAGCGCCTGTGTCAGTCCAAGGCAAGACATTCTGTATCCAATGCGTAAAGACATCTTACCACAACTGGCCGAGAATGTCAACAAACCGAGTCTTGCATACCACGAAAGCGAGCCTCTAATGTTCGCTAGCTGCTTGAGTTCGGCAAAGAAAGACCGAAAGGTGAAACCAAGGCTTCGCCGATTGCAACTGGAGGATTCATTCACTAAGACACCAACTAACATAGCTGCTGGGCATGATCTGCGCTCCAGGAAACGAAAATGCTGCGACGAAAATGTCGAGAAGGGAGATGTTAAGTCGCATACAGCACGTGGCAGTCAGAAAGGGAGATTAATTGACCAGCTGAATGAAATAACGAAGGAAAATTTCGCTCCTGGATGTTTTGGATCTGCCAAGAAACCACGGAAGTTGGAAGGTGTTTATTAGCCATATGACCATAACGAGTAATAGGACACCATCTGTGTATCAGTTTTATATCTTTATCTGTATGTGTTTGGATTCTATCTTTGATCAGCAGTAAGCCACCTTAGCGCTAGTCCACGAATTTATTTTTTCTAATAGTGACTTAAATCTGCATTTAAGGTGCCTCACTACTAAGAATAATTACATTCGCAACCTCCTTCCCATAGTGTTCTTTCGTCATACGCTAATTACGCAACCGAGTNTTAATTGACCAGCTGAATGAAATAAAGAAGGAAAATTTCGCTCCTGGATGTTTTGGATCTGCCAAGAAACCACGGAAGTTGGAAGGTGTTTATTAGCCATATCACCATAACGAGTAATAGGACACCATCTGTGTATCAGTTTTATATCTTTATCTGTATGTGTTTGGATTCTATTTTTGATCAGTAGTAAGCCACCTTAGCGCTAGTCCACGAATTTATTTTTTCTAATAATGACTTAAGGTGTATCTGCATTTAAGGTGCCTCACTACTAAGAATAATTAAATTCGCAACCTCCTTCCCATGGTGTTCTTCCGTCATACGCTAATTACGCAACCGAGTGAACACTCTGGTACTCATTAAAAAAATTCGCGCAAAATAAGTGCGAATTAGCAGCCATTATGGATTTTCAGTTGGCTATGTAACTCTAATTATACGGCCTCGGTTCCAAAAAATACAATAACACTGGAATGACTGTTGCTTAGTGACTAAATTATATTGATTTTATTTGAATTATTAGGAAGTTTCTGAGAAATGATTTATTCTCGCTGATGTTTTCGAACAGCCAATCAACAGGCGTGCATAATGTTCAAACCTGCCTGGGAGCGATAGAAATTCTCTAAAAACCTGCTTGCATATCAGTTTGTACAGCTAGTGTAGAAAAGCCTATTACCAGAACAAGTAAGAATGCAGGTATCAAACAGTAAGTTTTTACACACATTTTTTTGGAAACTTACTACAATTACATTTCATAAATAACTATTTACAAAAAAACTGCCTGTAAAATATTGCTTTGGAAAACCTGCCTGGGAACTTTGTTCCCATGACCCCATGGTTTATGCACGCCTGCCAATCAAATTGCAGAACGACCTCTTGTGCCCAGAGTAGAGGTAGAGCAGCGAACTGATTCTTAGGGCCTGTTTATATGCGGAAAATCATCCCAACTTCCAGGCTGTGAGCTGAGAGGTGAGATCTCACCCTTCTATATGACCCCTTGTTATTTTCTTCTTGCGTTTATATGGAAAACGATTGAGCCCGGTTAGGTGAGATCCCACTCTACGAGAGGTGGGATGTCACTGAAGTGGGATGAAAATTTTCCACATAAACGCTGGAAGGTGGGATGAAAAGCTGGAAGGTGGTATGAAATCGTCTGTTTTACGCACGCGCCAACATGACAACAATAGGAAACCTGACCTCTGCTGGCGCCAAACACCAATTGTGATTGTTATTGTCTGAAATCATAAGCTGGGAGGTGGGATGAAAAACTGGAAGGTGAGATGAAACTTTACATATAAACACGCGCAGATTTCATCCCACCAGACAGCTCGCAGCCTGGAAGGTGGGATAGTTTTCCCCATATAAACAGGCCCTTAGGATGAGACTGTTAAATTCGTGAATCAGCGACAAGTGGGCTTAATACAAATTTAGAACAAGATTAATACACATTGGGTTAAGGTGGCTCACTACTGATATATATTTAACACTGATACAGAGATGGTGTCATATCGCTCATGTTATGATATGAATTGATATCACTTATCAACATCAATTTATTTAAAAGTTGGCGATAATACAATAGCGATAACTAAAATCTAATTTATGCCAACTAAAAAATTACAGTATATATACTAGACATATTACGTTGAGTCCTAGTAATCGCTACCACCCACCCACCCTACTCGCTGCTACTACTGCTACTGCTACTGCTACTGCTACTGCTACTGCTACTACTCGCTGCTACTACTGGGTGGTTGCGATTACTAGGAAAGAGGAGAAACTTTTAGGGGTTTTGATCGATGTAAACCTCAGTTTTGAAAAGCATGTAAACAATATTTGTAAAAAGGCTGGTAGCAAACTATTTGCCTTGTCACGCATGTCCGCATATCTAGGAACTGATAAATTAAGACTTTTGATGAGAGCATTCGTAACTAGCCAGTTCCAATACTGTCCTTTGGTATGGATGTTCCATAGCAGAAAGTTGAATAACAAAATCAATAGGCTCCACGAGAGAGCCTTACGAATTGCGTATAAAGACTATACTTCCAGCTTCGTAACCTTATTAGAAAAAGATAGATCTGTAACAGTACATCAGAAAAATGTGCAATTGCTAATGACTGAAATGTTCAAAACTACTAACAATTTAAACCCC
>REGM01000211.1:98394-136037 GCA_004194415.1 Aurelia aurita | reverse complement strand
CCCCCCGGGCTTGTAACTTTGTATTTGTTTCTGTAAATTTTGATGAGAATATACAAACAAATGATTCCCAAGTTGTAATGAAGAGTGTTATCTGTGTTCTTTTTAGTTGTGTCTTTAACAATGTTTGATCGATCGGCAGGTCTATCAATAGCGATAACTATGAAGTTGTAATCAGTTTTAGCTCGTGAAGGTAATCTGGCATGCTTACATGATCATGTCACGCCCATGGGAGCAGCACAAGATGTCTAAAACAACTTCATTGGCTACCCATTCAGCTCAGAACCGAACACAAAATTCTAACTCTAGTTTTTAAAGCATTGAAATGCAAAGCTCCTGAATACCTAAAAGACATGCTGAAATTAAGTAAAAGTGTAAGACCATTAAGATCAAACAATAAGATGAAACTAGGCATTCCCAAAGTAAAGAGAGAATCATTTGCCAACAGATCTTTTAGCGTGATGGGACCTCGGCTGTGGAATTACATTCCTAATGAAATAAAGCAATGCATTGGCGTTGAAAATTTTAAGACAAAATTTAAAGACCTTTCTTTTTGGTGAGTTTTAAATGGACATTTTAGGTTTTTTAGAGACTTTTAGGAACTGTGCAGCGCATTTGAAGATATTGTATCAAAACTGCGCTATATTAAGTGATTAATTTGTATTTGTATTCCCTTGTTTTGCAGGACATTCAAACTCACAAATACATCAACATTAGGCCAAGGAGTTGTCCACTCAAAGGAAAGCGAAGGAAAATCAAGTTCATGCGTATTGATGTAAACAAGCATGTACAGCTTTAATTCTTTATTGGATGTAAGTAATCAATTCTAGGTGTAATTATTCAAACAGGTTTTTTAAGGTTCGCTTCAGAATCAAGAATTTTATTTTAAAACATATACCGGGTATCCTACAAAAATGTAAGCCGAAAAAATCTGTTACACAAAATAGGAGTAATCGACCGAAATCAATGATTTAAACGTTGTTATGGAGCTAAATTGTTAGGCTACATCGCTACTGCTTTTGCTATTGTTTTCGACCTCACAAGCTAGTGAAAGTAGGATTTAGTGAAACCAGACAGATCTGAAACCCGTCAAATGTCGTCCAAAACAGGGGATCAATTTCTCTCAGTTGCAAGGAAACAACAGAATGAGAATATCATCATGGCAATATGCAACTCAGATTGGATGCATCCAAAAATCCTCTTGTGGTATTAGAATTTTCTTTACCTTAGAAATAAAACAATCATTTTCGTTAGTTATTGAGAATTGTTTGCATAAACTGGAAGTTTCGGTCTGACATGCCTATTCCCAAGCTAATGCGAAAAGCATTCCTTCATTGTCTCGCACTGATCAAATTGATCCCCTGTTTTGACGACTTTCGACTGGTTTTAGATCTGTATGGTTTCACTAATTCCTTATTTTCGCCAGTTTGCGATGTCGACAAAAATAGAAAAAAAATAGTAGCGATGTAGCCTGGCCATTTAGCTATTAAACAATTTTTAAATCAATCCTTTCGGTCGATTACTTTATTTTGCGTAACAGATTTTGTCGGTTNGTTATTGAGAATTGTTTGCATAAACTGGAAGTTTCGGTCTGACATGCCTATTCCCAAGCTAATGCGAAAAGCATTCCTTCATTGTCTCGCACTGATCAAATTGATCCCCTGTTTTGACGACTTTCGACTGGTTTTAGATCTGTATGGTTTCACTAATTCCTTATTTTCGCCAGTTTGCGATGTCGACAAAAATAGAAAAAAAATAGTAGCGATGTAGCCTGGCCATTTAGCTATTAAACAATTTTTAAATCAATCCTTTCGGTCGATTACTTTATTTTGCGTAACAGATTTTGTCGGTTCACTTGTTTTGGGTCATCCGGTACTAAGGGAAGAAACTTTCGCGGTTTTTTGCGTTTTTAGGCTATGATAAACCTTAGTCTTAGACTACGTTCACACGATGCCGGCACATTTTGAAAACGGTGAAAAATGTGACGGTAACAAACTTGCTGCAATCTCCCAAGAATTTGATGCCAAAGAATCGATCATCATCGTTTTGAAAACTTCGAAAATTTTCTGTTTTGATCGTTTTCGAGTGTTCAAACGATGCCGTTTTCAAAATGTGCCGGTTAGAGCTCAATTTTCAAAATCTACCGTTTTCAAAATCTGCCGGCAAAAAATGTGCCGTTTTCGTGTGAACGGAAGGCCTATCCGTCACATTTTTCACCGTTTTCAAATTGTGCCGGTATCGTGTGAACGCAGTCTTAGTTAATGGTATGATAAGGTTCATTTGATTAAAGGCTTGCAAGGTATTAACTGACGGCAAACTTCAGACAACAGATTCAAATTTGTACTTTTTTCCAAAAAGTGGTGCTCACTAAACGCGAAATTTATCCAGAACTCGTTGCATTTATAACCAAACATCATTTGGATTTGGAAAGAAGATTCTAGGGTGCTCATGCCTCAAAATTTATAACTGCCTATCGAAAAACATTTGACATCAAAATCCCCATTGACTTTTGACTTCTCACCATACTCACCCCATTTGCTGAGTTTGTTTTAAGATAGACTTTTGTCATTTTCATTCATGGCTGCAAAATCAGTGGAAAATGGCACCAACATGTTGCTTCCTCTTTGCATTTTAAACTTCTGATGCACAATACTCACAAAAAAGTTGTATTTCATTTCTGATCTGAATTATGAAGAAAAAAATTCAAAAATTTATCAAAGTCATCCCGCTTGACGGAAGCCGATTATTTTGTTAGAATAAATCAGAATCTATTCTTGGATAGAGTCCAATCCAAACAAAATGTCTATGTGTATCACTACTTATCTCATGAGTATATTACGCTTGATACAACTCGCAATAAGTTCTTAAACTGAAGAAGATATGGATAACAACTTTCTTTTGGTTCGAGTTTATGAACATATACATAAATTAGCATGCGAATCTGCGTGCAGAAAAAAGTTTAAATCATATCTTAATACACAATCCACGATTCTGTAGATCCATCTAAAATCAAATGTGCATCTCCTATTTGCAATAACCGGAAGGATCCCTATTTGCAATCTCCTATTTGCATCTCCTATTTGCAATAACCGAGATATTCCAGAATACCGTAAATCTTCGATTTATGCACAAATGAATTTTTGGATAGGCGTATGAAATAGTACGGTAGTTTTAATATTTGGGGGGGGGGGCTTATTAAATAGTAAGGTAGATGTGTGATAACGTCCTGCTATTCTAGCTGATAGGGAAGGAGAAAGGTGAAGACAACTCAATTTTGAACTAGAATTCACAGGAAATGTTATATAAGATGTTTAAAATTGGAAATATAACGAGGATGAACATGATACCCAGACAAAGAATGTCTAAATTTATGTAGAAGTCCCTTTTTAGAATTCAAATACTCCACATGGGGGCTTGTTAGAAAGGGCCTATTTGTAAAAAAAATTCTGAGGGGGGGGCTTATTTGAGGAGGGGGCTTAATCGAAGATTTACGGTAAATTCCTCAGACAGATAGAAAGGGCAAATGATCGTAGATAATGCTAATATATATAAATACCAATATCATGTGGCATAATAATCATAATTTGGCTACCATAGTCAGTCATAATCATAATGGGCTACCATAAATCATAGTGGGCTACCGTAGTTGGAGTGAAAAATGTGCTCCTGCCGGGAATCGATCCAGGGATCTTCAGGTCTCCAAAAAGTCACTTAGACGTAATGAAATGTTGGAGAAATGGATCTTCACCACGTAAAGAAACATTTTTTGTTTGTTCGTGTTTCGGCGTTAAACCTTGGTCAGAGCCATGCATACGTATNATGTGCTCCTGCCGGGAATCGATCCAGGGATCTTCAGGTCTCCAAAAAGTCACTTAGACGTAATGAAATGTTGGAGAAATGGATCTTCACCACGTAAAGAAACATTTTTTGTTTGTTCGTGTTTCGGCGTTAAACCTTGGTCAGAGCCATGCATACGTATTTATAATAATTCGGCACAAGCTACTGTAAGTATAGGGTGATCGCCAGGCCCTAATCAATTGAGGTAAATTTGCACAGGTCTCTAGAAATTTAAGATGGGATTCTTTGTCAGCTGTTTTTGTTTCGTTTTATAGTATTCCATTTCAAACGAGGGGAAAGGATTATTGACTACGAGGTGAGTAAAAAACTTGCACCTTTTGAATAATCATCCAAATGTGACTATACTACCAATCATGAACATTTCTTTATGTGCATTTGTGTCAAAGACTAAATTGAATTTAAACATATTGCAATGTCTTGAAATGGCTTTGAATTTGTACAAATTTTGCTTTTAAAAGCTGCCTGGTTTGAAGCATCTCTGAAATCACTTCGAATGATTATCAATGGGAATTTTAATACCACTGAAATTAGTTTTCTTGTGTTCCAGATGGAGCTCGTATAAAACTCGATGTTTCATGCGAAATCGCAAATTATAATTTCCTGACAAGCAATACTATGTTTTGTAACATGATATTGCTAAAAATAAGGTTTTTCGTGCCGTTATTTCATTCTCTCTTTCCCGGCAGAACAAAGTAACGACCTCCTATTCAATTTATTTGGTCCTTGACTCACAAATACAAAAAGAAAATTTAAATTTCGGTAAAATAATCAAATTTCGATGATTTTCCAAAAGATGCAAGTTATTTTTTACTTACCCGGTATGCTAACCACTTTTTATATCATACACATAACATATAGTACTCCCTAAAAGTAGATGGATAAAGATGTTTCAGGCTGTACAGTTTATATTTCTCATCAAAGCATCGTCAAGCAGGCATAAATCGAAACATCTCAAAGAGCCGAGTTTGAAAATTGAGGGGAAGTTGAGTTTTGAGGTAAGAAGAAAAGGGGTTTTCGTCCCCGGGGAATTCTAGCAACGTTTTTGTTACAACTCGTACCATGCGTGCATAATTTTCAAATCTGCCTGGGAGCGGTAAAAAGTAACCTGCCTGCATATCAGTTGTGTACAGCTAGGGTAGAGAAACCTATTACCAGAACAAGTAAGAATGCAGGTATCAAACAGTAAGTTTTTACACACATTTGTTATGGAAACTTACTACAATTACATTTTATAAAGAACTATTAAAAAAAACTGCCTGCAAAATATTGCTTTGGAAAACCTGCCTGGCAATTTCGTTCCCATGATCCCATGGTTTATGCACGCCTGACTCGTACCGACATCAATCTTACATCATCTAAAAGCCTATTTCCTCCTAATTTCAAATCTGAAGACCGCATGTTCATATCATTTGTGCTTCTAAGGTTATAAATCAGATTTAGCAGATAGGTAACAGATAAATTTGTTAAATTTTGTTAAGGATGTATAGGGGCATTGAACTGCACTAGGGTTCAATCTTTGGTATTTATTTCCAAAATGATGCAATTCATGAGAAATTAGATTACATATTTGAAGTCAGGAGCAAATAGGCTCTCAGATGATGTAAGATTGGTGTTGGTACGATTTGAAACAAAAAAAGTTGCTAAAATTCCCTTTTCTTCCCTCAAAACTCAGATTCCTCTCAATGTTCAAACTTCGATCTTTGAGATGTTTCGATTGATGCTATGCTTGTTTGACAATGCTTTGATGAGAAATATAAACTGTACGGCTAAAAACACTGTTTTCCCTTCTACTTTTTAGGAATGCTATAGTCTCCTGTGTATCATTTCTTTGTATAACTTGTCGACGTTCATATTGATGTAGTATTTTTAAGCCTTTCTGTGAATATAGCTATAAGTAGAATAAATAAGCTACAGTCCTACCTTTGCTTATCTCTTTGCAAGTTGCCTAGACTATCTTCAAGGGGTGTTTTAATTACCTTGAATAACCTTGCAAAGTCCACTCTTGTGTCCACGGGAGGCCCAACGTATAGTGGTAAGGGGACCTTCGCACATATTCTAACGCATACATTGTCAAGATCTTATCTTACCTTAGAACCTTATCTTAGAACTGCGGGGCACGTGCCTCCTTCCAAGATTGTGCAATAAACAAAAAAGTGCCCTTTTTATTTCTGGAAGTGCCCCTTTTAGCTTAACAGAAAAGTTCCCTTGAAGTGCCGTGCCCCCCCCCCCCCCTCAAGTTTACCATGCTTCCTACGTCCCTGATCTCTTGTTGAAAGTACTTACATACGAAGCTTTCTGGCCTATGTTTCATATGACAGTCATTTCGGTTTTTAGTGCCTTTGCTATTGGCCAATCAAATACAGCTCTTCGAAGAAGCTAGCTTCAATGCGTAATAATGACAATAATTGAAATCCCGTCTCTTTTGAATTGCTTTAGTACTATACTGCAGTATCTATGAATAATATGAAGTCTTTGTAAAATAGACCGTCATATAAATAGACGAAATGGCTGCCATATGAGCAAGAGATTCTAAGGTAAGATAAGATCTTGACAATTTATGCGTTAGAATATATGCGAAGACCTCTTCACCACTATACGTTGGGCCTCCTGTGTTGTGTTGTGTCCACAGATAAGCGGCACCCTTAACCCTATTCAGAGCAGGGGGCGTTTTTCGCCCCCGCCCCCCTACCAAACTTTGATATATTGCGCTAAAACAACAGAAGATATAAACAACCAGTCTTTGCGACTTTTAACCAAATATATTAGGCAATTAAATTTTTGANAAACAAAAAAAGTCCCTTTTTATTTCCGGAAGTGCCCCTTTTTGCTTAACAGAAAAGTTCCCCTGAAGTGCCCTGCCCCCCCCCCCCCCTCAAGTTTACCATGCTTCCTACGTCCCTGATCTCTTGTTGAAAGTACTTACATACGAAGCTTTCTGGCCTATGTTTCATATGACAGTCATTTCGGTTTTTAGTGCCTTTGCTATTGGCCAATCAAATACAGCTCTTCGAAGAAGCTAGCTTCAATGCGTAATAATGACAATAATTGAAATCCCGTCTCTTTTGAATTGCTTTAGTACTATACTGCAGTATCTATGAATAATATGAAGTCTTTGTAAAATAGACCGTCATATAAATAGACGAAATGGCTGCCATATGAGCAAGAGATTCTAAGGTAAGATAAGATCTTGACAATTTATGCGTTAGAATATATGCGAAGACCTCTTCACCACTATACGTTGGGCCTCCTGTGTTGTGTTGTGTCCACAGATAAGCGGCACCCTTAACCCTATTCAGAGCAGGGGGCGTTTTTCGCCCCCGCCCCCCTACCAAACTTTGATATATTGCGCTAAAACAACAGAAGATATAAACAACCAGTCTTTGCGACTTTTAACCAAATATATTAGGCAATTAAATTTTTGACATTTCATTGTTTTGACTTTCATCATGTGACCATAGTAATACCATATTTGGAGAGTGGTCAACAAAAGAAAGCCTAAAACTGATCTCGAACATGCACCATTCAATTGCTTTTGACGAGTACTTTCATTTGATATATAATTGTTTCATATTTGCTGACATCAGCAAAACTTAATATCTATGACATCATTTATATTTATGACGTCATTGTTCTAATTAAGAAGTGTTAACTATAACAAAAATTGCATCTAATTTGCTTTATCTAGTTCATTAGATTCATTTTGAGTGTATATTTACTAGCAAAGAGGACAATACAGTGAAAAAACTGCAAAGAAAGTCAGCGCATAAAATAAAAAGATAATTAAAAGCTAATTGTTCTAAAAAAAGAAACTAAAAAATGCTACAACTTATGTATTTTGAATCTAAGATATGTTTCCTACTATTTGAAATAATTTTGGAGAAAATCAGTTCAGTAATCAATGAAATAGAAGTATATTTGTTAAGGAGCAATAAATTTGCTAAATGTCCTTTGTTTTTTAGTTCCCTAGCAATGAATCGCGTGCCTAATTACTTTCTATTGTTATATTTGAAAAGCCAATTGTCCAAAGAACAATTGGGGTAAGTCTCATTGTTATATCTTTCATAGTTTTGGAGGAAAAGAGGGGGGACGAAAAACGCCCCCCCCCCCCCCCCCCCGCCCTGCTCAGATATATAAAAAATTTAGTTTGTGCTGAATAGGGTTAAGTCGTCACCTTTACAAAATGTTTAAAATGCCATTATAAACAGTGGACATTGTTAACCATCCCGGGTCATCAAAAAATGTCCAGCTTTTGAAAATCATCAAAGTTTGTCGTGTATTTGTAGTATTTGTGTCGTGGATCAAATTAATTTTTGGACACATTGCAAAGTCTTGAAGTGACTGTTAGAAGCTAAGTTAAAACCCAATAGTTTCCGACGGTTAAAATTTTCTTTTTTGTCCAAATTGCTTCGTAAAAGCGTCCAAAAATCTTTTTGGCTATGTCTTTTGCATGTAGTATATAAAAGGACATTACGTTATTTGATTGTTCTTGAACTACTTCCTGGTGTGTAATGCTTATCAAACTAAGAATTAGCTTATGATGCCAATATCATAGGTGTTTACTTTTGAAAAAGTTCATTACTTCATGTTCTAGAAATAGGCCCATTCAAAATCAATATCTAAATAGGTTGTGGACCTTGAACTTCTAAAATCGCAGTTTTGGGTCTTGGAATGAATTCTTTTTCCCCGGATACAAAAACCTCAGATAGACAAATTAAGAAACTTAGGTTTGGCGGTTGCTCGTCCCAATCCTTATAGGCCCATTTGAGAACTGTGCCGCAAGAAAATCATGAAATCTGAAGACTAATTGTTTGCATGGCATTTTATGAGAGCGCATGTCTTCTAGTTAGGAATCTACAAGCAGAATAGCTTTTCAACTGAATCTGAATACCGTAAAAGCTCTATTAAGCCCCCAAGGGGGGGCTTATTTGATTTTAGAGACTCAAGAGGGGGGCTTATTCACAAAGTCAAAAGGGTATAAGCGATAGCTGTTAGGTCTTTTACCTCCTATTTTGCGGAATCTGCAAACACTTTTACAAATAAAATACACAAACTAAACGCAGTCCAAACTTATTTTAGCTAAATAAATGGAATATCTTTGGTATCTTCTCGCATTTGATATAGGTGGAGGGATGCTTATATAGAATGCTTATATAAAATTTTGGCATAGAAAGTTTGGGCGTATCAGAGAGGGGGTTAAGCAGCTTTTACCGTACATGTGGAGGTGACGTGGCCTAACAATCTCTTGTATAGTCTTCGTAAACTGTTTTTTATATATATATACCGGTTGTCCCAACAAAAAGTATACAGATTTGGTAAACCCTAACGATCAGAATTTAGCATGAATCAATCCGATAATGCAAAGCTCCTGAATACCTAAAAGACATGCTGAAATTAAGTAAAATTGTAAGACCATTAAGATCAAACATTAAGATGAAACTAGGCATTCCAAAAGTAAAGAGAGAATCATTTGCCAACAGATCTTTTAGCGTGATGGGACCTCGGCTGTGGAATTACATTCCTAATGAAATAAAGCAATGCATTGGCGTTGAAAATTTAAAGACAAAATTTAAAGACGTTTCTTTTTGATAAGTTTTAAATTGACATTTTAGGTTTTTTAGAGACTTTTAGGAACTGTACAGCGCATTTGAAGATATTGTATCAAAACTGCGCTATATTAAGTGATTAATTTGTATTTGTATTCCCTTGTTTTGCAGGACATTCAAACTCACAAATACATCAACATTAGGCCAAGGAGTTGTCCACTCAAAGGAAAGCGAAGGAAAATCAAGTTCATGCGTATTGATGTAAACAAGCATGTACAGCTTTAATTCTTTACTGGATGTAAGTAATCAATTCTAGGTGTAATTATTCAAACAGGTTTTTTAAGGTTCGCTTCAGAATCAAGAATTTTATTTTAAGACATATACCGGGTATCCTACAAAAATGTAAGCCGAAAAAATCTGTTACACAAAATAGGAGTAATCGACCGAAATCAATGATTTAAACGTGGTTATGGAGCTAAATTGTTAGGCTACATCGCTACTGCTTTTGCTATTGTTTTCGACCTCACAAGCTAGTGAAAGTAGGATTTAGTGAAACCAGACAGATCTGAAACCCGTCAAATGTCGTCCAAAACAGGGGATCAATTTCTCTCAGTTGCAAGGGAACGACAGAATGAGAATATCATCATGGCATGGCAATATGCAACTCAGATTGGATGCATCCAAAAATCCTCTTGTTGTATTAAAATTTTCTTTACCTTAGAAATAAAACAATCATTTTCGTTAGTTATTGAGAATTGTTTGCATAAACTGGAAGTTTCGGTCGGACATGCCTATTCCCAAGCTAATGCGAAAAGCATTCCTTCATTGTCTCGCACTGATCAAATTGATCCCCTGTTTTTGACGACTTTCGACTGGTTTTAGATCTGTATGGTTTCACTAATTCCTTATTTTCGCCAGTTTGCGATGTCGACAAAAATAGAAAAAAAATAGTAGCGATGTAGCCTGGCCATTTAGCTATTAAACAATTTTTAAATCAATCCTTTCGGTCGATTACTTTATTTTGCGTAACAGATNTTAGAAATAAAACAATCATTTTCGTTAGTTATTGAGAATTGTTTGCATAAACTGGAAGTTTCGGTCGGACATGCCTATTCCCAAGCTAATGCGAAAAGCATTCCTTCATTGTCTCGCACTGATCAAATTGATCCCCTGTTTTTGACGACTTTCGACTGGTTTTAGATCTGTATGGTTTCACTAATTCCTTATTTTCGCCAGTTTGCGATGTCGACAAAAATAGAAAAAAAATAGTAGCGATGTAGCCTGGCCATTTAGCTATTAAACAATTTTTAAATCAATCCTTTCGGTCGATTACTTTATTTTGCGTAACAGATTTTGTCGGTTCACTTTTTTTGGGTCATCCGGTACTAAGGGAAGAAACTTTAGCGGTTTTTTTGCGTTTTTAGGCTATGATAAACCTTAGTCTTAGTTAATGGTATGATAAGGTTCATTTGATTAAAGGCTTGCAAGGTATTAACTGACGGCAAACTTCAGACAACAGATTCAAATTTGTACTTTTTTCCAAAAAGTGGTGCTCACTAAACGCGAAATTTATCCAGAACTCGTTGCATTTATAACCAAAAATCATTTGGATTTGGAAAGAAGATTCTAGGGCGCTCATGCCTCAAAATTTATAACTGCCTATCGAAAAACATTTGACATCAAAATCCCCATTGACTTTTGACTTCTCACCATACTCACCCCATTTGCTGAGTTTGTTTTAAGGTAGACTTTTATCACTTTTATTCATGGCTGCAAAATAAGTGGAAAATAGCACCAACATGTTGCTTCCTCTTTGCATTTTACCTTCTGATGCACAATACTCACAAAAAGTTTTATTACATTTCTTCATTTCTGATCTAAATTATGAAGAAAAAATTTCAAAAATTTATCACAGTCATCCCGCTTGACGGTAGCCGATTATTTTGTTAGAATAAATCAGAATTATTCTTGGATAGAGTCCAAACAAAATTTCTATGTGTATCACTACTTATCTCATGAGTATATTACGCTTGATACAACTCGCAATAAGTTCTTATACTGAAGAAGATTTGGATAACAACTTTCTTTTGGTTCGAGTTTATGAACATATACATAATTAGCATGCAAAACTGCGTGCAGAAAAAAATTTAAATCACATCTTAATACACAATCCACGATTCTGTAGATCCATCTAAAATCAAATGTGCATCTCCTATTTGCAAAAACCGGAAGGATCTGATTGTTTGACCAATCAACGAAATTGAAAGGAGCGGCGAGATATTCCAGAATACCGTAAATCTTCGATTAAGCCCCCGGGGGGCTTATATGCAAAAATGAATTTTTGGATAGGCGTATGAAATAGTACGGTAGTTGTAATATTTGGGGGGGCTTATTCAATAGTAAGGTGACATGTGATGAGATGTGTGATAACGTCCTGCTATTCTAGCTGATAAGGGAAGGAGAAAAGTGGAAACAACTCAATTTTGAACAAGAATTCACAGGAAATGATATATGAGATGTTTAAAATTGAAATATAACGAGGATGAACATGATACCCAGGCAAAGAATGTCTAAATTTATGTAGAAGTCCCTTTTTAGAATTCAAATACTCCACATGGGGGCTTGTTAGAAAGGGCCTATTTGTAAAAAAAATTCTGAGGGGGGATTATTCGAGGAGGGGGGCTTAATCGAGGATTTGCGGTAAATTCCTCAGACAGATAGAAAGGGCAAATGATCGTAGATAATGCTAATATATAGAAATACCAATATCGTGTGGCATAATAATCATAATTTGGCTACCATAGTCAGTCATAATCATAATGGGCTACCATAAATCATAGTGGGCTACCGTAGTTGGAGTGAAAAATGTGCTCTTGCCGGGAATCGATCCAGGGATCTTCAGGTCTCCAAAAAATCACTTAGACGCAATGAAATGTTGGAGAAATGGATCTTCACCACGTAAAGAAACATTTTTCGTTTGTTCGTGTTTCGGCGTTAAACCTTGGTCAGAGCCATGCATACTTATTTATAATAATTCGGCACAAGCTACTGTAAGTATAGGGTGATCGCCAGGCCCTAATAAATTGAGGTAAATTTGCACAGGTCTCTAGAAATTTAAGATGGGATTCTTTGTCAGCTGTTTTAGTTTCGTTTTATAGTATTCCATTTCAAACGAGGGAAAAGAATTATTGACTACGAGGTGAGTAAAAAACTTGCACCTTTTGAATAATCATCAAAATTTGAATATACTATCAATCATGAAAAATTCTTTATGTGCATTTGTGTCAAAGACCAAATTAATTTTAGACGTATTGCAATGTCTTGAAATGGCTTTGAATTTGTACAAATTTTTGCCTTTAAAAGCTGCCTGGTTTGAAGCATCTCTGAAATCACTTCGAATGATTATCAAGGGGAATTTTAATACCATTGAAATTGGTTTCTTGTGTTCCAGATGGAGCTCTTGTGTCGGATAGAACTCGAAGTTTCATGCGAAATCGCAAATTATAATTTCCTGACAAGCAATACTATGTTTTGTAGCCTGAAATTGCTCAAAATAAGGTTTTTCATGCCGTAATTTCATTATCTCTTCCCCGGCAGAACAAAGTAACGACCTCCTATTCAATTTATTTGGTCCTTGACTCACAAATACAAAAAGAAAATTTAAATTTCGGTAAAATAATCAAATTTCGATGATTTTCCAAAAGATGCAAGTTATTGTTTACTTACCCGGTATGCTAACCATTTTTTATATTATACATCGAACTTATAGTACTCCCAAAAAGTAGATGGACAAAACTGTTTCCGGCTGTAAAGTTTGTATTTCTCATCAAAGCATCGTCAAACAGGCATCGATCGGATCTCAAAGAGCGGAGTTTGAATATTGACAGGCATCTGAGTATTGAGGTAAGAAAAGGGGGTTTAGTCCCCTAGGAATTCTAGCAACTTTTTTGTTTCAAATCGTACCGAGATCAATCTTAGATCATCTGAAAGCCCATTTCCTCCTAATTTCAAATCTGAAGACCGCATGTTCATATCATTTGTGCTTCTAGGGTTATAATCAGATTTAGCAGATAAGTAACAGATAAATTTGTTAAATTTTGTTAATGATGTATAGGGGCAGTGAACTGCACTAGGGTTCAATCTTTGGTATTTATTTCCAAAATGATGCAATTCATGAGAAATTGGATTACATATTTGAAGTCAGGAGGAAATGGGCTCTCAGATGATGTAAGATTGGTGTTGGTACGATTTGAACAAAAAAGTTGCTAAAATTCCCTTTTCTTCCCTCAAAACTCAGATTCCTCTCAACGTTCAAACTCCGCACTTTGAGATGTTTCGATTGATGCCTGTTTGACAATGCTTTGATGAGAAATGCAAACTGTACGGCTAAAAATACTGTTTGCCCATCTACTTTTTGGGAGTACTATAGTCTCCTGTGTATCATTTCTTTGTATAACGTGTTGCCGTTTATATTAATGTAGTATTTTTAAGCCTTTCTGTGAATATAGCTATAAGTAGAATAAATTTGCTATAGTTCTACATTTGCTTATCTCTTTGCAAGTTGCCTAGACTATCTTCAAGGGGTTTTTTAATTACCTTGAATAACCTTGCAAAGTCCACTCTTGTGTCCAAGGGAGGCCCAAGGTATAGTGGTAAGGGGACCTTCGCACATATTCTAACGCATACATTGTCANCCCCCCCCCCCCCCTCAAGTTTACCATGCTTCCTACGTCCCTGATCTCTTGTTGAAAGTACTTACATACGAAGCTTTCTGGCCTATGTTTCATATGACAGTCATTTCGGTTTTTAGTGCCTTTGCTATTGGCCAATCAAATACAGCTCTTCGAAGAAGCTAGCTTCAATGCGTAATAATGACAATAATTGAAATCCCGTCTATTTTGAATTGCTTTAGTACTATACTGCAGTATCTATGAATAATATAAAGTCTTTGTAAAATAGACCGTCATATAAATAGACGAAATGGCTGCCATATGAGCAAGAGATTCTAAGGTAAGATAACATCTTGACAATTTATGCGTTAGAATATATGTCATGCCATTATAAACAATGGACATTGTTAACCATCCCGGGTCATCAAAAAAATTTCCAGCTTTTGATAATCATCAAAATTTGTTTATATTGCCGATCATTAAAATTTCTTGTCGTGTATTTGTGTCGCGGATCAAATTAATTTTTGGACACATAGCAAAGTCTTGAAGTGACTTTTAGAAGCTAACTTTAAACGGTTAAAACCCAAAAGTTTCCGACGGTTAAAATTTTCTTTTTTGTCCAAATTGCTTTGTAAAAGCGTCCAAAATGTTTTTGGCTATGTCTTTTGCATATAGTATATAAAAGGACATTACGTTATCTGATTGTTCTTGAAATACTTTGTAGTGGGTAATGCTTATCAATATCGTCAGATGTTGCCGCGTTTGCCCCTTTCCCCTCCTTACGGGGCGAATATGAGACAAATGATTCGCTCATGCACCAGCTACCGGGAAGACGCAGATATGTGGAAAGTTTCGCGAGGATTGGTTGAGCGGTGTTGGAGTTTTAGGGTTAACAAATTTTGCTTCAGTGCTTAGTATTATAGATGCCAATATCATAGGTGTTTACTTTTGAAAAAGTTCATTACTTCATGTTCTAGAAATAGGCCCATTCAAAATCAATATCTAAATAGGTTGTGGACCTTGAACTTCTAAAATCGCAGTTTCGGGTCTTGGAATGAATTATTTTTCCACGGATGCAAAAACCTCAGATAGACAAATTTGTATAAGAAACTTAATATTGGCGGTTGCTCATCCCAATCCTTATAGGCCCATTTAAGAACTGTGCCGCAAGAAAATTATGAAATCTTTAAACTAATTGTTTACTTGGCATTTTATGAGAGCGTCGTGTCTTCTAGTTAGGAATCTACAAGCCGAATAGCTTTTCAACTGAATCCGAATACCGTAAAAGCTCTATTAAGCCCCCGGGGAGGGGGCTTATTTGATTTTAGAGACTCGAGAGGGGGAGCTAAAAGAGAGGGGGCTTATTAGAAAGGGGGCTTATTCACAGAGTCAAATGACAAGGCTATAAGCAATAGCTGTTTAGGTCTTTTACCTCCTATTTTGCAGAATCCGCAAACATTTTTACAAGTCAAATACACAAATTAAACGCAGTCCAAACTTATTTTAGCTAAATAAATGGAATATCTTTGGTTTCTTCTCGCATTTGATACAGGTGGGGGGCTTAATAGAGAGGAGGCTTATATAAAATTTTGGTTTAGAAGAGAGGGGCGCATTAGAGAGGGGGTTAGGCAGCTTTTACGGTACATGTGGAGATGACGTGGTCTAACAATCCCTTGTAGATTCTTCATAGACTGTTTTTTTTTTATATATAATCGGCTAGAATAACCAAACTCAAAAAGTACATCTACTGTGCCTATCATGGCGGGAATAGACACTAGGTCATCGGAGTTCGCACCATGAATGGCACTTACTATTCAAAATATCACTATTCAAAAAAACTACAAAGAAAACAAATTAGTACCTGTCTTACATTATGCGTCAGGTGACAACTAGAAAACAACTAGAAAGTTTTAGTGCAAATGCAATAAGCAGAAGGACCTCCTCTGCGCAGACAGACAGCCACCGCCCCCAGCCTGATGCGCGACCCCAACCGGGACAGCACACCAAAACCAAAGGGCAGAAGCCATCCAGAAAAAAATCCATTGCTTGGGGACAATTTTGCCCGACTTAAGGCAGTTTTTTGCCCGAAAATGGCTGATTTTTTCACATTTTTCTAACGTCGGGGGGCTGCCGCCCTCCCAGCCACCTGGCTCTTACGCTTGTGTAGTTATTCGTTGAAATACTCTGCAGTGATTTCCGCGACAGAAAATCAAAACAGCGCGGGAAAGAATTAGTCTAGTTCTTGTGTATGTAAAATCATGAATTGTCGTCGATATTCACTAGGTGCTCTGGCAGTGACGGATTTGAATCTGAAAATACCGTTACTCAAAACAAAAACAGGTCAGAACCACCCTTTGGAACAGCCTGGATAAAGCTAGTAAATTAGCTCCCTCTCTGGGTGTGTTCAAAAATCTGCTCTAAAAAGATCTAAAAAGTCGGGTTACGTAGCATTCCTTTGCATTTTATTTTATTTCACTTTATTTTATATAAATTATTGGCTATTGTAAATAACTAATATTGTAACTAATTTTGTTTTCGTAGCTTAGAATTTTAACAGGTCAGTTTGAAAACCAGATATGATTCTGAAACTCCATTCAACGTGTATAAATATTTAAAATGATGAAATGATGATGATGGGTCCTAATTTGAGCGATGAGGGAGTAATAGTTAAGGCAGTAGAAGCGATAATGATGATGATGGGTCCTAATTTGAGCGATGAGGGAGTAATAGTTAAGGCACTAGAAGCGACAACTAGAATGAAAATCATAATCGACAATAACGCTAAAGATGGCGGCTCCAAAGACTCCATAGTGTTTTTCTGCAAAGCATGCTGGTAAAAAGCTCCCTGACGACCACATAACGACGTAGAAATTTTGGTCTGCAGTTTCTACTAGCTAGCTTGAATTCGAATCGACCTTTAATTCGAATGCAACATGGTTCGAGAGGAAACCTTTCCAAAGCAGAAACAATAACGTTTTGATTCGAATTGAAGTTTTAATTAAAGATTCGCGTTTGAATTACAAAATATCCCTATTTGTTTACGTTGATTCCTTGTTCGGAACTTTGCCACAGCTGGCTAGTCAAACCGGCAGACCAACATTTTTATGTCGTTAGGTGGTCGTCAGGGAGCTTTTTACCAGCAGGCTTTGCGCGGCCGCCATCTTTAGCGTTATTGTCTATTAAAGGGCCTTCGGCGTCTTATCTAATCCACAGGTTTAAAGCGTAAGCAGATGTCGTCTGAGCAGCTGCAGAATCGTCTCCAAAATCGGCGGTGATTTGGCCAGTGGTTCCCAGTCGTGGGCTGTTCTCTTCCGTGAGTCCAATGCCATGGTCTGCACGGTTACATGAAGCACCACCTCCACCAATCATAAACACTGCTCCATCACCGCTGCTATAGCGACACCAGAATCCAATATGGTCACCATCAAGGATATCTGTGCTCGCTATGCAGCTTGATTTAGCATACTTGAATCCCTTTGTAGTGGAGTATAGGCCACCGAAGGTTGCTGAGCAGTTTCCTAGACATTTGTCTGATGTTGTCCACTCTTTACCGTTACTGAAAATTCAAAGGGACATATCATGGGCCTAAGGAGTCGTGTAGCGTGATTAACATATTACCCGTACCTTTGTCTGCATATTTTCAAATCCTAATATTTGTAAGTGTTAAAAGGGAATCAACGGAGTTAAAAGCTACGCTCAGCAAGTCTAAATTTGAGCTATTGTATTTGATTATTTCAGCACGTGCGTGGATATACCTTTAATTAAGGAGGGAAGTTTATTCCACAAGCGCACTCCTTTATTGCGCATCATTTCATGGTCCTAGGGAGTCGTGTGGCTTGATTAGAATATTATCCATTGTCCGCATATTTTCAAATTTTAATATGTGTAGATGTTAATAACTTCCACGGGGGGGGGTTCTTGGCCAAATTTCGGATAGGGGTGTGCCGCCAGCATCTTCAAAATGGTACCGTTGGCTAGACCAATTTTTGTGAAAATGATACCCTTGGCTAGACTAATTTCTAGACCAAAAGTGCCATAATTTGCCGTTTTCTAGGCACAAATCACCAAAATTTCGCTTTCTCTAGACCAAAATCGCCAAAATTTTGGGTTTCTAGACGCAAATTAAGAAAATTTTGCCTTTCCTGAACGAAAATTGCCAAAAATCATACCCTTGCCTAGACTGGCATAGACTAAAATTACCAAAAAGCATACCCTTGGCTAGACTAGCAGTCCGAAAAAGTATACCCTTGAGGGCGGCACATCCCCAGGTACCTTTACTATGGAAGAACCCCCCAGTGATAACTTCTTGCCCATTCTAATTTCTCCTTTGTTGACGTTGTTCCCGCCGCCATTTAGAACTCAGGGCGGACACTCAGCACATACACGGAAGATTCAGTCCAAGAAATTATCAGGCAACCTAAAAATATCAGTTCAGCTTCATTGCAACCCAAAGATATCAGCTCATTTTATACTTGACACGACACCTGTAAACGAACATAAAATACCCTGAAATGATGCAATTCGAGGATATCTGTACGACTATATTTTACGCCAAAAGATATCGTATTTTAATCTAAACTGCATGACATCTTAAGCCCATGGACATATGACTAAAATAGACTAGACTATGTTATTAAGTATGAGTGGGCTACCACACCACAATAGGCCATTCTGCAGTCGAATGCGAAGGTACGCAATGCTATGCATTATGGGATCGTATGGGGGCTTGTTTACGCGCGAAAACACTAGCTTCGAAAACTTTGAAATTGCATTCGAATTCGAAACCCCCATGCGATCTCGAGATGCAACACAAGCAGTGCCTTCGCATCCAATTGCGGAATGGTCTATTGACCTAAAAAATGCGCTCCTGCCGGGAATTGATTATTCCCACCCCGTTTATTTCCGTTTATTGAGATTCCGGAAATTTTCCACCCATCCCGTATATTCCAAACCCCCTGTCTATTCCGGACTCGAGAGAAGTCACGCAGTCAGCTGAAGCTGACATGGGGAAATAATATTAATCATGGTAGATGAAACCGGAGATCTCGAGGGTACAGCCTTTGGTTACCTGAAATTGCCATAAGATGCCATTTTTATACGCATTGATTGTCCTCCCATGCAACCAGTAGCCAACATCAATGCAGTATGTGTATCATCATCATTTCTGGTCAATTTCAAGTCATGACCTCCAATTTTTGAAAAGGCCTCATGAACCATATCAGCATTGCTACTGGTCGAAGTATCACTGCCATAAGATTCAGTCTCATACCAGAATTGTCCGGAGGCTTCCATCCAATTTTTTGCATCAGCATTCGAGAACCTCGAAATGAGTGTGAACCCTCCGTCCATCATGTCACAATACGCCTGATAGAAAAAACAGTAAGAATAATTGTGAAACATTTTTATATTTAAAAGTTTTGCAATCTTCGTACATAGCTGGAAAAAACAAATCCGGTGTTGGCATGATTGATAGAAAAATGAAAGATCATAATTGTCATGAATAGTGTATCGTACTTTTTCCTACATTTTCATCTTTTCTCTGAATAAATCAATGTCTCTAGTGCGCAGTGCAGTCATCTTGCTCAAAATTTGGTGCACTATGACGTCATATTCAACCCGAACGAGGCCGATCTATTGTTTGGGGTGAGTGGTGAGTACTGACTTCGCAATGTTACCTCTAATTGTCGTGTCAGCCTCCATTTCCTCCAACAATACCAAATGGCACTCCAAATTAGGCTAGTTTTAGGCTTAAGTTGTCACAAATTTTTTTGGCTGGAGACTGCTATTAAACGCCCATAACTAACCATGTTACTTTGTGGTCCCAAAGTCGACATTTGTACGATATTTTTTTCTATGTTGCTACCTCGCATCCAAGTGTAGTTTTAGGACACTGAGAAGCTAAGCTTATTTAAGCAGTGTCCTGGTCCTTCCTCTCGATGTGACCACACCTCGTGATTCCTTTAGCCTGGAATTACAAAGAGTTGGCGACTCTTCTTACTCTACGTAGCAGGCTCGACAGGGCGGGGACTCGAACTACCAATCCTTGATGGGCAGTCAAGCACGCTACCACTGAGCTCGTATGATATGAAAGTCGTTTCTGGCCTAGGTTCTGTTTGTTTTGCTTTTCATTCGGAGCGCAAAGGATCATGGCTAGAAATGAATCTGTAAACTAAAAGCTTGAAAAGGTAGGCAGACGTCATTTTGGTTTTTTATTTTTATTTTATAATATTTTTTTGTTTATATGCTCATAAAAATTACAACGAACAAACAACTACACTACGATACCAACAGGGAGTATGGAATTTCATAACAACCCTGCGGCCATTTTCAATTAAATCAAAGTCTGTCTCAAAATAGATGCCAGGTGAGACATTCAGGGAACTTCAATCAATATCAAGCTATGCTTGAGTAATACTGCTTGTCGGAAAAGAAACCACCTGAAAACCGTCTATTATATAATGTTTAGACACGTTAAAAAGTTTCAGTATAAATACTTTTTTTCAAACTGACGTGTTAAAAATAAACAAATTGATAGGTATGATATAATATAATATAACGAAATAGCAGTGATAAAAACTTAATGGTAATCTTTCTAGTTAAACAAAGAAAAGAAAACGACACAAAAGAAAGCATTAGCTCTGGCTCAGAACGTTGATATCATTTCTTGATGGCCGTTTGAAGGTACTGACGGAGGGTGCCACTTTTGTTTCCCTACTCAAGCTGTTTCAGAGGCTGGCCCCTCGATACGAGAACGACTTTTGACCAGCGTTCGTTTTTAAAATTGGTAATTTTAGATCGGTATCAGTTGAACGGAGTACACGATCGTTGCTTTCTACCACTTTCCTCACTGCAACGATGTCATCACATGTCATTTTGTTTGGATTATTGGCTATGTCAACCTATTCGGACATTCGGACCTGGTTCGAAATTTTACTCCCCAGTTAAAAATGGAAATATGAAATATGAAAAATATCAAAACTGCCGCAGCTTCGAAAAATATCAAAACTGCCGCAGAAACGTCTGAGATCTTTTACAGACATACATGAGAAGGTCGGCATTTGCTCTTTCCAGTTTGCAATGGTCATTACGAGGCGATAACTCCTTATTCTACCTTCTAATCCTTTTACCCCTGTGTCCTTAATACACGTCATCACTACACTTCCCTAAGCTGTTTTAGGCTGTCCTGTACCAGCGTTCTTCGTACATAGCTAATGGGCCCCTATAATTTAAAGGAAAGAAGTAGGCCGAAGGTCGAATAATCGCTATTCGGTTATCTGATCACTAGAAAGGAAATCCTTGGAATATTTTTACTTTATTTTCGCTTGTTTCCTGTATCATATTACTCGGAAGGTATTTGAGTAATGTCTAAACATTGGAAAGGCTTCAAAAAACTTTGTTTTGAAATGTTCAAGAGGGCACAGGAAGTAAACATGAAGATTGATTTAAAACCTTTAAGAAACGCGTAAGAAACTCTGAGTACTCAAAATCTGATAATTTTAAGAAACTTTCAGTACTGGCTCAAGTTCTTAGTTTCTTATAAAAAAATACGAGTAGCAGTGAAGCGAGACGATTATTCCATGCTAACCAAATAGTGCGGTTACACGTATTTTTTTATAAGAAACCGCTTACAAGAAACTCAACTCTCAGATCGCCAAAAAGTTAAGAGAAACTCCAATACTGGGAAAATATAACTTAAGAAACTAGTCATTTTAATAAAGTAAATCCTTAGCATTCTTTTACTTTATTTTCAGTTGTTTCCTGTATCATATTACTCGGAAGGTACTTGAGTAATGTCTAAACATTGGAAAGGAAAGGCTTAAAAACATTTGTTTTGACATGTTCGCGAGGGCACAGGCAGTAAACACGAAGATTAATATGGAACCTTTAAGCAACTCGTAAGAAATTTTGGGCACTCAAAATGTCATAATTTTAAGAAACTTTCAGTACTGGCTCAAATTCTTAGTTTCTTATAAACAAATACGTGTATTCGGATTGAATGACTAGTCGAATAGATCGATTATTCGGATAGTATGACTAGTCGACTGGTTGGAATGCAAAATGATTGGATCAGTCAAAGAAAACCGAATAGACAACCAGGCATTGCTGTACCCCCATCAAACTGTTAACTGAGGCCTACCAAGTTTCGTTGGCAGCGTTATGTCATTACTTCTTGCAGTGGCTGTTGCTAGAATACTGTCCTTCAGTGTTTTGGTTTCTAAGCAAGAGTCCAGTGTTGGAAGTCAAAAAGCAGATAAACATCTGCAAATTCCCCCAAATTTCAAGCATCATTTATGAGGCCAAGGCAGTAAGACGTAATAGACCATTTGTGATGGAATTGCACATAATGGTTATTTGTGTGGCGCAGTGCCAAAAAAGACTTTTGAGGCAATCTATGTAGAACTTCTGTGATGGCGTAGTAGAGGCGCAGCAACAATTCAGCAGTTGGCAACTGGTTGCATTTTTTGCATTCTTAGCTGGTTCGCGGAATGCGTTCTTGGTTCCTGACTGACTTAGTTAGGGAAGGGACACAACTCCACTCCTATATTTACTCGTTTTACCATCAACAATTAAGACAATTATGAAGAAAGTTTTGGTACGAAAAACTGCCCTTAAATTTAAGAAACCTGGTAGCCCTGGTACACCCCCGGACCTAAGATTCGTATTAAATGTTTCTTGTATACATAGTCATGACTAACAGGGCTGAGGAGAGGAGGGTCAAGGGGGTCAAAAACCTGGGGCCCATGGATGGCCATAAGGGTCCATAAATCGTCACTCTGTGTTTTATCATAATGTATGTTCTTAAAGAAATACGTACTTTGAGATTATGATTCTTCTGCCATATGCTTCTGCACAATGACCGGCTATTTTGTTGATATGAAAACTGTATTTACAGGAGAAAATGGCCAGCAGAGCGATTTTAGCAACCTTAGTTTTCAAAAATTGTTCAGGAGGACATGAAATTTTTTCCGGGGTGCCCCGTACCCCCTAGATGAGTGTGCCTTCGGCGTACCAAATATCTTTTGTATTGCGAGGAACCAATATTTCATTCTGACCCGGGACCCATAAATCCTCTTGACGGCCCTAATGACTATGGCCCCGTTCACACGGGAACGCAATCGGTCCGTTCCGAAAAGTGGAACGCTCAGGGGTTGCGTTCACACGGGACGGGAACGCTTCGAATAACACCGTTCCGTTCCAAAAAGTGGAACGATAAAAAAATTGATACGAAAAGTGGAATGATACGCAATCGTTCCGTTCCGTTCCGTTCCGTTCCGTTCCGTTCCGTTCCGTTCCGTTCCGTTCCGTTCCGTTCCGTTCCGTTCCGTTCCGTTCCGTTCCGTTCCGTTCCGTTCCGTTCCGTTCCGTTCCCGTGTGAACAGGCGATGAAGTGCAGAACTGGTCCGAAAAACGGAACGATAAGAATTTTGCTCTAAGCGCATGCGCGGGTGTTGTTGTTACTGGAAAGAATGAAAAGAACTGAAGAAACAATTGCGGAACGGAACGATTGCGTTCCCGTGTGAACAGAAACAAAAACCGATACGCAATCGTTCCGTTCCCGTGTGAACAGTCTAATTTTGCGTTCCAGAAACTGTAACGAAGATGGAACGGAACGATTGCGTTCCCGTGTGAANGGAATCTCTCTTTGATAGAATTTTCCTCCTGGAAAATTTCGCACATTTTAATCATTTTAGCATCTATCTTATCAAAACGTTTATTCATTTAAGATCTTTTTGTCCTGTCGCACTAAACGAATCTTGCTCAATTTGCTCCCAAAGCAGGCATTTGAAAGGGATCTCTCTTTGATAGAAATTCCCTCCGGGAAAGTTTCGCACATTTTAATCATTTTAGCATCTATCATATCAAAAAGTTTGTCTTTCTTAGATCTTTCCGTCCTGAAATTAATTCTGGTGACTTTTCTATCGTTCTTAGTTTTACCAATTTAGTTTGTTGAAATTGGCCATTTCTTTACAAATTTGCTGGCGATTTTTTGATATAGCTATTTTGCTGACGAGGTATCGTTGTTGTAAGAACTTTCTACTTCCTAACAATGACAAGTAACTGACTAGTCCCTTTGGGATACAAATTGAATAACACTAGGTGTTCCTTTTGTACTCTAACATAATGCATACCTTGTTTCAAGTTCTTGGTAGAGAGACAGTGTGTTTGTCATGGTTTAAAAGTTCACACGTGCATGAATATGAATCTAATTGCAGGCATATTTTAGGAATTAAACGACAATATAATAAATAAATGATTAAAGAAAGTACCATAAATTAGCGTAGATGTAAAGAACACGACGTTTCGAGCATGTACTCGTTATTAATTTTGATGGTACCACACGCAACAAACATATTTCTATTTTAGGAATCTTGCGAAACAAGATTTCACTAAAATTGCTCGTAATTATAGGACTGAAAGACCAATTTCGACCAAATAAATTTCTATAACTAAGTTACCCTTTATCTTATGCAAGGAGTTTTAGAGAAACGGATTTGCAAAGTAAATTGCATCTGTAAACATAGGCAAACACCTCACGTTTTTCTGTCTCACCCGGTAGTCTTGAAAGATGACATCTTGTAGGAAAAGATTTTGTGAAATTTCATGGAATGTCAATCTTGTAGAATCTCGTGAAATCCATTGGAATCTCGTAGAACCTTTTTAAAATGTCATTGAGGATTTCCTGTCGTATTATCACGTCTCACTGAATCTCAACTGAACTTATAGAATCTCAGTATCGTAGCAGAATATCGCGAAGTCTCTTTGCGTCTCATAGAATCACATTGCTTAAAATCTCACCTTGTAGGATGTCGTCATTACTAATCTTGAAGATTTTCAACCTCCAGTAGATACTGCTTCAACAAACTCAAATTCTCACACTGGATAATTATGGTGTAAGTTATTGCTTTGGCAAGAATGCTTGAATTTCCCTGGTCTGTTAATTACTTCTTAACACAGCAGCAATTTCTGTGGTGGTTTTTCCTGAGATTTCTCCCGTGCTTTCCACATATGTCATCTCCACCCTGGCACACGTGCAGTACTGTGGAGGTTGTGCAGTTTCTTCTTGCCAAGCAAAAATCTTCCTTTCTTTAGACATGCAAATTTCGATCTCGCTGGTCTATTATTACAGTTCAACATAAACAAATTTTCTGCTACAGTGTTTCTTCAGAGTCCTTTCGACATATGTCATTTCCTCTTGCCATGCAACCATGTTGTGTTTTTGGGCATGCAAATTTTAACTTGCTAGAAGCTTTCTACGGTGCAATCTCGTTGTTTGCCAAAAAAATGCTCGAGTCTCATTGGTCTGTTTGCTACATTCTTAAAGGAGACTGGAGACCTGCGAAACCAACACAACTTACGTTTAATCGAAAGCTTTAAAGGGAATCAACGGAGCTAAGAGGAGGTCGTCTATAAATAGGACAAAGAAAACTCCTACGCACACTATTGTTCCTCTGGCTAAACAATATCCACGCACGTGTCGACATCATCAAATACAATAGGCTAATAATAGAATAGCCGCGCGGCGCTTTTATATCCGTTGATTCTCTTTAAAGGGAATCGACATAGTTAAAAGCTGGCCCGGGCCAAGTTAAAAATATAGTCTATTGTATTTGATGCTGTTGGCACGTGCCGTTTCATTGTATAGCTGAAGAAACAATGGGTGCCTGGGCGTTTTCGTAGCCTATTTATAGCGACCACTCAATATAGCTGTGTCTATTCCCTTTAAGTTTCATTTTTTGCTGCAATTAATATTTAGATTTCTTTCTACATATATTTCTTCTTTCCAAGCAACATTTCGCGTTCTTTACTCGTGCCAATTTCGACTTATTAGAGGCTTTCTATGGTGTAGTCTCGCTGTTTGTCAACAAATTACTGGTATCTCGCTGGTCTGGTAGCTACATGTTTACATTGCAAAATTTTCTGCCACAATTTCTCTTCAAAGTTCCGCTGTGCTTTAGACATATGTCATCTCGTCTTGCCAAGCAACCATTTTACGTTCTTTAGGCATTCATCATTTGGATTTACCAGTGGTTTTCTTGACTGATTTGCAGCGATGATTTCTTGATGTAAATCTGTAGGCATATATTTACACTTCTGTCTGATGAGGTCATACTTTCCATTAAAGAAACGTGGGTTAGTGGTCCAGTCGATGATTACTAAGTTCCATCAACAAGTAGCCAGTTGCTAAAATCCCCCTTTAGTAAACTTTAGTAGACCTAATCACCCTCTAGTGGACCTAAACCTTTAGTAATCTGTCTTTGCTTTCAACTTTCAAGAAACACACGATTCGCTTAAAAAGACATAAATCATCTGGCTTAATTATTCTTGAGATTCGTAATTAACTATGAAATACTAACAGCAGATTTTATTGCTCAGAATTTACCATCTTCAAAATCCAAACTCGTTAAATAACGGCAAAGAAGGGATTTCTTTTGCAAGCTAACACTCAACTTCAAGTTGATTTATGAAGTGCTTAAGTAAGTTAGAATTAGAAGCTATAGCGTGTTTGAAGAGGAAGTCCCTATTTCAAGATTCAAGATCACGCCACTGATTAGGGATTTAAGATCCTTTTCTTTTGTTTTATTCGTTACAAATTTCAAATCAAACTGATGTCATGGGCGGACCTTGCCCAAAACATTGAAAGATTAGATCAACTTGGATTCGAAGTATTCAAAATTTGTCGTGGACCTACTTTTCCCAAACATTACAAATTTTGGACCGACTCAGAAATTTCTTGGAAAGAGCATTTCTTGGAAAAATTCTTACCCTACCCTACCTTACCTCTTCTTACCCTGCCCCTAAAATTCTTACCCTACCTTCTGTGGCCACGCCACTGATTAGGGATCTACGATCCTTTTCTTTTGTTTTATTCGTTACAAATTTCAAATCAAACTGACGTCATGGACGGACCTTGCCCAAAACATTGAAAGATTAGACCAACTTGGATTTGAAGTATTCAAAAGTTGTCGTGGACCTACTTTTTCCCAAATATTACAAATTTTGGACCGACTCCGAAAATATTGGGGGGAGGGGTGTTTCACAACCCCCACAACCCCCAATGTGCGCCCCTTCCAAATTTCGGATAGAAAAAGAAAGCGATTTTCGGATTTCGCTGAGAATTTTGGTCAGATTTTGTTTAAATGTTGGCGGGTAAATGCCTCCATCATTTATTAGGGAATAGGAACAGTTATATTTTGCACACCTGGAAAAGTATCGAGCTTATTTTCGACATAAAAAGAGTGTCCAAACTCCTAATAAGCAATCAGTTACACTTAACAAGGCAACAGAGCGTAAAAGACTTTAGGAAAAGAAAGAGAAATTGGAAAAGAAATAAGAAAAGAAATTCATTTGACGCTGTGGTATCCAGGGTAGAAATCAGCATGTGATACGAAACAATTCCATCGTGCAATTAATTCAGGAGAAATCACGGGCTTTAGGAAACTCTGAATTAAAAATTAGATTTTCGGATGACACGTCGAATATTTTTCTTCTTTTGTATTTCGTTCGTGATACATTGAGCGTGAAGCGCGTGGCAGAGTGACGTGACCTAGAGCCATTATGCCACTCAAACGGAAATCACTCTGCCACGCGCTTCACTCTCGATGTATCACGAACGAAATACAAAAGAAGAAAAATACTCGATGTATCATCGGAAAATCTAATTTTTAATTCAGAGTTTCCTAAAGCCCGTGGAGAAATAAGCTGATTAACAGAGTAAGATCATTATTAGTTCTCATCATGAGATGCAATAGGCTCTAGCTCCTTTCCTTTGTTGAAGCTTTGCTCTCTAAACCAATCAGGTTCGTGACAGAGCTCCTTTTACAAAGAAAGTCATCTTCATCTCTCCATGAGCCCCCTGTTTGACTGGGAAAGACTCTACAAGATTTAACTCACCATTCTTCGAGTTTTCCAATGTTCGAATAATTATCAATAATGGGGTCTATAATGAAAATGAGTTCGCCTCCCAGAAAACAAGTTTTAATTTCAATTTCTTTTCTAATTCTTTAGCTAAGATCACAAAGTCAGCTGAAATAAAACTGTTTTAAAATTGACCCTGTAAACAAAACAACACTGGTTGATTATATCATAATTATCTAGTTTGACCCAAGATATGTGAAAGTTATTGGACACTAAATTTGTTTAAAAACTCGCTAAATAAACCCTGATATGTGTTATGGATTTCGTTGGAGTCAAGCCCCCCCTGGGGTAGCAGTTAACTACGAAATTGTCGCAGTTATTGCTATTGATAGACCTGCCCGAGACGTTCTAACTGCGACTCATGATTATACGCGATTATATCTTGACATATTTTCGGCAGCTTCGTTTCGGTATGGGCCTAGGGCATAAAAGTTTGCTTTGAGCTTTAAGGAGAATAGACAATTACGCCTTAGATGGTGGTGAGGAACTTAGATTCATTGCGTTCTGGTTAAGAATCTTTACCGATTCTATAGGAATTCGAATAGAGAATAGGTGAAAGCCTCGGGGGCTGTAAAATCGGGGCGTGCCAGCCAGGAAAACTGGGATAGACTTAATTTTTTTCATATTCCATTAAAAACTTTACAAAAACATTTTACTGATTACACTACCTACAAACTACTTTACAATACTACTTTACAATACTACTTTACAATACTATTTTACAATACTACTTTACAATACTACAAGTACGATACCACGAGGAGCAGAAGACATGAATAATAGGAATAATAAGGTACATCTCAAAATACGTCTCTAGAAGTGTGCTTGATCAAGTTTACAAGCTATATGGAAGACCCCATCTTGACTATGGCGACATCATCTACCATAGGTATGACCCCGACATGAGATTAAATGTCACAAGAAGACTCGAACAAACTCAGTATCATGCTGCACTAGCTGTAACTGGAGCATGGAGAGGTACAAATAGGCAAAAACTGTACGACGAACTAGGTTGGGAAGATCTATACCACAGAAGGTGGTATAGACGGTTGTGTCATTTTTACAATCTACGGAAAACAGGTTCACCTGGGTACCTATTCGCTGAAATACCACCAGAACGTGAAGAATCTTACAACCTAAGACACCCTCGAGTATACGACCAGAATGTCGGGAGAACCATACGCTTCTCGCATACCTATTCTCAAAATGTTCTTTATGAATGGAATCTGCTAGATCATAACATCAAAAATTCGCCATCCATATCTGATTTTAAAAGGAAATTACTTGCAATCATAAGACCCACTAAAAACTCTTTATATGATGTCTTTGATATAGAAGGTATCAAAAAGTAGACAAAACTGCGTGTGAACTTTAGCGCCCTAAATGAGCACAGATTTCGACACAATTTTTGACTGTAATAGCCCTACTCGTATGTGTGGGACAGGCATTGAGGATAATGCACACTTTTTCCTGCACTGCCACCAGTTTGACTTGATGCGCAGAGATCTCTCTCGCCAGCTCACAGTCTCTGGTATAAACACAAACGAATTGGAGTCAAATGCACTGTGTAATTTGCTTATGTTTGGGAGCCAAGACTTAAACGTTGCTGAAAACAGAACCATAATAGAAGCAACAATTTCATTCATTGAAGCAACAAAGCGTTTTAAGTGAATGTTTAGAGAGTAAATAGCAGCGACCCCTCCCCCTCTCATTGTTAATTCTACCAAGGTAACTTAGTACCAAATAATCAATAAAACTATTTGGGATGTTATTTTGATCAAGCTTGGATCAAAGTGTTAAACAATATAAACTTTCAAATTATTTGGTATTAAGCTACCTTAAATTGTTCTTTTTTGTTTGTTTGTTGAAGTATTGAAATTGTAAGTGTCATTCACAGTAGGGACCAGATGACCTTGTGTCTTTTTCTGCTGTGAATGGCACAGAGAAAGTAATCTTTTGTGTTTTAATTGTTTTAATGATGATATATTAAAAAAAAAAGACAATTCGCAAATATTTTTACAGGCACAGGACACATATAGGTAATTTTTTTTCTGCCAATGTGAAGCTTATATGCCTGCTGTCATTGTTTATAAGCTTAAAATTACAGTAGAAGCACTGTACGAACATTTCTAGTCCTTCAGTAAACATTTCCCACAGCAGCTTCAGAACAAAATTGCCCGTAACTCTAGAACGGTACCGCTGATTTCATTGAAATAAATTTAATCATCTAAGTTGGCCTTTCTTCTATGTAATGACACATCGTACATTAAAACTGGTGTATAAATCAAGATGAGGTAGCTTGGCAAACACCGATACAATTTTTGACTCACCCGGTACTTTCCGCCAAACACCGGAACTTCGTTTTGCCTCACCCGTTACAGATTTGGGAAAATTTTGAAAACACAAATAACGAGCTTTTACCTTGGGGATCTTCATTTTCCGTTCAATCGGCTCAAGATATATCCAACCAGTTTTCTCCAAGAACTTCCCTTTCCCTTCATCGTAATAAACCAATTCACATGAATGTTTTCCTTGTATCCTCTCAATGTGAAAGTTAGCTCCAACGCATGAGTTTACAGCGTAAAAACACTTGTGAGAACATTCCGTAATAGAGCTGACCTTGATTCCAGTTTTGTTATTACTTGGGTTGTAAAGATTTTCAAGGTTCTCGAAAGTTGCTACACGATTCCATAGCTCTGCAAATGCAGTTTGAAAAATAAGGACCAAATAACAGAGGAAGGCAAGAAAATTCATATTGCTGTTTTCCGTGTTGTCTTTACAATCTCATGACTCTTTCGTTCTCAGAGTACCCAGATCGCCTCTTCTATTTTCCGTAGAGTTAATATTTTGTTGCCTTGAATTTTGAAGCTTCTTTGTTCGCAAAATACCAAAAATGTCTCTTCAAATATAACTGTAAAATCAGCACTTAGTTGTCTTCCAATTTAAATGTTTCTTGGCTTGCACAAGGACGAGATTGTGCTATTCATATTTCAAATCGTTCCGTTCTGAGAATGCAACAAATCGGCTTTCAAAACATATGGTGTTATTTCAAGTCTTGTTATATCTCCACTCTTAAGTTCCTCTTTGAAAAAAGCCAAAATGGAGCTTGTTAATCTTGTATCTCCTCCGTGTGTATAATTCCACGAAATTTGTCTGCCAAACATGCAAATGCAATATCTTAACTTGTCTTTCAATGTTGAAGTTTCTAAATTTGCAGGTACTCTGTCAATTTCAAAATTTGAAGCAACCTCACTTGTACAATGCGTCTCTACCCTGTCTGAAATCGGTATCTTATTATGTTCATTAATCTAAAGTTTCTATTTGTTCAGAACTTTCAGTTTCAAAGCTGGAAGTTATTCTATTTGCAGAATGCACTCTCTACTTTTTCTGAAATCTGTATCTTATTTTGTCTGTTAATTGAAAGTTTCCATATTTGCAGAAAACGTAGCAGGTGTTCTTTCCGTTTCAAAGCTTGAAGCAACTCCACACTTGCAGAATGCCTTCTCTAATCCTTCTTTATCTTCTTATCCAACCCAGTATCATATTTTGTCTTTGGATTCCAAGTTTCTTCATTTTCAGAATGCTAAAACATCTCAAATCTTCTTCAGTCACAGAATACCAAGTAGTATCTCTTAATTTCGAAGCTTCGTTGCTAGAAGATAGGAACAAGTTATTTCGATCTTAAGCGTCTTCTCCGTTGCAATCTCTCTTCTACACCGTGTAAAATCAGTATTTTATTTCTTTGAATCAATAAGTGTAGTCAGTCAATCAATAATCAATTTGAATCCCTCAAGAGCGGCAACAGTGAATACGCAGACTGCACAATGTCTTGGTATGTTTAGTAAGTACAGTTCGTATTACCAGAACGTAATTACATTTCTTTGTTGTCTTGAATCAATTTTCTCAGTCTATACCATGAATTAGTACAGCGACTGTTTGCTTACGTCATCAAAACTCAATTACGGGCAACCCCTCCCTCGAGCAGCTGTTGAATTCTGTGAGTATTTCAACAGATTTCTTGCTGATAAAGGCAAATCATTTGTCTCGCCGACACTGTCGTAATCTCTAGTAAAATGGCAGGAATCGAGTTCCTCAACTTGGTTTATTTGAATTGCTAGTTACTTCAAAGGTATTTTGATAATCTCTGCTATCTCTTGATATCCAGTTATATCTGAAGCAAATTTAATCCAATCTTGAACTGACATCAAGTAACCTGCACGTTAGTTGAAGCAGGCAGCAGGCCCGTAGCGCCTATTGGGGCCGGTCGGGCCCGGGCCCCCTCCCAATAATTTCCAAAAGTTGCACTTTTTCTTTCATCTTGTTAAGTAAAATTGACTCAAGAATTCAACTGAAACCAAAGTAGTACCCTTTAAAAAGCATTTTTTATCTTAGTTTAGTTGTAGTTTACACTTTAGTTTAGTTGTAGTTTGCGTTTGCATCCCTCGCGTTCTTGAAATTCTCTCGAAAATGAGGAGAGACATGAGAAATTGCTTGGGTATAAGTTGGGTGGGGCAAGAATTTTGCAAATTGTCCGAGTTTCGATTTTAGTGTGGGTAGCCAATGGGTACCAGACCCACCCTGAAAGAAAGATTTCCCTTGGGTTATATATGTCTGGCACCCAGGGTAATATTGAATTGAAAAATGCATTCTAAGCCAAAGTAGAAACTGTGTACCCTCAAAATTTTCCTGTAGGTGCAGAATTATAGAAAAATAACTACGAAATTCGTCAAAATTTTTATTTTAGGAATGGAAAAATGGGATCGGGAGATGTTTTCTAAACCAAAGTACAGGGCGTGGCCAAAAAAATTTCGGCGCGAGAGGGTGCCCCCTAATCGCAAAACGCTCCTACGGGCCTGGTTGAAGGGAGTCTCGGTCGAGCAGGTTCTGCAATTTCTAACATTTTTTTACTAGAATAGAATCTGCAAATTATTTTCGAATAAAGTTTGCATCTTGCCGGTACTTGAAATCGTTGTTTGTTCAAATATTTGCAGCTATATGATTATCTCTCCTGACAGAATCGCCTCCGTCTTGCGCAATTTGGTTAATTTTGTGCTTATAAATAGACCTACTGTACCTGGCGTTACTTTGGCAATCAAACAATCTTGTTTGTATTGTTCAAAGATTTGAACATTGGTAGGCTATATCGACTCGAACGTGCACAGAAGCGAGCGTGCTAATCACTGATATAACCAAGGGTGCCTACCTTGTATTAATTAGGTTTATTTGCAGTCCTGTTTTCGTGACATAGTTCATACAGTAATTGCTGTAGTCTTTTTATCCGAACCGGAAGATGTAAGGGGGAAGATGACGTAAGATAAATTTGTGGTTTCAGATTCAGGTTTTGATGTAATGCGAATGCGATATCAACTGTTATAAGAGACGACAACAGGGAACCAGACAGGGTGCGTTTTGATTGGTCAACACTGATAGACGTTAGAATTTGAAACTCACCGTAAGTATACACGGATTAACAGGACAGCCATTGCTCCGTGTACTATGTCACGAAAACAGGACCGCGAATAAACCCAATTCATACAAGGTAGGCGCCCTTGGTTATATAAGTGACTAGCACGTTCGCTTCTGTGCACGTGCGAGTCAATGAATGAATCAATATCAATATTTAAAGTTGGTATTTACAGTAGTATAGTAAAATATTAATTGAAACCGGCATAACGGAATAACCAGACCTAGGACCCATAGGACCAAGACCCCAACGGACCGGACCCCAGGGGAATGCCCTTAGCCTCACTTTGACTTTGCATAGGAAAGCAATCGCACGAAGGGAACGATAGACTGATTACCTCAGCCCCAGTTCGCTTCGTTTATTGAATTGGATGAAGGCACTCCGCTGCAACTGGGGAAAACTTTTACAATTTAATGCCATAATACAGAATAGAGAGGGTTTTAAAACTGTGAGTCAGAAGGGAAGGGTTTATTAGAGAGGGGGGCTAAGCTAAATAGAGCTTTTACGGTACAAGAAAACAAATGTCAAATGATCTCCTGGAATGACAAAATCTGAGGCTTTTCGTTTGCAAAGAGGCAGGAATTTCAACTACAATGCTTTCACCAAAGCAAAGAGGGTCAATTCGTGCTTCTTTCCTAATCCGTTGTGTTTTGGGAATGGGTGCCATTAACATTCCCAAAGTTATTTCTATGTCTTTAATGACTTTTGAGATTTCCCCACATCTGACAATTATTACTGTTACAATAAACATTGGAAACAGATATGTTATGAAAAGGCTCCGTGCTAAATAATTTTGCTGTCCCAACTTGCAAAGAGCATGCAGGGGCTAGCTTCAAGTCCTGAAATCGAAGAGATAAAACATGACATTGATGGTATCACTACATCACTGCTACTTCTTGGCCCTTCTTGAATCGCCAAGCAAGGCAGAGAGGTAAAGTTTGCTACTAGCCAATGATTTTTTCTTACAACTGCTTTATTTTATGAGAAGCCTTCAGAAGGCCTCTTAGGTTTTGATTATTGCAGCTTAAAAATTATTTATGATTTAACCCAACCCAGAAAGAGTAAGATTTATGCTCTTAAGACAGAGATGTTGTGTACACCTTACCTTAGGCCAATTTGGCAATCCCAATGGCCGTCGAAAATTTACAGGAGGGCCTATTAAGCCAGATTATGCCGGGCCGCGTGGCGAGGCTTTGTTCCTTTCAGCTGGAAGGAATTTTGTCTTTAATGATTATATGATTATGTTGGTCATGATTTGATATATATAATTGTGCATTTGTTGTGGCATCCAGAAGGTACTTCTTTTCAGTACTGGTATTCTCTTCCGTTGGAGCGAAACTTCTGCGCCGCCATTACAAAACAAACTCACGAGGGACAGGAATGGGCATTCCCCTGGGGTCCGGTCCGTTGGGGTCTGGGTCATATGGGTCCTAGGTCTGGTTATTCCGTTATGCCATTGAAACCAACTATTAACAAACATAATATATACAAAATCAATAAAAAAAGAGATTATATAATTAGCGACATATTTTACAGGTGCATTTATCTCCAGCCCAGTCTTTGATCCTCTTTTTAAAAGCCGATAGGGTTGATTCTTGTTTGATACTGTCGTCGACAGTGTTCCAGAGGAAACTACCTATAAAAGACAGTGATTCGAGTCCAAAGCCCACTGTCTTACTTGTTGACGGTTTGCATAAGCATTGTATTCTTAGATTGTACGTTACAAGTCTCTTTTCATGAAATTCCCACCAGCGAAGGATTCAGGTGATTCATGGACTTGTAAATTTCTGTCATCAGTTTCTGCAAGTTTTTGACATGTATACTAAATAAAGCTGCCACTTCGAGTGAGCAATATTTCGAATGACGATTCGTAGTCTTTATAGAGGATCCGAAGAGCACGTTTATGAGTGCGATCAATTTCTTTGTTTGCACCTTTACTGCAGAACAGCCATATCAAAGGGCAATAATTGAAGTTCGACTAAATTACCGCATTACTAATTGTCAACGCCTGATCTGTAGAAATATAATTATTTAGCCTAGAAAAGGATCGAGTCCTAGTCTGCCGCCTGGGGAAGTACCAACACCCATTCTAAAACGTTCTTTATGCTTCCCTCCTCGGAGAAAAACAAAGTCCTTGGGATGAGATGCCAGTAGGGGTGGTCTGCACAGCTTCAGCAATGATCTCACGTTCAAAGGTGCCGAAGCCACCCGTCTGGCCACCTTTCCGCCTCAAGTCATGAGTATATATTCAGCTCGGCTTCTATTGAGTACATATTGGGCTTTGGACTCGAATCACTGTCTTTTATAGGTAGTTTCCTCTGGAACACTGTCGACGACAGTATCAAACAAGAATCAACACTATCGGCTTTTAAAAAGAGGATCAGAGACTGGGCTGGAGATAAATGCACCTGTCAAATATGTCGCTAATTATATAATCTCTTTTTTTACTGATTTTGTGTATATTATGTTTGTAAATAGTTGGTTTGAATTAGTATTTTCCTTATACTACTGTAAATACCAACATTAAATATTGACATTGATTGATTGATATTGATATTAATATTGATATTGATATTGATATTGATATTGATATTGATATTGATATTGATATTGATATTGATATTGATATTGATATTGATTGATTGATTGAAATATTCTAATCAGCTCAGCTTACATTGTACCTATTGAGAGAGGAGCTCCTCCTTTAAGAAGTTCCCTGTATACAAATTCCCCTAACTGTTTGATGTTATTAAATTTATTTCATTATATTGTATTATTGTAATATTGTTGAATGTAGTTAGTTGTAATGAAGTTATTTTAGTGGTATTTGTATGTAGAGAATTTTAAAATGAACTGAACTGAACTGATACTGAACTTATATAGCGAAAGAAGAAGGGCACTTTTTAAAATCTGCCTCCCGGATTACATTCATCTAATCAAGGGTTTCAGGACACCTATTATGTAATTAATAAATAGATGTTTACTTACCTTGTTTTGTTTGTTACTGTCTTCTTTGCTTTGTCTCTCCAAGCCCTGTGAGCTTTTTTTTTCATACTTTATTTAACGTTGGTGAATAGGTAAGATAGCTAATTACAATACATAAATGCAAGAATCAGCTAATTAATACCAACAAACATAACATAATTAATACACATAAACATAATTAATAGTAAAGTGGCAAAAACGAAACGAAAACGATATCTAGATTTAGATTTTCAGTAANAAATCTGCCTCCCGGATCTAATCAAGGGTTTCAGGACACCTATTATGTAATTAATAAATAGATGTTTACTTATCTTGTTTTGTTTGTTACTGTCTTCTTTGCTTTGTCTCTCCCAGCCCTGTGAGCTTTTTTGTCATACTTTATTTAACGTTGGTGAATAGGTAAGATAGCTAATTACAATACATAAATGCAAGAATCAGCTAATTAATACCAACAAACATAACATAATTAATACACATAAACATAATTAATAGTAAAGTGGCAAAAACGAAACGAAAACGATATCTAGATTTAGATTTTCAGTAAATCTGATTACAGGTATATGTACCTCAAAACATACACAAAATTTACTTATTAAATAAAATCTTAAGTAGGATATTTTTTTCGTATTTTTTTATTTTATTGTATGCTCCTACCTACTAAAATTACTTCCCAGTGAGCTTAAATGCTATAAAATAGTAAATCCTATTTTAAATTATTCTTAAAGTTTGTCTTTTTTTTCAGTACGTACCTCAAAACATACATGGACATATTCACTCATAATTTTGAATCTGTTACACTTAGAGCCCCCATATTTTTTGTTGTTTCCTTGCACTAAATTGTCTCACAAGAATTACATGAAGTGCAAACTTATATTGAAGCTTTATACCCATTGCACTACAAAACTAGCATTACATGTACCTCAAAACACGCATAGAGGAATTGTAGGTTGTATAGATACAGTACATTAACTGATGAAAAGCAAGGTATTTCACACATCTAGTGACAGTATTGATTGAAGTTGCATGGTAACCAACTTCGGTTGGCTTAACAATAAAGAGTTTAACATAATTTAATCATATGGTCAATTTAGGCCTAATATTTGGCTAACTATACAGTACATGCTGAAGTCAAAAGGTTTTAGACCGAACATGGCTCATTATTTGGCAATGGTGTTTTATGAGTATATATCATACTTTGTGGAGGTACTT